>CM077512.1:0-600000 GCA_039654745.1 Houttuynia cordata | reverse complement strand
ACAGAAGAAACTCTTCCAAATATCTGTGATGCGCAGGTGAGTCCTTGTTGACAACACATCCAAGCACACAAATGAACGCTCACTAAGAAATACATGAGAGAGAGAAAGAGCAACACAAAACTACTTTTGCAATTGGCAGAGCAACATCTACATTTCACAACAAGACTAAAACACTTAGTTTCCTAATTGTGATTCAGCTATTATCTGGAATCTGAGCAGCTAAGCTAGCGAACTAGACAGATAGTTGATCTAAAACATCTGTACAGAAGCATGCAGCACATATGTCATCTCTTTTTCACCACCGCTTTACTATTTCTATCTTTTTTCTGAAATTACATGATTACTCTTTTGGAGGCAAAAATTTTATGGCTTCATCATTAAGAAAATTCCCATATGTACCAAAAGCACCTACACATGAAAATACCTCAAATATGTTGAATGTGGGAAAATAAACATTTTATGTACATGGATAGAAACATCCACTTTTACAGGATCAAGTTTTGGAAGGCCGCGAGGGAAACGAGTTCCCAGGGCCTGTACAGCAAGAAGCATGTTTTGTCTTGCTTCCACTGGTCTAAGATCAGAAGGAACAGATACACTAATACAGCTGAGAGCACAGATTAGAGGTAACTGTACAGGAACCTAAGAAAACAACATTTAAAATATAGTCAAAAGTCCGAGACAAAAATCTGGCATGTCATCTGAGAAGATTAAACTGCCTAGCCAATTTAAAAAATAAAACTGACCCCGCACATGAAGCTGTCCTTTTATGAGCTTCATTCAACTCACCACAGTTCCACGTGGTTAAGTATACAAAGCCTACTACTTCAAATAAGTAGCAGGATTGAAAACATACCGGCCTCCCAGGAAGAAGAAAACATAGAATTCTTTCCGGTCGTATTATTTCAGCCATGATCTTCTTCTCCAACAGTGTAATACTAAGTCTCAGTTTATGGTATTCAGCAAGTTCAGTCTGCATAAAAATAATGATTAAAAGATAATAGTAAGATCTACTACATTCAGCACAAAACAAAAAAGTGCCTCGCCTGAGGCATCGAGCATAGCAGCTTCCTTTTCAAGTTTAGAAACTCTTTCTCCAATAACTGGTAATGCCTGCAGATATAGCAGTCTATTTTAGCATTTTCTCCCATGACTGAAAGAACTTTAGAAGTTTCTGGATTAAAGAAAGGGAAAGCTCCAGAGTAGAACCTTCTCGTACAGAAATTGATGGAAAGAATTCTTTATGACATGATCAGCAGTAAACTGGTCTTCTTCTCGACTCATTAGATTTAAAATTGTGTAGTAACTTAGTCGGAACGTACTAAGTAGCGGAGCCGGCTTACCTAGGATCATGTCCTTTAAGGTATTCATCTCCATCTACAAATAATAAAAAACAACCAATAAGAAAACAAAGCTGTCAATATTTTATACATATACCTTGATATCTTCAGTTTCCACATGCATAAAGTACAATGTGTAGTCAAATATACACCAAATAATTTGTTCCTAGACAATTACTACTCAAATTATCAAGGTTGCAGGCTATACATCATGAAGCTTGTATACGTTTCAGATGCTTATCACAAACATAAAACATCCACGTAGTGAATTCATAAAAAAGGAGAAGTTGAGGGACCATAAAGGCATACATACGTGTGCGTAGGTGGACAGAGAGAGAGAGAAAGTGAGAGAGCAGAAAACCAGGCCTGAATTAGAAATAACGATCTGTTCTAGATAGCAGACAGGATCAGCCAGTTCGAATGGGTTTATCTGGACCAGTTATGGTTCGGATGGACTGAAGAAACGGATTTTAAAATAGTCTCTAATTAGTTAACAGGTAGCGCTGGTTATAATCCAAACTGGGGTCAAGCAAACAGATTTAGGCAGAGTGGGTAATATAAGTTATGTCAGAAGGTAGTCTTGATTGGGCAGTCGTGTTAAAATAGAATAACGAAGTTCTTGCCAAGAAGGTGCCATTTCGTGCATAGGCATTAAATTTATGACCTTCTTTCCAATGTGAGGACTCTTGCAAGGCGGCACCCTTCCTTATCATTGGTGCCAAATACCCCACCAGGTATAGTTTAACTAGGTTGAGTCAACAATCAAATAAGTTCGACAAGATCATCCACCTTTATTAATTTCTTAATGAGTAAAAAATATCAATCCACCAAAAAGGAAGTAAAAGACGGAAGGATCATGTAAACAGCTATAAATAACTATTCTACTACCCGAAAGGGCTTACAAGTAAGACACTTTTAGGAAGTCAAACCATCCAACTATGATTACCTGAATATATTCTCCAGAGCCTATGTAACGATGACTGTCACCATCCCACTTTCTAACAGACGTAAACACAACAGTTTTTGCTGGCATGTTCAAGCCCATAGCAAACTGTTTTGCATAGCAGATAATAGTGTTAATGATGCTTCAGAGACAAACAATGTATTGGGATCAGTGCAGGCATCAAAATACTCAATTTTTGTAAAAGAAGCCATTCTGTATCATGAACTTAATAAGGCAATCACATCACACGTGCATTTTGATACATTTTTATTTTTATTACTGGCTAGAGGAAAAAAAAACAGAATGAGCAAACTACTTACTGTTTCTGTCGCAAAAAGAGCCTTTATAAGACCACCTTGGAAGAGTGATTCCACCAGTTCCTTAATTATTGGTAAAAGGCCAGATTGATGTACAGCAATACCTCTTTGGAGCAATGGCAACATCAACTCAATGGCAGGTAGTCCTCTATCTTCTTCACTTAAGCAGAGAACTGCATTCCTAAAAACTTCTTCAACTGTATCCTTCTCCTATTGTGTATTAAAATTAAGCTTTGACATTGGTATAGCATGTTGCTCACATTCTCTTCAACTGAGGCTAAGGGGCCGTTTGGGGCGTGATTAAAAGCAAAACATCCAGATGGGATGTTTTGCTACACTGTAGCATCTGGATATTTTATATATCCAGCTGAAACACCTCCTGAGGTGTTTCAGCTGGATGTAAAAATCCACATGGATGCTACAGTATATATCCAATATCCAGTCTGGATATTTTTGTAATAATCACGCCCCAAACGGCCACTAAATATAATAACTGGCTGAAACTTATTCTCCATTATCATCTGTCACATGAAAATAAATGATCTACTTATGGTTGAGCATTTGATCATAATTAGGTAATAAATAGGTTCAGTTTCCTTATGGTATTTCACAATAAATAAACGGGTCCTTCAAAAATAATTAACAGACAGAAAGTTTAATACAAAATAGGTCTTTAATCATCAATGCGTGCAAGTATGGCTCTGTCAAGTGTCAGATGACATTAAACTATCTCTAGCCTGCACCCAGGTCCAACTATAAGACATATGTGTTTCATTTGAGAGTGTGTCGAATAAAGAACACTTCTCAGCCAACGAAACTTTATCCGTGTTAATAGAAAAAGAAGTGAGATATGACAAGTAAAGACACTCCATCCTAGTTACTGCAAACAGTCCAGTGTCGTGTTAGAATAAAGCTGAGAATAAAACGTCCATACCTTGACAATTTTATATATGTCTGAACCCCAGAAGCAGTGCTATTTTTTGCAATCCTTCCACTAGCTTTAGCACCCCCACTCTTGTTACTGTCACCCACTTTCCTCGTTTTCGCAAAAGTATCCTGTAGCTTCATATAATTGGTCTCCTTGAATTGCTCATTCTCATCCACAACAAGAAACAAGCCACTTCTACCCATTGGAAACACGTAATGCTGGAGAGGAGTAGGTCTAAAATCCGTGTTAACAACATGACATGGTTGTTTGTGCAAATTACATATCCACTCAGCAAATTCAGTTGCATTTGACATTGTAGCTGAAAGGAAGACCATCTTAATTGCGGGAGGCAAAAATATAATGCTCTCCTCCCAAACCACCCCTCGCTCTCGATCCTTCATGTAGTGGATCTCATCAAAGATAACCCACGCAACCTCCTTTTAACACCTCAGAACCCCTATATAACATCCCTCTGAGAATCCCAGTGGTCATTACCAAACAACTGGCATTGGGTGAAAAAGTGACATCACCTGTCATTAACCCAACGTCTGAGAATTATTGGCTCAATTCCCTGTATTTTAAATTGCTTAGAGCCTTCAATGGTGACGTATAAATTACTCTCTGCTTGTCTCCGAAAGACATGGCAATGGCATACTCAGTGACAGCAGTTTTGCCAGCTGAAGTGTGTGCAGATACAGTACTGATTCATTGCGTTCCAGGCAAGCCACAGATACTTGCTGGAACGGGTCAAGTTTGATGGGGTATGTCTTTGCCATTGAATGCTGGAATCAACAAAGTTCCATAAATTGACTCCTCTTTAGCTGAAGTATAACCACTCGGGACTGCAACCTCATGAACACACGTCCGAGCAACATTACAGCGTTTAAATTCAGAAATATCTTCAGACAACTATCGAGATTTCACTTCTGGAGATTGTGTTAACTTCCGCTTACCTAAAGGTGAGGACTCTTCCATTTCTATTATACTTTCAAATATACAAACTCCAAGAAAAAACAATAAACGGATGTATGTTCTCGCTAGTTACATCAAATGCTACAACATCCTCCTCTGCAACTGCATAAAGAAATAAAATGGATGAACTTCAAAGGAGCAAGAATTTCCAGCATTAAGTCAGCTAAACTTCCTATTTTCCTACAAGTAAGAAAATGCGCATAAAGGAAACAAGATGAAAACGATGTACACTCTCCGTCCAATGAAGCTCTTCCGGTGAAATACGGATCCAACATTACATGGCTGTGTTTGCTCCCTCAAAGCAAAAAACAAGAAAAAGGAACCCAAAAAACGCTGTTTTTTTTTTTATAAATATCACTAATTTTGCAGTGCAGACGAACTTCATTGGACGGAAGGAGTAATCAATATTCACAGACTGCATTTTGTACTGAACAAGATACTCCCTCCATCCATTAGCCCCTGTCTGTATTTGAAAATGAGTGAATCTTATTGTAAAAAACCCGCAACCCGAAATAAAGAAAAAATTGTAAAAACAGACGAGAAGAAAAGTTCGTCCTCACATTTTTCTTATAAAGTGAGCTACATATTGCAAAACAGAAGTCTGAAAGAGATAAATTAGAGAAGAGAAGGGAAGGGGTTTTGCTTACCTCAAAGACAGGACTCAGGAGGCTAAGACCGGAGAAGCTCCAGAAACTGAAGGCCCTAGTCGTCGGCGCGGCGGGGTTGTCGGCCGCCGTCTGAGGGCCGGACCTCCGTTTTCAGATATGTTCACAAAACATCTTCCCGTTTTTCGGGGTCGGCAATAAGAACTCACTGAGCTTATAAGCCACATGTTGAAAGTTGATCCATTGAAATATTTTCAAGGAGATATATTCCCTCATCCTACTGTAATTGTCTGGATTGGAAAGAAGAAATGAACTTCATTATGGATTTGCAATCCAGACATTTAATGTGGAATGGAGGGGGTAAATGGATTAATGAAGATTCTATTTTACTGTAGCATCCACGTTTTTTCAATGTTGAAACACATTAGAACGTGTTTCAGGCTGGATATGGATGCTATAGTGGATATCCAAAATCTACTGTGGATGTTTTGCTTCTTCCTCCCCGAAACCGGCCCTTAATGGGAAAAATCAAAGTTCCGTGAACTTGAGTAAAACGGAGGTCTTGGATTTTGGTTGCCCACCCGGGATTAATCCCAATTAACCCAATATGTATGATGGCTTGGCCTTGTATGTAACTAGGGTGGCCGCAACGGATACAGTGCTCTACGACTCCGGTTCCCTGCCCCCTTCACCCACACACACTCCTACTCCTAAGTATCAAAAAGGGGGAAAAGAAACAAGTGATTCACACCTCACATCTAAGCCCAAGTATTTCTCGCATTTATTGGACCAAATTTATTTATAGGTGTTTTTGGTGCATCAATAGGAAGAACATAGATCTGGTGCAAACTGCCAGCTGGGGACATACACTCTTTTCTCACATTGACTTGGTTATGAAAGAAATGGTAAAATAGATTCCGTCACAATTGATATAGGTGAATATAGATTTTATGCAACATGTTAACTGTACAGTCATATTTATATTTATGAAGGGAAAAGTTCAAAGGAGGCACTCACACACATTTGCATGAGGCGAGTCACCTCGATCATCTGAGGGTACTAGGGGTGTGTGGTGATTCACCCTCACCTACCCTTGATTGCATACACGCCTTCGGATCAAAATCTGAGGGCTCAAGGTGATTCTGCTCATTCAGTCTGGATGAGTCATGTCTCAACTAAACACATAATTCATGACAAAACAATGTCATAAATTTGAATGTGTACTTTTGGGGGGATAATTGAGTCACACATTAGTTTGCGTAGGGCCAAATGAGTTATGCTATACAGTGGTCATACATTTTTTCTTTTTATAGATCTACATGATTAACAACCTTCTCTTAGGGGAATTAATCCCCGATCCTTCCTCGTAAGTCTCTTAGAGAGAGAGATGAGACCCTATGAGGCCCATAAGAGAACGAAAACCCCATGTATCAATCCTTATCCCACTACCATGGATAAGATGTAATTAATCCCACTACCATATAGCCACAATTAATGGAAAAAAGTTCCATGGATTAAGAGCTCTTGAAATTAACAGCTGCTAGAGTCCAAATTCATTTTGGAGAGGTAGAATTTTGCGGGTTCCTCTCTAAGGGGTCTATACTGGTCCATTGTCGTGGTCCTCCCTATATGGGCAAAACCAAGGAAGCACGGACGGGACACAGATACCATACAATCTGAGTCCCACGATAGGTCAATTTTCATGAAATTAGGAGAGTTATATGAGAATACCATTCTTCATATGTATTCAAGTATATTTTAGTTTACTTCTTATATTAATGAAGTATACAGTTGGTCTCTAATATAAAGGTAGGAAACCCATGCAACTGTACCTGACAGGGACACATATACGATAAGGATACGGCTCCAGTTTTGGAATACCCATTATGTTAACACAACGAAGAATTTAACTTTTACACTAGTGAAGGCTCTACTAATCATTAAATAATAATATCACTTTTCTATTTGATAAAACAATGAGTAAGACGATATTTATAAGCAAGAAATTAAAGAAGAACTAGTTTACGAGCGGGTAGCCAACGGAGTGGGGGTTTGAGCTCAGAACATCTGCTCAAGGGAAGCGTGTTCTATTCATCACACAAACACCCTGCTAATCAACTTCACTAATATTGCATCTTAATATCAAACACGGGTCAATCCAGTTCTCGAGGACCTCCGCAGTTACTACATAATATAATAAACCAAAAAATACAGAGAAAATAAACAAAGGGAAATCCAATAACTCATTTGAATACGCGAGGCATTTTTTAAATAGCCCAATTTATTTAAAACACCCTTATTTAATATTAAACCCAGGTCAATCCAGTTCCCAAGGACCTCCGCATTTACTACATAATATAATAAATAAATACAAAGAAAATAACACAAAGGGAAATCCAATAATTCATCTAAATACGCGGACAGGTTCTAAAGAGCCTAATTTATTTAAAACATTTAGATCACGCGCATAAAAAGATCTAAGTCAGTGATTTACATCCCAGAAGACTACGGGTTTTGATTTTAAGTGAAAAGCTGTTCAGATTAGATCCGGCAGATGGAGTTGTTACAACGGGTCTTAACCCAATCTAAAGAAAAAAAAAACAACCCGAGCTGAAAATCTTGGGTGTTTCAGCCAGAACAGAGTGCTCGAGCGCTGGAGAATACTGAAGAACACAGTGAGGTTGACGAAGGCATTTACTACATAATATAATAAACGAAAAAATATAGAGAAAATAAACACAAGGAAACCAAATAACTCATTTGAGGGGCCATTTGGGGCATGAAAAACGCAAAACATCTACAGTAAATGTTTCACTTTCACTATTCATTTCCATTTTTTTTCACTTTCAGCTGAGATAGTGAAAAAACCGGAATTCTACAGTGGACGTGGAAAATCCACTGTGGATATTTTGGTTTTTTCATGCCCCAAAGGTCCCCTGAATACATAGGCAGGTTTTAAAGAGTCTAATTTATTTAAAACAATGAGAGCACGCGCAGAAAAGATCTAAGTCGCTGATTTACATCCTAGAAGACAACGGGTTTTAATTTTAAGTGAAGAGCCGTTCAGATTAGATTTGGCGGATGGAGTTGCTATAACAAGTATTAAGGTAATTAAAAGAAGAAAAAAACAAAAAAAATAACCCGAGCCGAAAGCTCGGGTGTTTTAGCCAAAATGGGCGACTGCGAGGCGACTTGCTAGTCGATGACGACGGCGAAAGGGCGAGGCTGAATGGCTGTATTAGGATGAATGGCTCTCATTTTGACACCTTATGGTAGGTTTCAAAGGACATGTGAAGAAACAACCATGTGGGCCTCTCCGGCCGAAGCAATATCATAGCTTGGGCAAGACAAACAATCATCCACCTTCTTATCACTACAAAGATTCTTTTGGGCCGCCAGCAACAGCAGCCAGAGACAGCAACCTCCAAAAACTACTGATCATAAGGTAAATGAAGACGATCTTACAGACACTAGGGTTTCAGTGTAGGCATCCAACTTCCATAATGGGACAGGAGCTTTTACTACTAACTATAAAACTAGGGTTTCCAAATATAAAACTGAAAGACAGGAAAAATAAACAGGTAGGGGACCAAAAGAAAAGAAAAGAGAAATGAAACTATGTTAGCTAAGGTTGTAGACATTCTTTCAAATTGGAATGCTGATCAGATCAGCACTGTATATATGTAAAATTAATAGAGCTAAATTACAAATTAATCCCTATGTTCTAAAATATTGTCTACATTTGAGAAAATTCTCATTTTTATTTGACCATGAAGCCCACAAGGAAGTCACGTGATTTCTTCTCCATGATGTCCCATCCAACTCGTAAGCTTGTTCACGAACCAAGTTCAAGTCAACCCTTCCAACTCTCCTCCAATTTTAGAAGAGGAAGTTACGTGATTTGGTGAAATGTACATAGTATTTTAGAACAGCAAATATTTTCAAATGTACTAAGTATTTTGGAACAGAGGGAGTATCTGTTTTTTCTCTGCTACAGAGTATTGTAGGCATGGAAAGGTAAGACCATTAGAGATGGAAGGACTCACCCCTCGGCCCTCTCGGACTCTGCCACACCCCGAAGACCTTAACTAGGTGGGAATTGTCCAAACGCCTTTACGAACTGAATTAATTGATGCTGATAAACATCTTTCAATCTAAGAAGAACAATCTTGTACTCCATACGTTTCATATTAATAGTCCCATTTGGTTTATCAAAAGGAATTAAAATCTGTTCAATTTAAAAACTATGTAGGACTACTAATGTAAAATAGAGTAGATGATATGAACGGAAAACATGTCTAATTATATACCAATAATATGTGGATGGATCCTCAGCGTCTCACATGTATAATATAGTATTATTAATTCAAAAGATACTTATTTAATGATAATTATCCAAAAAATGTATATAGCTTGCTTAGTTGGCCGACATATAGTTTCTATGAACCGCAATCTTTTGAGTTGTGTGAAACACAAATGTTTGATCCACTTTATCCTGAACCACTAGTAGTGCTCAGTAGGTGTTTTGCTTCTGAAGTGTCTGCTTTGATATCATTTCTCCAACATGGTTGAAGCAAGGTGGATTGACTTCCATGAGCTAATTTCTTATTTTAAGGAAAAGGTGAAGTCCTATATATGCTTGTGAATGGAAAGTATATATGCATCCTTCTTATGTTGGTCCACATGGTAATGAAGGTAAATTTGAAAAACAAATCAAGAATAGTGCTTTAAATTTGTCATTTTTATCTAACTATCAAATATTAATTGCATTTTGTATCATTATTGGGACTCTGTAGTGTTCCAGAAAGTTCCTCTGGGTGCGGCCTGAAATTACATTTCGATTCGTATAATACTTTGGTAACATAATTTTTTTTTATAATTACATACTCCTTCCTTTCCCTTTTAATAGTCCTAGTTTAAAAAAATGATCCATATTAGTAGTCCAATTTTGATCAATTTAGATACTTTGAAACAAAAACATTTGGTAAACTTCTTAAGCATTTCATTTTCATATAACAGTTGCCAATTGTGTTTTTGGATTCTGTTTTTTGAAGGGCAACGCTTTAGATCAATATAAGAGTGGTGAAGTTGCATGAAAAAGGGCTGAAGGCCCATATACTGCAGCTCAGTTACATTCAACTTGGAAAGTATAGATTGCTAGTAATGCTAGCCCAACTAACTTTTTTGGAAGTGAATTCCCATCCTACGCAATGGATGGGCCTAAATCCAATGTACCACTAACATAAACAGCTTCCGCATGAAGCCATGATTGGCACAATTGAGATTAGATTAAGCTTTCATGAAGCTATGATTGGCTCATCAGTTTTCTGCAATCTGGACTAGACTCACAAACCAGGAGACATTGTACACCATGTCACCTAGAGAAAGTGTACTGGGCCAATCAGTGACACTTCCCTTCTCCTAGTCAAGCTATAAGCACTTTTCAGGTTAATGCAAGCTTAATCATGACCAAAGCACATATACGCTCTTTAGCTATTAAAGAAGGCCAAACTCCCAAGTGGAGTTCATGGCACACTATCTAGGGCTAAAAACTGAGGTGTCTTCTCCATTTCTCACATTCCTCAGTTATTTCAACCAAATAATGACTCTCACCATGAATGGTGAACTACCATTCATTGCTGGTTATGTTGCAACAGGGCAATTGACATAGATGCCGTAAAAAAATCATGCACCCTGAATTGGGTCCCAACACAGAATCTCCCAACCTTTTAGATTTAATATTCAAGAACCCACTTTGCTGAAAAGAAGATACCCATTTGCAAATCAGAGAATTCCACACTTCAATTCTGTCATTGTAGGAAATAAAGGGAAGAAAAAAGAAGAAACAGAGAATACCTAAAAGCAAGGCAATTATATGGTGGTGGGGTATGAGAAATATAGATGCTGTGTGTTACTAGAGCAAAGTTATAGCCAAATTCTATCAAATCCAGTACATGTAGGAGGGAAAGTAAATGAGATCAGGAATACAAAAGCTAGCATCTTTCAACTACTTTTTAAAAATCTAGAAGCACAAAAACAAAAGAGAGAGATAGAGAAGATGGAGATACATGTTTGAGACATGCTTAGGTGTGAGTATACTAGTGCTAAATATAGAGTGGCAAGCAAAGCTTTTGTTGGGAACATTTGTCTTCTGTCATAACATGGATGAGATGGTGGTGGGAGATGAATCTTTGGTTTTTTTGGCCAATTTGCAGGGATCGAATCTGCATGGGTCTGCCTCAATCAAGAGCTGCACAACCTCGTTCATGGTTGGGCGCACCGCTGGCGAAGTGCTGGTGCACCGAATTGCGATCCGAAGCGCTTGAATCATGTCATCTTTGAATGAACCCAATAATCGCTTGTCTAAAACATCGGTTGCACCTTCTTTGGTGCCCACTTTCTGCAAGGTCCAATAGATTATATTCTTGTTCTCACCAAATTCTGCTTCTATCGGCTTCTTGCCTGTTATCAGTTCCAAAAGAACCACGCCGAAGCTGTACACATCACACTTGGTCGTCGCCTTTGCCGTGTATGCATACTCTAAAGCATGTTACCAAGCAATTAGAGTTGGTTAGTCCATCTGTTTAGCAAAGTACATTAAGTGTGAAAGAGGAATCTACATCATTTGAATCAGTATGAACAGTTACTTAAAGAACAAGATCAAAGTTTTATCATAAAGGTCACAGTTTCTGTTCTAACCAAAGAATGAATCGTTACTACAAATTGATATGCCAACACAACCAGTCAGCTTTAAGGGCACAACATAGTAATATCAGTCAGATATATCAACACAATCATTCGGTTTGAAGGGCATAACATAGTGATATCAGTCATCATATGTCATGAACCTATCTAAAGAATATCACTAGCGCATAAATAGAGAGATAACATACTAATATATGCAACCTGCTAGGCATATAATATGTGAAGTGCACAAAAAATTAAACTGAAATTCAATTACCTGGTGCTAAGTACCCGTATGTTCCGGCAATCACAGTAGATGATGGATCTTTTCCTCCTCTAGCTTGCAAGACCTTAGCCACCCCAAAGTCTGCAACTTTGGGCTGATAGTCTGCATTGAGAAGTATGTTGGTGGACTTGATATCCCTGTGAATAATTGGTGGAAGAAGATCATGGTGGAGATAAGCAAGCCCTTGTGCTACCCCAAGGGCAATTCTGTGCCTGGTAGACCAATCAAGGCTGCACTTTCCTCTGTGAAGTGCATCCCACAAGTTTCCTTTGGGCATGTACTCATACACTAGAAGGTTGGAATCTGAACTTGAAAAACAACAATACAGCTTGACTATGTTCTTGTGCCTAATGTTCCCCAAGGTCTCAACCTCTGCCTCCAATTCGCGGTGGAGGATGAACTGATCTGATGGTGAGTCCTTAGTCCTTTTGCTCCAAAACTTCTTGACTGCTACCACTTCTCCATTGTTCAATTCAATCTTGTACACTGTACCAGACCCTCCATGACCAACTAAGTTCTTGTCAATCAGTGCCTCAACAATTTCTCTCTGATCAAAGAAGATCTTATGGAAACTTCTAATATCATAAGAGACTGAAGTCCATGAGGATAGTCCCTCCTGATCGATAACAACTTTTTCTCGGCTGAACCATTTCTTAAGGAAGAGAAGAAGTCCCACAATGACAACTGTGCTGCAGATGCCAATCATCCAGATGTGATTAACTTTCTTTTGAATTTCTCCTTATGCACAAAGTGGGAGACTTGGTTCAATTGAATTTGCATGGAGTGGGAGGCAGAGTTCAGGATTTCCAGCAAAGCTGTCAGTTAGTCCTTCTTTCAGCAGTGGAAGAGGGACTGGGCCTGATAGGTGATTCTTTAAAAAATCAATCGAATTTGGAAGAAGTTTACACAGAGCTTCTGGGATTTGCATCCAAATATCTATGTGAATCCATTGGCCATACACTTCGGGATTGTATTCTGATTTACTTAGTATGTATGATTGGTGGGCCTTGTATGCAAGGGAAATCGTATCGGATATCGGTAGACCAAAGAGACAAAATATCGGAGATATTGTGCAAAAAAATATCGGTGGTCTAAAACTAGTTTTTACCATGTATTTTCACAATATAACTTCTAAAATGAGTGATACTAATTTAGACAAGAATAAATTTTAAAATATGCATAAAAATAATTATATAATTCAAAATATGACCAGAAACAAACCGGAAAGTTGATTTTTTTCTTCTTAAAAAAATTTTTAATTTTTTTTAAAAACCATTTTTTTCAAAAACACTGGACTGATATATCGGCAATATTTTAAAAATTTGAAGGAAACGATATTACTCAGTATTGTTTTGTCGGGTGGGACCCAATATCGATATATTACTGATACAATATTCCATGATGTGGTAAGGGGAGTTGAGTGTAGAAAACTGTCAGATCTTGCAGACTATAGTGAACCGGTTTAAGTCGAATAAGGAGCTATTGGGAAAAGATGAACTGCAAGGTTACTCATGTGACATCAAGTTCAGTGGTATGTATCTGCATTTGGTGCTTGCTTTACTGCATGATATTTTTCTTATTCCATTCTAAATTATATGGTATGAGAGGGCTAAATTGGTGAAATGATTTCATGGACTATTTGGATTACATACAAATAGTTACTGGCACATGACTATCCTCGGTTTCCATGCTAGCATATGAAATGTTCATGATTGAAGCTTCTTGTGGCTCAATTAGCAAATTAGACTAGCTTATTGCTCTGATCTGATGATTGTTCGTAGCCGGATGATTTACTACACTAAATGTTGCAGACTTTTATTCAAGCTTCTACGTGCATGCCAATCTGCATCAAATACTTTAAGGCAAATGTCTTGCACACCCAAATTCAGTAAGCATAGATGAAGTGTACTCGTTTCGTTTCATGCTAATAGGTCACATTTAAGTAAAGGTGATATCTAAGGAAGCCTTGGAGTTAACCTTTTTTACTCCATTTATTGATTGCAATTCGGGTCTGCCAAATTTAATTATGTTAAGATATCTTATTAGTTCCTATTTTAATTAGACTTCTTAGCAAGTTATTGCTTTCCTTCATTAGTTGGATTCCTAAGACTAGACTCCTATGTCAATTAGGATTATGGTTTATAGTCTATAAATATCTAAAAGGTCTTCCCTAATTCATTATCGTAGTCAATAAATTTTATTTACTAGTTTAATGTTAATCTCTCTTAGCCATAATCCTACTCTTTCTTCCCTTTCTCGGATGGAACAACATTAGATCAGAGCCGGTTCCGAAAACCTGCGCTCCCTCCCACCCTCCCGTGCTTCTGTCATGGGAATACAAAGCCTCTTTAGCCAAGCATAAACATGATATTGATGACATCTTCGTTGAGCAGCGAGAGGCGTTGCAACAAATTTTTTCTGTGTCAGCAAGTCTATCCTTGTTGACCCCTGCACAAGCACAAGCTAACATCACCGACAATCAAATCGTCGCCAGACTGCCCATTGAAGAGCTGCCAGACACAACTGAAGTCATGGAGGTGCAACTATTAACTCTTCGTCGTCTTCCTGTGCGAGCAAATTCATGATGGGTCCTACGCCGCAAGACCCACCGCTATTGGATTCATCATTCCCATTGCTGCTCGAAGTTCCGTCCATCGCTTGTTGCAGGAAAGTTGGATTATTTCATGGTCTTACCGCAGCCCACCACGAGCATCAACATCAAAGTCATCTCTGGCCATGGGACGGTCGTGAATAGCAATTCCTTGCTTCCGGGGGTGTGAGGTGTGTGCTTGAGCTACAATATCTTCAGCATTTGGATCTAAGTGAACACGTGTTTCAAGGTCCGATCCCCATTTTTTTTGGCTCTTCGGGTAAACTAAGGTATTTGAACCTATCCCAATGAGGATTTGAAGGATAAATTCCAAGCCATTTAGGAAAACTCTCTACAATAGAGATCATGGATTTTCCACAGGAGCTTTGGTTGTTTGCACACATTACAATTTCTAAAAATGAATGGGTTAACCTTTCATCAGCTAGTCATGAATGAATGAGTGTGTTCACTTCGCTTTCCTCCCTAAAAGAGTTGCATTTGCAAGACTATAATCTTCAAGATGTTTCCCGCCTGCTTCCTGTTTGAAATCCCTCATCTCTTACTCTTATTGATGCCTCCAACAGTCATGACAATAGTAAAAACATCCTGCTAATATAAGCTTCCTTTTGTCACTTGATGCCTCCAATAATGGAATTAAAGAGCCAATTGCCTTTTTTTCCCAACACCACAACTTGGAAGAACTTATATTGAGGGGAAACCTTATTCATGAAAATGTTTCACAGCTTTTTGCAAGTGGTTGGAGCAAACATAGAATACTAGACATGCAGCAAAATTTGTTACAAGGAAAGTTGCCAATTTCTGCTTGTAATGTCACTTCCCTTGTAAAGCTCAAACTTTCGGGCAATAGAATTACTTGTGGCATCCCAAAAGATGTAGGGCGCCTCTCTAACATGCAGTATTTTGACTTAAGCAGCAATCAACTAGTAGGAGAGATTTCAGAACAGATTGGAGGACTAGGCCAGCTGGAATGGTTGTTGTCAAATAATACACTCACAGGGGCCATCCCTCCGGGGATTGGACAACTATATAAATTGATGGTGTTGTTTCTTTCTGACAACAGAGTTGGAAGTAGCTTATCTGATTTTTTGTGTAACCTCAAGAGACTGAGAGTTCTTGTTCTGAGTAATATGCTGCTAGAAGGCCACATTCCAGGCTATTTAGGAGGACTCACCTCATTAAATATATTGGAGCTTAATGAGAATCAATGAGAAGTCAGTCTGCCAGTGAGTCTAGGACAACTATCTGAGCTGCAGGAGCTTCATCTGTCCAGTAACTCCCGACGTGGTCGAGTGATCGATGAAAATTTGAAAAACTTATCCAAATTGAAGATATAAACCTTTCATCAAGTTCATTGGCAATTGAACTTCCACCTAACTCGAACCCTCCTTTTCAGCTGCAAGCTCTTCTGTTGGGAATCACTTATTTTGGCAGATACCATTGTCAGTGGGGCATCTTAATATTCTTCAATATTTCCATCTAAGTGATAATAATTTGACTGGTATACTACCTTCATCTTTAAGCAATTTTACGAATTTGGTAACCCTTGGCATTAGGGGAAACAAACTTTCTCGAAAATTTTTAGCATGGATGGGAAAAAGCTTCCCTAACCTGAATGTGCTTCATTTGAGATCTATTCTATTCTGCGGGAAATTGCCTATATAGCTAGGAGACCTTAATCTTTGTAAATGTTGGATGTGGCAGACAACCTCTTATCAGGATCAATTCCTCAGAGCTTTGGGAATTTGACAGCAATGAGGACAAGACAGATAACAAATTTTGCATTTATTTTTGGAGATTATTACCAAGAAAGGTTGGTTGTGCATATAAGTGGGCAGTTATATGTATATACTAGGACCCTTTGTCTTGTCACATGTCTTGATCTTTCTGGGAACAAGTTATCAGGACAAATCCCAAATGAGCTTATAAGCTTTTCGGGGCTGATTGTGCTAAATCTGTCTAGAAATCACTTTACTGGAGCTATACCGAAACCCATAGGGAAATTGGCAAGTTTGTTGCCTTTGGATATGTCTGAAAACAATCTTTCGGAGATAATCCCTTCCATCTTATCTGATTTATATTTCTTAAGTCGCTTGAATTTATCAAACAATGATTTGTCCGGAATGATTCCAAGTGGAAAGCAGCTCCAAACTTTGGACAACCCATCAATTTATAGCAACAATTTTGAACTATGTGGGTTTCCACTCACAATACATGTGAAGGGAACACAACAACAAGTGGTGCAACACCAAGTTTCATGTTGACTACAAAGATTTATGGAGTTTGGTTTTATGGTGGGATTGAATCAGGTTATTTGACAGGATTTTGGTGCATTTTGGGGGTTATAAAATTCAAACAGTCATGGAGGATTGCACTTCTTCAGATGCAGGATCATGTGACTGACCATTTTTGGACTGAAGCAATAGTATTCATTGCATGGCTACTACCCTTAAAGCTGGTAGCCTGGTAGGGTTTCCATTTGGGTGACTGTATTAGATGAGGTGCTACTCCATTTTGGAGTCTGGGCAGTAATCTCAGACAGAAAAGGAAACGAAAAACTAAGCAGGACACTTAATGTAGGACAGAGGGAATAGTTTCGTTTGGCAAATTACTGTTTTTTGTTTTCGGTACATTTTGGCAAATTACTTGCATGTGACATTAGCATTCCTTTACATGTTTGTGTTTAATATACATTCATTGCAGCTTCTATATTTACCCTATTTTAAAAAACAATTTCATTGACAGGGGAAGAAGCTTTTACAAGTAGATCTCTCTCCTCCAAAGGTCTCTGTTCTCAAGGAGTGATGGTGACAGGGGAAGAAGCTTTTACAAGTAGATCTCTCTCCTCCAAGCATTTTCACAACCGACGACTTGACTTGATTTCTTTTCCAAGTCAATCTCTTTGCTCAATTTTCTTAGTCCCTCTTCTCGGAAATTGCATAGCTCATGACTTGGAGGCGTCAACCAGCGGCGCCACCAGAGTGTGGCTCGAGCTTGAGCCTTCACTATTATGCAAATTTGAGCATAAGCACAGGAGAAGGCCGACTACGTATAAATCAGGTTAGAACAATTTATAGCTTGGCTTCTAATCAAGCTCTGGCTTATAGCATTGGTTTCAACGCGTCAAGAACGTAATTTTCATTGAATGGTTGGGGTTGCTTCCACTTGATCGGCTGGAATTTACTACATTAGAACTCTATGTTCGAGCTATAAATGAGGCAGGTAGAATTCTTGTAAATGTGCAAGTACACTTGGGTGGCCTAAATGGAGTACTGGCATTCTTGCAGCCGCTTCTTTTTGAGTTTTCTCATATTTGTTCATGCGATCTTATGCACTGTAGCTATTCAGTGTATACCATCAGAGCGAGAGGCTCTTCTCAAGTTCAGAAACAGCCTCTTAGATGAATCCGACTTTCTGCAGTCTTGGATTGATGGCCCAGAGTGCTGCAAATGGAGAGGAATCACCTGCCACAACGAAACAGGGTACGTCATTAAACTTGATCTCAGTAATCCATGTGCGTTGCCGCAGATTGAGTATCCAGTACAATACTGTCGGATTTTTCGTGGTCACGTAGACTCGATTTTGCTGGAGCTAAAACATCTTCAATACCTGGATTTAAGTTTTAACTGGTTCTCTAGTGTCACAATACCCAACTTTCTTAGCTCATTTCATGAACTAAGGTACTTGAACCTATCCTATTCTGGATTTAGGGGGCAAATTCCTCAGCATTTCGGAAACCTCACTAGAATTGAGTTCATGGATTTCTCAAATTTTCGGACTTTCAGTGGTATGCGATTGCATGTCAATAGCCTCCACTGGATGTCCAATTTGTACACCTTAAAGATTCTAAACTTGAACAGGGTAGACCTTTCTGCAGCTGGTCATGAATGGGTAAGAGTATTCAGTTCCCTTCCCTCCCTAAATGAGTTGAATTTGCAAGGCTGTAATCTTCAAGGCCTTTTCCGCCCACTTCGGTCTTCAAATTCCTCATCACTTACTGTCATTGATATCTCCTGGAATTACCTCAATGATTCATCTCTTCTTTGGCTGGCAAATATAAGTACCCTTTTGTCGGTTGATGCCTCAATTCTTATTCCATTCTTATTCCATTCTCAAAACTTCCCAACTTGGAAGAACTTCAATTGTCGGGAAACTTCATCCAGAAAAATGTTTCAGAGGTTTTCGCCAGTGGCTGGAGCAGAATTAGAGTTTTAGAGATGCGGTATAATAGGCTATATGGAGAGTTCCCAATTTATGTTCGCAATATCACTTCCCTTACAAAACTTGATTTTTCTGGGAATGAAAATATTACTGGAGTCATCCCTTTTTGGATTGGAGAACTTTATAATCTGGAGTATTTGGCTTTTCCGGGAAACAAGATTAGGGGTAACCTACCTGATTCTTTGTGTCTCCTCCGAAAATTGGAATTTCTTGTCCTGAATGATATGTTTCTAAGAGGCCCTATTCCAAGCTGTATCGGGCAGTTATCCAATCTGCAAGAGCTTCATCTTTCTCGTAATTTTCTACAAGGACGAGTAATAGAAGATCATTTCAAAAGCCTATCCAAATTGAAGAGACTATCCTTGTCATCAAATTCCTTGGCGTTGGAACTTCCACCTCACTGGGTTCCTCCTTTTCAACTAGAGTTCCTTTCCCTGGGGTCATGCCACATTGGATCTGAGTTCCCTCCTTGGCTTAAAACACAAACTAGAATAGATTACTTAGACCTCTCCAATACATCCATTAGAGGGAAACTACCTGAATGGATCTTTAGTCCTGCTATATTCTTCTTGAACATTAGCAAAAACCTTTTTGAGGGACCAATTCCTTCTTCATTATATTCTCTCGACATTATTGACATATCCAACAATCAATTTAGTGGATCTATTCCACCAAGCTTTGTTCCAGGTGAAGCCTTTCTTGCAGCAAATAACAGAATTAGTGGCACAATACCTCCATTGTGTAACGTCAACACTACAACAGTCGATCTCTCTCACAACAACCTGACTGGAGAAATACCTTCCAACTTGGGTAATTGCAGTGAACTTCGAGTGCTTGACTTGAGTGGCAATCACTTATTTGGCAAGATACCGTCGTCATTGGGTCATCTTCAGTCTCTTCAGTCATTGCACCTAAATGATAATAATTTGGCTGGTATGCTGCCTTCATCATTAGTCAATTGTTCACTATTAGAAACCCTTGACATTGGCGGAAACAAAATCACCGGAAAAGTTTCCGCGTGGATGGGAGAAAGCTTCCCCGACCTACGAGTGCTTCGTCTGAGGTCCAATCTTTTCTCAGGGAAGATACCTTTGGAGCTTGGAAACCATGAGTCTCTTCAAGTGTTAGATTTGGCAGAGAACCAATTGTCAGGATCAATTCCTCATACCTTTGCCAATTTGACAGCAATGCGGACAAGACCAACGTCAAATGATGGGTCGATTCATTATGGGCTTATTAAGAATGGATATTATTATGACGACACTTACCTTGAAAGGCTGGTTGTGCAAATGAGTGGGCAACCACGTGACTACAGTACGACACTTTCTCTTGTTACTTGTCTTGATCTATCGGGGAACAACTTATCAGGACAGATACCAAATGAAATTGTAAGCCTTCATGGGCTAATTGTGTTAAATCTGTCTAGAAATCAGTTTAATGGGGTGATACCAAATAACATAGGGAAACTGGTGGAACTGCTGTCACTGGATTTATCTGAAAATAATCTCTCTGGGGTGATCCCTTCCAGCTTATCTGATCTGAATTTCTTAAGTCACCTGAACCTATCCCACAACAATTTGTCTGGAAAGATTCCAACCGGCAATCAACTCCAAACTTTGGTCGACCCAACAATTTATAGCAACAATGTTGGGCTTTGTGGTTTTCCACTCCCTAATTGTGGCAATCAACTCCAAACAGGTGTTGCAAGACCAAGTTTATTGTCAAGTACTAAAAGAAGTGATGGAATTTGGCTTTATGCTGGCATTGGACCGGGCTATGTGACAGGACTTTTGTGTGTATTGGGGGTTTTGGTATTGAAAAGATCCTGGAGGATTGCACTTTTTAAGATTCAAGATCATGCCACGGGCTTTATTTCTGTTGCAGCAATAGTAAGCATTTCAATGCTCAAGAGGAAATTTGTTAGAGATTAACGTGGCATAGAGAAGCAACATGTGTGGAGATTTAGGCAGCCCATTGAAACAGGTACGTTTTGCGAAGTTATCATTCAAGCTTTCTGTTTTTAATTATTCAATATTAAATTCTCTTGTATTGTGGACTTTACTGATTGGAACATATATGGTGGAAAGGAAAAATCTACTCCACGTCATTTGTTTGCTAAAGCAATTCTCCAACAAGGGCGCCAAGTCATGGATGCATTTGGTTTCCAATGCATAATGATAAGAAAGTGCGAATTTTCGGCTGATTTCTGGTTGATTAGAGTTATTTTCCATTCTGTTTGTCTCAGTTCCTTCTTAGGATTAGTCATCAAGTTTCTCCTTCTTGTATTTTCTTTTGTACTAGGCTTGCTAAACATCTTTGTAATGCCTCAGTTTTTGGTTGATATAAATTTTCAATTATCCATAAAAAAAGACATCTCAGGTGGAGTTGTATATTAAATGGAAGTAACATAAAAAATAAAAACTGTAATGAGAAGAATGACAGCATGATAATCCAGTTTTAAAACATGACAAGGGAAGATGAGAAAAACCCTCATGACATGGAATTACGAATAATTTACATCTACAGCATTTTAGATAAAATGCATTCAAAGAAGTGGTTTTTTTGTTTCCATTTGATTGCAATAATGGTAAAACATACTCTTTGGAACTATTCTTTCCTTGCAACTCAATGATTTGACAGTATTTTGGAAATCATCCAAATATGTCATGCGCAATGAAAACCCAATGGGAAATTGTCGACCAGAGAAAGGTAGATGGTTATGTTGGCATTGGACATTGAAGATCCACTCAAACAGGATTGTTCCGTAGCAGTTCTGTTAAGAAGCTCACGCATGAAAGCTGCTCTGCTAAGCTGGAACTCTGTAGGATCCTTATTAGAAGGGCTTTCGCTTCCTGACATGGCTGGTCTCAATGGAGCACATGAGTCCTATCACTATTGGTCCATCAACATATCACTCTCATATAGATCAGATCTTGATCTGAAAATTTCCATTTTTTGGGGTCGTGCTTGTTCTAAACAACTGCAAACCACTTTTTTAACATCCAACAGGCGATCATGATCATGCACTCGAAAAGCACCCAGTCATGAGCATGGTCGCATGCAGGGCGCATCCAAATGAGGCTTCATATCCAATTAAGTACTTTCAAAACACAATTTACCCATTCTAGAAGATAGGTGGCTACAACATCTACAGTTAGATCATTGTTCCTTCAACCACTTACAATTTCCAGCACAACAACTCCATAGCTAAATGTGTCAACCTTTTCACTCAATTGGCCTTTGATTACATACTCAGGTGCTGCATACCCATTGCAAAATTACATTTGATCAGTTATTGTCGAATTTACATGAACTACTTGAGAAGTGCTGTTTGGTTTCAAATGTCAGTAACTCGTCAATATTGATTGCAGAAATCTTAGAAACTGGAGTGAATTAAAGAAGAGAAATGACTGGACTCACTGGGTTCCTGCAAGCCTATTGCGAACCTGGTTGCTGTTCTCTGGTGAGAGTCTAGCTAGTCCAAAATCAGCCACTTTGGGTTGGAAGTCATCATCAAGCAGTATATTGCCAGGTTTGATGTCTCTGTCGTATCCGGACATGGAATTCCTCATGAAGATATGCAAGCCCACGAGCGTGCCAAGGATTATGTCATACATTTGCTTCCAATTGGGCGTTTGCCACCTGTAGTGTATTAAGATCAAGTGAGTGTCAATTCCTAATGTGTTGTTAAAATTATTACATTTAGCAAAAACAAAAAAATTATAAAAATCGAAGATAATTAGAGTGCGACCTGTACATCTTGCTGTGCTTGCACCAAACGCATTGCGAGTGGTCGGATTGAGATCCAACAGTAAGCGCCCATGCAGGGGGCAAGTGGATAATCCAAACCTGCCTGCCCTGTATTAGCGCACATTGCCCTGTATCAACATTATGGTCAATGATACTCCTCTGACGATAGTAGTTCATTTCTGGTTTTTTCAATGACACTTTTGGAGTGGAATAGGAGATAATTGTTTAATACCTGTGTATATAAAACATAATCATTTATTAGAAAATGCACGGTAGATCATCTCAGTTATTAGGGACAACTCCCTTCCATTACCCCTGAGTACTACTGCTCAACAGGAATGAACTAGCAACATTTCCTTTGCCGTTACGTAATTTCATGAGTACTGACTTCGAGCTTTGGAAAGGTTAAGCATATATGTGAAGTACACATTAACCAAATTCAATTGTCATGCTCTCATATTACATAGTTATCATAGTAAATTGCACTTAACTCTATGATCTGTGTGGAAACTGCACATAACCCCTCTCACCTATCAAAAATTGTATATATATTGAAGTTTTTACGTGTATCTGTTAATAGCATAACTCGGACAAAATGGTACTAAACTTTAAAATACAATGATGAAGGTAGATTTCTGATGCTACAGTTCGATAGTAGTATATCCCACCTAAAACAACTTATGTAAACTTGCTAAAAAAAGGTTTAAGAGGTCTTTGAAAGAGCCAATTTGTGAACTTGGTTTTTGAGTTTGGAATTGTAATAGACAAGGGTGAAACTTTCTTTAAATGTTTAAATGTGATCAGATGATCACCATCTATTAGGGTATGAGTTATGGGGTTTAAATAGTGGAGTTTTCAATAAATGAATGGGGTTATATGCAGTTTTCAATAGGTCATGGCGGATAAGTATAAGCCTATAAGGAGGTTGTAGACAATAGGGAAAATCGTATGATATTATTATAACCCGAAACAAAATGAAAGCTATATGGTACCTCTTATTTGCAATCATCATCATTTGTTTATCTCAGTTATCTGGGGTCGGCGGTACCTCTTATTTGCTAAATAACAATAAATTCAGTGCAATTGTGGGAGAGAAGATAAAAACCTACTACACACACTTGAAGTTTTAAACTATACCTTCCCATATAAATTATGTTTCTTTACAGCATCTCAGGCACACAAACAGGAGAATCAGAGCCATTAAAACAGCAGCAACTTCGATTGTGCCCCCAATGATCAGAGTCTTAGAAGTTCCTGCGAAGTGTTGATTCTGGTAATCCGATTCAAATTTGCTATTAAAACTTAGCTTATTACAAACTTCCCTTAGCATATTACAAATTTTCCAGAGTATCTAGATTCCACAGCTATCCCATGGCAGTTTTTAGACCACAACTTTAGGCTCTTTTAATCAGTGCCATGAAACATAATCAGTTCAAAATCTTGATAAATTGACAGTGGAAATTAGATACAGTATTCGCCGTTTCCCTGTCCAGACTCCACCAGAGTAGGCCTCTCCATTCTATTTGGAATCTCCCAATTTCTTTTAGCTCAGGAAAGATTGATATGTACTCCCATCGGAATTATTAGTAACATTTGGTTTTCGAAAATGAACTGCATTGGAATTGTTAGTAACATTTGGCTTCGCAATATACACAACCGTTCATTTTCGGAAAACAAAACATTACTACCAACGACAAATGGAGGGAGAATTCGAAATAGGTTCAGGTGACATTATTTTAGGGTAATAAACCAAACACCTTTTCGTTGAACCAAAAACACCCTTCATTTCTTCTGTTCCTACTTCTACACCTCACATAGCTCCCTGCTGTTAGATAATGAATGCTTGATTTCCCATTTTGTAGTCAAAGGGTAGGATTATTTAAAAAATGTTCAAATTTTTCTACATCATCATTTTCCATATGTACTCCTCATCCAGAAGCAATCATAATATTTGATTTTGCAAAATGAAATATGTCCGGAATTATTAGTAACATTTGGTTTTCCAAAATGAACAAACTCAGGTGACATCTTTTCAGAGTAATAAGAACAAACACCTGTTAATTCTTCTCTTACCACCGCTGGACGACCACTGGATAATGAATTATTAATTTCCCATTTCGCATTGGTCTTCTTGGGTTAGACTCATATAGAATTTAAGAAGAAGGGTAGCTCCATTCATCTAGAACTGAAGAGAGATTAAGGGTGTGAGACAAGGCACAACTCAGTATCTTTGAGGCTTTGCCACTGGCCTTTGCATCCATAAGAGGCTAAAGAGCTTTTCTAGAGAATGGACTACTGGCACTTGAACCTCATATCCAATGCCATTCGGTGATGGTTCCATCAATGGGTCTTTTGGTGTGGACAATGATATTCCTACATCAGTCTTCCTTTAGCACTGAACGTCAGTGAATGAAAAACTGATGTAGGGGCATCATCATTCATTGGGGCTCGATTCACCGCTCGTCGGAGGTCGTCAGAATGTCGCCGGAGGCATCTTCCTGCCGGTGCGTTAACGTCGTCTACATCAACCTATCGTCGCAGCCGATCGCTAACGATCATCAAGGGAGATGCTTGCTGGTGCGTTAACATCGTCGACATCAACCTATCGTCGCAGCTGATCGCTAATGATCATCGAGGGTCACCGGAGGTCACTGGCCATCACTGACTCCCCCCTTTTACTGTTCATCATCTTCAATCCTCCCTCTCGGCTCCCTCTGTCCGTTTCTCTATTTTAAAACACAGAAGATGCCTCTTGAGTGCTGCATCACTAATCTCTATCATTAGGGATGACAGATGGGGGGGTCATTACAGCAACTTTGCTTAAGTTAGTGGTAGGAGGAAGGGGAACTAGATCCGAAAGGGAAGTAACTCATGTATCTTCTTATATTTTTACTTGTGGCTACATAGTTGATACTCTTTTTATATGAGAGGGGCAAGGGAAAAGGCATCAATTTTTCATTTTTTGTTCAAAATGAGGTGCCAAAAATATTAAAAGCAACCACGATTACCACAAGAGCAATATACGAAGAAGCCTCGTACCATGGTTGTCCACCCTGGGGGGTGATAAAATTTATAAGAGATTTAGAATGCATGTAGGATTACGAAAAAGTTCATGGTTTTTGTATTCCAAACCGTAGTAGACCATGAATTTCCTTTGAGATTACCTGTTAAAGAGTGGATGAGAAGAGGTCAAATGAAAGAAAAAAAATCATATGACAGATTTCTCAAGAGAATAAATCATATAGGCAACCCTTAGGACAAGAGATTCTTCAAGAGAATAATTCTTAAACGAGAGAAAGTTAGGACAATCCCACATGAGAGAAGATCCTAATTAAAAATCACCCGAAGCTTATCAGAAGATTTCAGGTAGAAAGCAAAAAAAGAAGAGAAATTATAGGATGAATTCCATAAGAGAGTAAGTCCTATAAGAATCACCTTGAATAGATTAAGGTATAAAGCATGAATAGAAGAAAAAAAAGTATTAGGAGAATTCCATAGGAGAATAGTCCCAAGAAAGGCAAATGCATGGACCGTAAGACTGACCGGTTTTAGGTGGTATTGGATTAAAAATGTGAAAACCTGCCCAATTGCTCAACATCTCATTTTCCCCGTCGTCAAGGCCAATTGGGCAGGCACTGATTTGATAACCACCCTCGGATCAGAATCCAATGGACCGAAAGATTGGCCTCATGCTCCTTATATGAGAGCGATCTCATGTAAACTGTCGTCTACAAAAAATGAACCCCCCTCCCAGAACTTTATATGATATAAAAACTTTGCATAGTTCAATATTCCTTATGTAGAAATTTAATGAACAAAACAACCACATTACATAAAGCAAAACTCCTAACTCCCTTCGTTACAAATAAATTTTCAATTCCAAAGAAACAAACTAACACATTCCATGACTAAATTTTAAAACCCAAAGTTAATATTTCACATTCCATAATGATAATCAAAATTCCACATTATATTATAAAAGTACCTTTTCATCCTTGCTCCATATTCAACAATCAAATATCCTATAATAAAATTTTAAATGCCACAGTGAAAATATAGACAAAGTTTCTGAATCCACCATCAAAGATCAAGTTTAACAAGGTAGGTGAGTGTGTCACATTAGAGGGTAGGTGAGTTCCATGTAGCTGTTTATAGCCGTCAGATCAAGATCCAACTGCTACGAATGGAATTGACCTCATATAAGCTATATAAGAGCAATCTCATTTAAACTTTTCCTTTTTAATTTATATTGATGATGCCAGCAATCGGCTCTCTCTCTCCCCGTCGAGCTCGACACTCTTCTGGAATTCCCTCCAAAACCCGACCACCGGAGAAGCTGTCGCCAAGAGAGGGCCGGGGGGCGGATGGAGGAGGAAGAGAGGAATACCACAACTCTCCCTTGCCCCAACTCCCCCGCCCAGCCCTCGCACCACCTCCCTTGGCCAGCCCTCGCCCCCATCTCTCCCTCGGCCAGCCCTCGCATCACCTCCTTCACCCATCTCTCACTGTGAATAGTAGGAAGGAGGTTCAAGATCATGACATCATGCTGTCATTGCTATTTGGAGTTTTTGGAGATAGAGATTTGAGACTGGAGTTTCTAGTGGTCAAGGGGATTGGGACTTGGGTGATGAAGCAAGACAAGAAGATTTGGATTGAGGAGAAAAGGTATTATATTCCAAAATCAATCTCCAAAATTAAAGGTCTACTACCATAATGTCTAAAATCCAGGATCAAAATTCAAAAATTGGCATTCTAATTTGATTTTAAATCAACAATCTCAAAATAGGACAACAATCAATATGCTTCAAAATGCAAATGCTAAAATGTACAATGATACACAACAAGTTACAACAATAATTAACATGATTAAATCCGAAGTTTGCTGATTTTGTCAACCAGTCACTGCTTCATTACAGAGGCACTAGGATTCAGAAATTCTGCCTCTTTGTGTACATCAAATAATACTGCAATGTGAAGCTGATTGTGGATGCTTGGTCTGGCTTTTACTAAAAGGTTCCATATATGTTGCCTTCAATGATCTTAATAATAAAATCAAGCAGAGCTTGAGTTAGTAAAAAAAAGGGATGTCAGCAATTGAACCCCATTGGACCTACTCCACAAGAATTCTGGGTCGATGAGAAGGACAATATTTTTTAACGTATATTTATAAACTACAAGAGCAATGCAATCTTCAAATTTGGCAAGTTACATTCCAAGAATATGGGAGGACACTTATCTTCCTTGTATACTATTTCTCTGACTACTATAAAGGTCTGCATAATATTCAGCCATGGCAGACAAGATGGCAGAAGTTGTAAGTAGTCATAGTAGGGGCTGGCCCTGCTGGCCTAGCAACTTCTGCATGCTTCAACCTCCACTTCATCCCCAGTGTAGTCCTAGAGAAGGAAGACTTTTGTATCTCCCTTCGGAGAAACAGAGCCTATGACCGATTAAACCTTCATTTGGCCAAGGAGTTCTGTGAGCACCCTCATCTACTCATCTAACTCCCCATCCTTTATATCCAAATATGAGTTCATAAAGTGTGGATAGGTATGTGTCACAGTTTTGTCCGACTCCTAGTTACTGTCGTTTGGTCAAGTCAGCTTGTTATAATGAAGCTAAAGGGAGATGGAGTGTTTTAGTGAAGAATAATCAAAATGGAGGGGAAGAGGAGTATATGTCTCAGTTTTTAGCTGTGGCAACAGGGGAAAATGGTGAGGGTTTTGTTCCCTAGTATTCCAGGCTTGGAGACTTTCAAAGGGGAGGTTGTGCATTCAAACCAGTATATAAGAATGGCCTAGTTTATGAGGGTAAGAGAGTGTTAGTGGCTGGATGTGGGAATTCAGGGATGGAGATTAATTGCTTTTGATCTATCAAGCCATGGATCTGCAACTTCAATAGTTATTAGGAGGCCGGTGAACCTTCGTTTATTTTTTCTTCTTTCCTACTTTTTTTTTTCTAATTTTCTTGAGGCCATCCTTTACATAACACTTCGTGTAGATATGGATGAGATGTTAGTGTTGTGCAGTCAACTGTTGCCCTTATTTAGCAAATCTGTAGTGTAAATGAGACTTAAACGTTCACTTCCTTCAGATTTTACCTTCATTACTCCACCAAACTTTCATAGGATACTAACAGCTTAATTTCAGAACATATTTCAATTAATCCGAGTTTTCATTACTTGTTATTTCTTAGCAAATCTTTCTTCGCAGTCTTAATTCCTAACTATTTTGAAATTTGATACTGAAAAGTAATTGTATTTACTGCTTGATGTGTGTAGGTTCATGTTCTCATAAGAGAAATAGTGCACCAGGGTATGGTCATGCTAAATACCTGCCATATTATATTGTGGATGCTATCATTGAATTCCTTGGCAAATTAAAGTGTGACAATTTGTCCAAGTATGGAATTCGCCGACCTCCTATGAGCCCCTTCCGTATGAAAGCTGTCACAGGAAGATCACCTGTGCTTGACGTGGGGATTGTAAAGAAGATCAAATCTTGAAAGATTCAGGTGAATTTCTTTCCTTTCCAACGGATTTATGTGAATTTATCACATAAACAGCGTTGTACACCTCATATCATATTAAGTATCACAAAATAAAATGACTAAGATATCTCACTGTGGGACATATGACATAGGAGTAATATACAACAAAATTATTTTTCTTAGCTTAGATTGCATAATGTATGATATATTGTAAAAGGGAAAAGTTTACATAAGATCGCTCTCATTTGGCTTAGATGAGGCCAGTTTAACTCGTAGCCATTGAATCTTGATCTGACGGTTACAAGGGTGATTGATGGTCACACTTACCTACCCACACCCATTGATTTGATACCCATCGTCGGATCGGAATCCAATGACCCAAATGACTATTCCTCCTTATATATGAGAACGTTCTCATGTAAACCAGTATCTTTGTAAAATCCTATTCTTATGGTTTGTTATCCCTGGGATAAGCCATGGGCTTCGACTTTGATTGATCAAGGCCGTGTATTACAAATGTGGGCCCCACAAATTGATGGGATAAACCACGGGCTTGATTCAACTTTGATTGATCGAGAATGCTGTGTATTAAACTAGTGGGCCCCACAAATGAACAGTTTATGATAAGCCCGTGGGACCATTCCTTTCACGCCTTGACATATGTTTAAGATAAATAATCAGTGATTAACGCTCTTTTGTTTTAAAAATCAACAGGTGCTTCCTGCACTAGAGAGTGTGAAGGGAAGCACTGCAGTTTTTGAGAATGGCAAAAGTCATGAGTTTGACCACTGGGTATGTGAGCAAGGCCAAGTCATGGCTCAAGGTATGCTAATGTTACTAATCTACTTTTCTTCATGAAGAATGCTGCTGAAAACAGAAATGGTAGGTAATGGCGTTTGGCAATTATGCAGGATGATGAAGACCTCCTTAATGACGAAGGTATGCCCAAGAAGAGATTCCCTAACCATTGGAAAGGAAAGAATGGATTGTATTGTGCAGGGCTTGTAAGAAGAGGATTATTTGGCATCTCAATGGATGCACAGAACACACCCAATGACATCAAGATATCATACAATGAGGCCAAGAGGAATAGCTGATGTCCATACGATACAAAACAAAATACCCAATAGAAACATTTGTAATAGTACGAATTTATTCTGCCGAAACTGTAATAATGATGCCATAACAAGATTATGGGCTTCTTGGTGACAAAATTTTTGTTATTAATTCTTGTTGCAATTTCTAATTATGAGGACGCAATACCAATTATTCAAGTAATATACGGAAAGCCTGCAGTCTTATTCCATGACTTAAATTTAGCCACTTACCCCAAAATTGAAACAATCCAATGTCCTTAAAACTCGGTCATCTTTTATCAAAACGTCATCTACTCACTAAGCATAGAAATTAAGTCATTTTTTCCTCATAAAAAATGCTAACAGAAAAATAAGATAGTTGATCTGCCCATCCAAACTTGGTTCTTTGGATCCGTTATTAGGTTGGGACTTTGTCATGGGCTACTGGGCATGCCACAACCACATAGACCCACCATGTTGTAATAAGGAAGGTTTTAAAAATTAGACCAGTCATCGACCTGGAATTCTAGCCGAGTAGGTCCAATCAGGCTCAACTAGGTGTCAACCCGGGTTGACCTGGTTGCTGACATCATCATAGTAAAAATAATTCCCCCCCCCCCATCGAGCCAGAGAGATCAGGGAGAGAGGGAGTTACCTGAGGTAGAGAGTTGCCTGATGCTGTCCTTCATCACATCCCTTCCTACCTGACTACTGAAGACGCCATAAGGACTGGTGTTTTATCAAAGAGATGGAGGCACGTGTGGACTCTTGTTCCTAATTTAGAGTTCGCCTATAGCCACCATCCGAAGTTTGCTGATTTTGTCAACCAGTCACCGCTTCATTACAGAGGCACTAGGATTCAGAGCAATGTAATTTATAAGAATGGCCTAGTTATAAACGATATTTATAAACAATATTTTTCAACGTATATTTATAAAAGATAAGAGCAATATAATCTTCAAATTTGGCAAGTTACATTCCAAGAATATGGGAGGACACTTATCTTCCTTGTTGTATACTATTTCTCTGACTACTATAAAGGTATGCATAATATTCAGCCCTGGCAGACAAGATGGCAGAAGTTGTAAGTAGTCATAGTAGGGGTTGGCCCTGCTGGCCTTGCAACTTCTGCATGCTTTAACCTCCACTCCATCCCCAATGTAGTCCTAGAGAAGGAAGACTTTTGTATCTCCCTTTGGAGAAACAGAGCCTATGACCGATTAAACCTTCATTTGGCCAAGGAGTTCTGTGAGCACCCTCATCTTCCCTACCCATCTAACTCCCCATCCTTTATATCCAAATATGAGTTCATAAAGTATGGATAGGTATGTGTCACAGTTTTGTCTGACTCCTAGGTACTGTCGTTTGGTCAAGTCAGCTTGTTATAATGAAGCTAAAGGGAGATGGAGTGTTTTAGTGAAGAATACTCAAAATGGAGGGGAAGAGGAGTATGTGTCTCAGTTTTTAGCTGTGGCAACAGGGGAAAATGGTGAGGGTTTTGTTCCCTAGTATTCCAGGCTTGGAGACTTTCAAAGGGGAGGTTGTGCATTCAAACCAGTATATAAGAATGGCCTAGTTTATGAGGGTAAGAGAGTGTTAGTGGCTGGATGTGGGAATTCAGGGATGGAGATTAATTGCTTTTGATCTATCAAGCCATGGAGCTGCAACTTCAATAGTTATTAGGAGGCCGGTGAACCTTCGTTTATTTTTTCTTCTTTCCTACTTTTTTTTTTCTAATTTTCTTGAGGCCATCCTTTACATAACACTTCGTGTAGATATGGATGAGATGTTAGTGTTGTGCAGTCAACTGTTGCCCTTATTTAGCAAATCTGTAGTGTAAATGAGACTTAAACGTTCACTTCCTTCAGATTTTACCTTCGTTACTCCACCAAATCTTTCATAGGATACTAACAGCTTAATTTCAGAACATATTTCAATTAATCCGAGTTTTCATTACTTGTTATTTCTTAGCAAATCTTTCTTCGCAGTCTTCCTAACTATTTTGAAATTTGATACTGAAAAGTAATTGTATTTACTGCTTGATGTGTGTAGGTTCATGTTCTCGTAAGAGAAATAGTGCACCTGGGTATGGTCATGCTAAATACCTGCCATATTATATTGTGGATGCTATCATTGAATTCCTTGGCAAATTAAAGTATGGCAATTTGTCTAAGTATGGAAAGGAAGATCACCTGTGCTGGACGTGGGGATTGTAAAGAAGATCAAATCTGGAAAGATTCTGGTGAATTTCTTTCCATTCCAACGGATTTATGTGAATTTATCACATAAACAGAGTTGTACACACTACACATATTATATTATGTATCACAAAATAAAATGCCTAAGACATCTCACTGTGGGACATATGACATAGGAGTAATATACAACAAAATTATTTTTCCTAGCTTAGATTGCTTAATGTATGATATATTGTAAAAGGGAAAAGTTTAACCAAGATCGCTCTCATTTGGCTTAGATGAGGTCAGTTTAACTCGTAGACGTTGAATCTTTGATCTGACGGTTACAAGGGTGATTGATGGTCACACTCACTTACCCACACCCACTGATTTGATGTCCATCGACGGATCAGAATCCAACGACCCAAATGACTATCCCCACCTTATATATGAGAACGTTCTCATGTAAACCAGTATCTTTGTAAAATCCTATTCTTAGGATAAGCCATGGGCTTAGACTTTGATTGATCAAGGCCGTGTATTACAAATGTGGGCCCCACAAATTAATGGGATAAACCACGGGCTTAATTCAACTTTGATTTATCGAGAATGCTGTGTATTAAACTAGTGGGCCCCACAAATGAAGCCCATGGGACCATACCTTGCACGCGTTGGCATAGGTTTAAAATAAATAATCAGCCATTAACGCTCTCTTATTTCAAAAAGTCCTGCCTGCACTAGAGAGTGTGAAGGGAAGCACTGCAATTTTTGAGAATGGTAAAAGTCATGAGTTTGACGCCAGTCTTTGCCACTGGGTATGTGAGCAAGGCCAAGTCATGGCTCAAGGTATGCTAATGTTACTAATCTACTTTTCTTTATGAAGAATTCTGCTGAAAACAGAAATGGTAGGTAATGACATTTGGCAATTATGCAGGATGATGAAGACCTCCTCAATGAAGAAGGTATGCCCAAGAAGAGATTCCCTAACCATTGGAAAGGCATGAATGGATTGTATTGTGCAGGGCTTGCAAGAAGAGGATTGTTTGGCATCTCAATGGATGCACAGAACATAGCCAATGACATCAAGATATCATACAATGAGGGCAAGAGGAATAGCTGATGTCCATAAGATACAAAACCAAATACCCTTTAGAAACATTTGTAATAATATGAATATATTCCGCTGAGACTGTAATAATGATGCCATAACAAGATTATGGGCTTCTTGGTGACAAAATTTTTGTTATTAATTCTTGTTGCAATTTCTAATTATGAGGAAGTAATACCAATTATTCAGGTAATATATGGAAAGCCTGCAGTCTTATTCCATGATTTAAATTTAGTCACTTACCCCAAAATTGAAACAATCCAATGTCCTTAAAACTCGGTCATCTTTTATAAAAAAAATCGTCATCTACTCACTAATCATAGAAATTAAGCCATTTTTTCTTCACAAAAAATGCTAAAAGAACCAAATCCAAGTTTGGTTCACATGCTAAAAGAAAAATAAGATAGTTGAGCAGCCCATCCAAACTTGGTTCTTTGGATCGGTTATTGGGTTGGGACTTTGTCATGGGCTGCTCGGCATGCTACAACCACATAGACCCACCAAGCTGTAATAAGGTCACAAGCATTATAACAACTTCTCCAAATTTTATTTGATATTCTAATAGAGCCCCAAATTGTATGCAACAGAAATCAGAAAGAACAGAAGCAATCAAACTTTTTAGGGATTTTCGATTTATCTGAAAAGAAACTAACAATAGGGCGATGAGAGTCCACTGATCTAGCTCGAGTCCATGAGCATAAAGAGCAGCGCTCTCAGAGAAAGGATATGCAAAAGTGTCAACCCTAGAGGACTAAAGACCTTATATACTGTGGTCTAATTACAAACAATTACAAGTAGTTGAAATTAACTTACTCTTAATAAATAATCAACAACTAATATCAGTAAATTAGTAATTCCCTTCCTGCCTTCAGCGTGTGCCTGCATCTATTTTCCATTTTTCCTCAGCATCGGAAAGAGCTCGAACTCGAGCACCAGTTGAGGGTAGGTGGGAAATGCTCATACAAATCAGCAACATTGAAGGACTTGGAAATTTGCATCTCAGGCAGTAGGTCCACCACGTAGGCATTGCCATTGATCCGCTTAAGTATTATGAAGGGACCAATTTTCTTCCGGGGCAGCTCCAGTGGGGAGCTCTTTGCGCAAATGCACAATCACCAAGTCGCCTTCCTGAAAGATCTTCTCGTGCCTGTGTCTGTTCGCCATGCGGGTATAACTGGCATTGGCCCTCTGCAACTGTTAGCGATCTTCCTGGTGGATGTCAGTCAGCAGTCAGTTTTGGAGAGTGTGTTGAGTTGAAACACTGCCTCCAGGAGATACATCCACCCCATTCAGATACATATGTTAATCAATTTGCATGATAGGATCAAGACGTTGCGCCAAGAAACTGATATACCTCTGCAATTTTCTTTGCAGTTTCTTGAAGTTGTGCTAGTGGCTTTGCGAACTCAGTTCTCAAATTTATTTGCTCATTGGACTTATCTCCAGGTATAAAACAACTAGCAGGAGCTGCAACCTGACGATGATCAAGATCATTGAATGTGCCTAACAATGTAAAGAACCAGACTTTGTTATTTATCAAAATATGACAAAGTTGTAGTCAACAAACAGATTGAAACTCCGTTATCAAGCAAGCACCCCTTCCTTTCAATTGTATAACACCATCGGAATCGATATGCCCTAGCCTCCTCTACACTCTTGCGCGGTTTTTAAGTTCATCACGAAATTTTTGAAGCTGATGCAATGAAACACAAAGAGGTGAACAACGAGATATAATAAGTCAATACACTTGCCTAATCTCTAATATTCTAAATCATCTGTTAAGCAGGTTTAATTCAGAGCAAAGGAGAGAGAGAGAGAGAGAGAGAGAGAGAGAGAGAGAGAGAGAGAGAGAGAGAACAGTAAGGAATTTGCTATGGAACCAAAATAATGAGATGAATAAGAAATTTGCAATGGACCCAAAATGCAACAATTCCGTTGTGTTATTATTTTGCACAATATTATATAACCACTTCAAAATCAAAGAAAACACATCGAGGTGGAATTATGAGATAATGTATAGGTGCAGATTGTAACAGATAAACAAATTAATTGCAATTGAACAACAGTCCTTCCATACCTGAGATTCACGCATCTCTGACTTAAGCTGTTGAATTTCATGGTTCACTTCTGCTTTCCTCCGATAACTTTGCATTTGTTGCTCACTTTCACAGGACTATAAAACCAAATCATACACAAATATAATTTTTCAATAATGTGATGAGCAGCTGGAGCCAAATGAAGATCTTGGAGCTAAATCAATAAAACTAACATCCAAGCCAACGAATGTTAGACAATTACAGCATAGTTGACCACTTTCCAAAACACTACATATTAACACGTAGAAACTACAAACCTTATGCAGTGGATGGGCAAATAATTTTTGCTCAAGTTCATTTAGTTGATTAACTGACTGAACAAACTCTGGATCCTCAATTCCGATATCCTAGTAATTGAAAATGAAAATGGCATTCACGGAAGAAACTCTTCCAAATATCTGTGATGCGCAGGTGAGTCCTTGTTGACAACACATCCAAGCACACAAATGAACGCTCACTAAGAAATACATGAGAGAGAGAAAGAGCAACATAAAATAGTTTCCTAATTGTGATTCAGCTATTATCTGGAATTTGAGCAGCTAAGCTAGCGACATCTGTACAGAAGCATGCAGCACATATGTCATCTCGTTTTCACCACCGCTTTACTATTTCTATCTTTTTTCTGAAATTACATGATTACTCTTTTGGAGGCAATAATTTTATGGCTTCATCATTAAGAAAATTCCCATATGTACCAAAAGCACCTACACATGAAAATACCTCAAATATGTTGAATGTGGTAAAATAAACATTTTATGTACATGGATAGAAACATCTACTTTTACAGGATCAAGTTTTGGAAGGCCGTGGGGGAAACGAGTTCCCAGGGCCTGTACAGCAAGAAGCACGTTTTGTCTTGCTTCCACTGGTCTAAGATCAGAAGGAACAGATACCCTAATACTGCTGAGAGCACAGATTAGAGGTAACTGTACAGGAACCTAAGAAAACAACATTTAAAATATAGTCAAAAGTCCGAGACAAAAATCTGGCATGTCATCTGAGAAGATTAAACTGCCTAGCCAATTTAAAAAATAAAACTGACCCCGCACATGAAGCTGTCCTTTTATGAGCTTCATTCAACTCACCACAGTTCCACGTGGTTAAGTATACAAAGCCTACTACTTCAAATAAGTAGCAGGATTGAAAACATACCGGCCTCCCAGGAAGAAGAAAACATAGAATTCTTTCCGGTCGTATTATTTCAGCCATGATCTTCTTCTCCAACAGTGTAATACTAAGTCTCAGTTTATGGTATTCAGCAAGTTCAGTCTGCATAAAAATAATGATTAAAAGATAATAGTAAGATCTACTACATTCAGCACAAAACAAAAAAGTGCCTCGCCTGAGGCATCGAGCATAGCAGCTTCCTTTTCAAGTTTAGATACTCTTTCTGTCACGGCCCGGGTTTTAGAAACCATTTTTAAACCAGAGTGGTAGCGGAAAACTCGAGGATTGTTCCTCTAAGCGATAAATCTTTCGATGAAAAATTTTCGACTAAGCATCTAGGCCGTGATAACTGGGGTTCACAAATATGGATACAAAACCATATATACATATATTAATACAAGATGCAAAGTCGATTAAACTAAAGCAAGTCCTCTAAGTGCAAGTCTGTCATCCATCTCAAAATAAACTAGAAACAGTTGGCACTCGCGCCTTAATACAACTCTAGGACAAACCTGTAGCAGGAGATATACTACGCAATCGGAACGTCCTCACCACCAGGCTCCCAAGTGCCACGTGAAGTCACTCTTCCACAGCAGCACCTACATCACATAGGGATGCTGAGTATAAAAATACTCAGTGGGATACCACAACACAGTCATCATCACATCAAATTAGGATTTGCATTAACATATTATGCAACCTATTACAGGATTCCACTTGAATCTTTTATTAATCTTTCAAGCAAGTCTTTTATTACTTCCCATGTTCAAGTTCAATCATTACGTCTTTGTCCCATAGACAGACTCACTGAATGTCATACCTACATGACAGACAGCACGAAAACACCGTGACTATCATTCTGGTTAATACCGGTAATCACGGCACGCCCTGAATTTCTCAAGGGTGACTGCCTCGCCCATTCCTTACCTTAGAAGGTATGACCGTCGGAAGGGTCCGGCTCCACATCAGCTCCTAGACTCGATGTGGGTCGGGAAACGCAGCCTTCTAGGATGCTAACGTCTCCAATGTTGTGCACAGTAAACCACCTGGCAACTAAGGCTCAGGATGTGTGGCTTTCTCTAAAATCCATAGAGAATAAGCACGCTTTCTCTAAAATCCATAAAGAAGAGGTAACAGCTTAAGCCCGGCCAATAAAGTATGTAATACTCTTTCTAAAATCCATAGAAAGGCTTTCTAAAATCCATAGAAAGATGCAAACATGGCCAAAATATCATATCATTGTTCCCTCTAAAATCCATAGAGAGATATAACAGCTTAAGCCTGGCCAATAGACGATGGTCCTTATTAGGTACCATAACACAGAGCTTCCACCAGTCGGAAGATGTGAATGCTCTCTAAAATCTATAGAGAGATACAGACGGCAGAGCTTCCACCAGTCGGAAGATGCAACACCACTCCCATCTATTCCTTGTGATCCTTAATAGGTATCACAGTATTACCAGTATGAATCCATCACACACTATTCACAGCTGTTGGCTTAATAGCTCAACAGATAGCCTGACATTTGACTTAATAGTCATTCGGTCGCTTGATCGGAAGTCACTCACACTCATACACAGACTCCCAATCCCAAGGGCATTTTAGTCTTTATCTTGATTAGGTTCTTCCCAACCCTCAAGCTTAGCCCTCAAGTAATCATTTTATTATCTTCCATAAAATGATTATGTTTCTAAACCATCTAGGTTTATTAGTCGGGTTTTTCTTTACCATTTAAGGTCATTTGCTATCAGTCAGCATAACAATTACGGACGAATGCCCATTGTACAATAACATCAAACATATACCAATAACACAGCAGTTTGGGCTTCAAATTATTTATTAAAGAGCCCAAAATCAACAACAGGAGCCTATGTACCAAACTGGCTCTGTATGTACCACACTGCACACAAATACACAGACAGTCAAGCCTGACCGTCAGTTATAAACAGATTTTAACTGTCGGTTAAGGTCCACCGGTAGTTCAAAATCTAAACCGGTTTATGAACCGGGTTTATTGTTGAACCAGGGTTTGGTTTAGAAATAGACCGAGTTTGGTCTAATTATGAACCGGGTTTGATTTATTTTTGGACCGAACCGGGTTCGGTCTGTTTCTGAACCAGTTGGTTTAATGGGCCGGGTTTGGTCTGATGATGGACCGGCCCGGTCCGGTTTTCCTCAGGAAGACGACTGGTTGGTCGTCTGGCTGCAGCGGCCGCCACGAGGCCGCCGTCGCATTGCCACCGGGCCGACCAACCCCCACCGCTTCCCCTACTCCCCCTGGCCGTCTGCCCGTGGGCAGATTCGGGGGAGAAATTGGAGTTTGGCAGCAACGTAAAGCTGCTGCCTTTCTTACCTCAGCGGTGGCCGGCGGCCTGTCGACCTCTGCTGCCCCGCCGGCGGCCCTTTTTCTCCTTCTCCGGCGACCCCATCCCTTCCTTTGGCAAAGAAACCAAAAAGCTTAAAACTCGAGGGGAGGTTATGGGATCCTACCTCGTGCTCCGTCGATGGCGATCCACCACTCGTCGGAGTCGCCGGGGAAGCGATCGGTGCTGGAGCTTCGTCGGGCGTCGAGTTCGCCGGAGAGTCGCCGTCGCCGCTCTGATACACCCTCCCCTGCTGCTCCCTTCCTCTCTGCCGGAATTGTCGTCAGGAGTCGCCGGACGTAGCCAAGGTGGCCGGAATTCACGCTTGCCGCCGGAAGCCGCAGTCGCCGGTAATCGCAGTCGCCAGCCCAGGTCCACTGCTCCCCCCTCATCTCCCATATAAGCAGCTGGCTCCCTCCTCCCCCGAGCCAGCTGCTGGACTGCCTCTTACACCTGGCCCTTCCTACGGCCAGGTGTTACATTCTTCCCTCCTTTAAAAGAATTTTGTCCTCAAAATTCAGGTATATTCTTCTTCAAACAACTCTGAGTATGCACGCTGCATTTCTTCTTCTGTCTCCCAAGTATTTTCCTCAAACATATCATTGCACCACTGAACCAATACTAATGGAATCACTCTATTCCTTAGTACCTGATTTCTTCAATCCTTAATCCTGATCGGTTTTACTTCATAGGTCAAGTCAGGTTTTAGTTTCAGCATGGAATAGTCAACCACATGTGCATCATCCCGACAGTACTTTCTCAACTGCGAGACATGAAACACGTTATGTACCTGATCCAGATTGGGAGGCAAAGCAAGTCGATAAGCTGAGTTACCAATCCGTTCAAGGATTTCAAAAGGACCTACAAACCGAGGACTCAATTTTCCTTTCTTTCCAAAACGCAAAACCCCACGTGTGGGTGAGACCTTCAAGAACACATGGTCACCAGTCTCAAACTCAAGATCTCTACGCCTTCTGTTTGCAGTGTTTCTGTCGCTCCTGTGCCAACCGAAGCTTTTCTCGAATGAATTTCACCTTGTCAGCGCACAGCTGAAGCATCTCTGACTTGATCATGACTTTCTCACCAACTTCATTCCAACAAGTTGGAGATCTACAGGGACGTCCATAAAGACCTTCATATGGAGCCATTTCAATACTAGATTGGTAGCTATTGTTGTAGGCAAATTCAATTAAGGGTAAATGGTCATCCCAATTACCTTTCCAATCCAACACACATGCTCTAAGCATGTCCTCCAAGGTCTGAATCGTCCTTTCTGATTGTCCATCAGACTGAGGGTGATACGCTGCGCTGAAATTGAGTGCAGTGCCCAAAGCATCTTGTATACTCCTCCAATGGCGTGACGTGAATCTAGGATCCCTATCAGACACTATGGAGAGAGGGGCACCATGCAATCTTACAATTTCTCGGATATAGAGTTGAGTCAAACTTCCTGGAGTCTGCTTCCACCGAATTGGTAAGAAGTGTGCAGACTTGGTCAGCCGATCTACTATCACCCAAATAGCATTATGCTTCTTCTGGGTAGGAGGAAAGCCTACTACAAAATCCATGGTGATATGCTCCCACTTCCATTGCGGAATCTCTAGTGGCTGCAAAAGTCCTCCAGGTCGCTGGTGTTCTGCTTTAACCTGCTGACAAGTAAGACATCTGGCTACAAACTGGCCAATATCCTTCTTCATTCCATCCCACCAAAAGTTATGCTTCAAATCTTTGAACATCTTTGTTCCACCTGGATGGATGGTATACTTGGAATGATGAGCTTCATTTAATAATTCTCTACGCAGTTCTGAGACAGCTGGGACTACTAATCGACCGTTGAATCGAATACCCCCATCAGCTCCTCTAACCGAACCTGTCCTTTTGAGTAAATTCTAAACTTCTGGATCCGTTGCTTGCGCTACAATAATCTTCTCGACAATTCCAGATTGTACCACAAAGTTGGCCACAAAAGACTTCCCTCCTTTGGATGGTGGTTCTATGTGTAGGCTTGCCATAGATTCTAGCAATTCCCATTCTTTGATCATCATAAAGGCAGCAAGGGTTTCTGACTTTCTACTAAGTGCATCTGCCACCACATTAGCTTTGCCGGGGTGGTAAGCTATAGAGAAGTCATAATCCTTGATATACTCAAGCCAACGCCTTTGCCTCAAATTCAGATCTCTCTGAGAGAAAATATACCTCAAGCTTTGATGATCTGTGAAGACTTCGAACTGCACACCATAAAGATAGTGCCTCCATAACTTCAATGCAAACACCACTGCAGCTAGCTCAAGGTCATGTGTTGGATAGTTCCTCTCATGTGGCTTTAGTTGTCTTGAGCCATAAGCCACAACTTTGCCCTGCTGCATGAGTACACAACCTAAGCCTTTCCCAGATGCATCACTATACACCACCAAACCCCTTTCTCCTGAAGGAAGAGTAAGAATTGGTGCACTAGTTAATCTGTTCTTCAACTCCAAGAAACTGTTTTCACATTTTTCATCCATATAAACTTCACATCTTTCTTTGTCAATTTGGTCAAAGGTAGGGCAATAATAGAGAATCCTTCAATGAATCGTCTATAATACCCTGCCAAACCCAGAAAACTTCTAATCTCGGTGACCGTTTTTGGTCTTTCCCAATTGACTATAGCCTCTACCTTAGATGGATCAACAGATATGCCATCCTTTGAAATAATATGCCCTAGGAAGTTAACGCTTTCTAGCCAAAAGTTACACTAGCTAAACTTGGCATACAACTGATGCCCTCTCAACACATCTAATACTCGCTCCAAATGCTTTGCATGGTCCTCGAAGGATGACGAGTAGATAAGGATGTCATCTATGAAGACAATGACAAACTGGTCCAACCAAGGATGATAAATCCGGTTCATCAAATCCATAAAGGTCGCAGGTGCATTGGTTACTCCAAAGGGCATTACTAAGAATTCATAATGACCATACCTGGTCCTAAAGGCAGTCTTAGGGATGTCTTCATCTCGAATCCTCAACTGATGATAGCCTAAGCGAAGGTCAATTCGAGAGAAAACTTTGGCTGCATGCAACTGGTCGAATAGATCATCTATCCGAGGCAAGGGGTATTTATTTTTAACAGTCACCTTGTTCAACATCCTATAATCGATGCACAATCGAAGAACTTTAGAAGTTTCTGGATTGAAGAAAGGGAAAGCTCCAGAGTAGAACCTTCTCGTACTGAAATTGATGGAAAGAATTCTTTATAACATGATCAGCAGTAAACTGGTCTTCTTCTCGACTCATTAGATTTAAAATTGTGTAGTAACTTAGTCGGAACGTACTAAGTAGCGGAGCCGGCTTACCTAGGATCATGTCCTTTAAGGTATTCATCTCCATCTACAAATAATAAAAAAACAACCAATAAGAAAACAAAGCTGTCTATATTTTATACATATACCTTGATACCTTGATATCTTCAGTTTCCACATGCATAAAGTACAATGTGTAGTCAAATATACACCAAATAATTTGTTCCTAGACTATTACTACTCAAATTATCAAGGTTGCAGGCTATACATCATGAAGCTTGTATACGTTTCAGATGCTTATCACAAACATAAAACATCCACGTAGTGAATTCATAAAAAAGGAGAAGTTGAGGGACCATAAAGGCATACATACGTGTGCGTGGGTGGACAGAGAGAGAGAGAGTGAGAGAGCAGAAAACCAGGCCTGAATTAGAAATAACGATCTGTTCGAGAAACCAGACAGGATCAGCCAGTTAGAATGGGTTTATCTGGACCAGTTATGGTTCGGATGGACTGAAGAAACGGATTTTAAAATAGTCTCTAATTAGTTAACAGGTAGCGCTGGTTATAATCCAAACTGGGGTCAAGCAAACAGATTTAGGCAGAGTGGGTAATATAAGTTATGTCAGAAGGTAGTCTTGATTGGGCAGTCGTGTTAAAATAGAATAACGAAGTTCTTGCCAAGAAGGTGCCATTTCATGCATAGGCATCAAACTTATGACCTTCTTTCCAATGTGAGGACTCTTGCAAGGCGGCACCCTTCCTTATCATTGGTGCCAAATACCCCACCAGGTATAGTTTAACTAGGTTGAGCCAACAATCAAATAAGTTCAACAAGATCATCCACCTTTATTAATTTCTTAATGAGTAAAAAATATCAATCCACCAAAAAGGAAGTAAAAGACGGAAGGATCATGTAAACAGCTATAAATAACTATTCTACTACCCGAAAGGGCTTACAAGTAAGACACTTTTAGGAAGTCAAACCATCCAACTATGATTACCTGAATATATTCTCCAGAGCCTATGTAACGATGACTGTCACCATCCCACTTTCTAACAGACGTAAACACAACAGTTTTTGCTGGCATGTTCAAGCCCATAGGAAACTGTTTTGCATAGCAGATAATAGTGTTAATGATGCTTTAGAGACAAACAATGTATTGGGATCAGTGCAGGCATCAAAATACTTAATTTTTGTAAAAGAAGCCATTCTGTATCATGAACTTAATAAGGCAATCACATCACACGTGCATTTTGATACATTTTTATTTTTATTACTGGCTAGAGGAAAAAAAAAACAGAATGAGCAAACTACTTACTGTTTCTGTCACAAAAAGAGCCTTTATAAGACCTTCTTGGAAGAGTGATTCCACCAGTTCCTTAATTATTGGTAAAAAGCCAGAATGATGTACAGCAATACCTCTTTGGAGCAATGGCAACATCAACTCAATGGCAGGTAGTCCTCTATTTTCTTCACTTAAGCAGAGAACTGCATTCCTAAAAATTTCTTCAACTGTATCCTTCTCCTATTAAGTATTAAAATTAAGCTTTGACATTGGCATAGCATGTTGCTCACATTCTCTTCGACTGAGGCTAAATATAATAACTGGCTGAAACTTATTCTCCATTATCATCTGTCACATGAAAATAAATGATCTACTTATGGTGGAGCATTTGATCATAATTAGGTAATAAATAGGTTCAGTTTCCTTATGGTATTTCACAATAAATAAACGGGTCCTTCAAAAATAATTAACAGACAGAAAGTTTAACACAAAATAGGTCTTTAATCATCAATGCGTGCAAGTATGGCTCTGTCAAGTGTCAGATAGACATTAAACTATCTCTAGCCTGCACCCAGGTCCAACTATAAGACATACGTGTTTCATTTGAGAGTGTGTCGAATAAAGAACACTTCTCAGCCAACGAAACTTCATCCATGTTAATAGAAAAAGAAGTGAGATATGACAAGTAAAGACACTCCATCCTAGTTACTGCAAACAGTCCAGTATCGTGTTAGAATAAAGCTGAGAATAAAACGTCCATACCTTGACAATTTTATATATGTCTGAACCCCAGAAGCAGTGCTATTTTTTGCAATCCTTCCACTAGCTTTAGCACCCTCACTCTTGTTACTGTCACCCACTTTCCTCGTTTTCGCAAAAGTATCCTGTAGCTTCATATAATTGGTCTCCTTGAATTGCTCATTCTCATCCACAACAAGAAACAAGCCGCTTCCACCCATTGGAAACACGTAATGCTGGAGAGGAGTAGGTCTAAAATTCGTGTTAACAACATGACATGGTTGTTTGTGCAAATTACATATCCACTCAGCAAATTCAGTTGCATTTGACATTGTAGCTGAAAGGAAGACCATCTTAATTGCGGGAGGCAAAAATATAATGCTCTCCTCCCAAACGACCCCTCGCTCTCGATCCTTCATGTAGTGGATCTCATCAAAGATAACCCACGCAACCTCCTTTAACACCTCAGAACCCCTATATAACATCCCTCTGAGAATCTCAGTGGTCGTTACCAAACAACTGGCATTGGGTGCAAGAGTGACATGACCTGTCATTAACCCAACGTTTGATTCATTGCCTTCCAGGCAAGCCACAGATACTTGCTGGAACGGGTCAAGTTTGATCAGGTATGTCTTTGCCATCTGGCCATTGAATGCTGGATTCGACAAAGTTCCATAAATTGACTCCTCTTTAGCTGAAGTATAACCACTCAGGACTGCAACCTCATGAACACACGTCCGAGCAACATTACAGCGTTTAAATTCAGACTTAGGAGTTTCAGAAATATCTTCAGACAACAATCGAGATTTCACTTCTGGAGATTGCGTTAACTTCCGCTTACCTAAAGGTGAGGACTCTTCCATTTCTATTATACTTTCAAATATACGAACTCCAAGAAAAAACAATAAAAGGATGTGTGTTCTCGCTATTTATATCAAATGCTACAACACCCTCCTCTGCAGCTGCATAAAGAAATAAAATGGATGAACTTCGAAGGAGCAACAATTTCCAGCATTAAGTAACTTCCTATTTTCCTACAATGAAGCGCATAAAGGAAACAAGATGAATACGATGTACACTCTCCGTCCAATGAAGCTCTTCCGGTGAAATACGGATCCAACATTACATGGCTGTGTTTGCTCCCTCAAAGCAAAAAACACGAAAAAGGAACCCAAAAAACTCTGTTTTTTTTATAAATATCACTAATTTTGCAGTGCAGACGAACTTCATTGGACAGAAGGAGTAATCAATATTCACAGACTGCATTTTGTACTGAACAAGATACTCCCTCCATCCATTAGCCCCTGTCTGTATTTGAAAATGAGTGAATCTTATTGTAAAAAACCCGGAACCCGAAATAAAGAAAAAATTGTAAAAACAGACGAGAAGAAAAGTTGGTCCTCACATTTTTCTTATAAAGTGAGCTACGTATTGCAAAACAGAAGTCTGAAAGAGATAAATTAGAGAAGAGAAGGGAAGGGGTTTTGCTTACTTCAAAGACAGGACTAAGGAGAAGCTCCAGAAACTGAAGGCCCTAGGAGATATATTCCACATGTTGAAAGTTGATCCATTGAAATATTTTAAGGAGATATATTCCCTCATCCTACAGTAATTGTCTGGTTTGGAAATAAGAAATGAACTTCATTATGGATTTGTAATCCAGACATTTAATGTGGAATGGAGGGGGTAAATGGATTAATGAAGATTCTATTTTACTGTAGCATCCACGTTTTTTACATGCCGTTTCAGGCTGGATATGGAAAAAATATGGATGCTATAGTGGATATCCAAAATCTACTGTAAATGTTTTGCTTCTTTCTTGCCCCAAACGGCCCCTTAATGGAAAAATCAAAGTTCCGTGAACTTGAGTAAAACAGAGGTCTTGGATTTTGGTTGCCCACCCGGGATTAATCGCAATTAACCCAATATGTATGATGGCTTGGCCTTGTATGTAACTAGGGTGGCCGCAACGGATACAGTGCTCTACGACTCCGGTTCCCTGCCCCCTTCACCCACACACACTCCTACTCCTAGGTATCAAAAAGGGGGAAAGAAACAAGTGATTCATATCTCACATCTAAGCCCAAGTATTTCTCGCATTTATTGGACCAAATTTATTTATAGGTGTTTTTGGTGCATCAATAGGAAGAACATAGATCTGGTGCAAACTGCCAGCTGGGGACATACACTCTTTTCTCACATTGACTTGGTTATGAAAGAAATGGTAAAATAAATTCCGTTACAATTGATATAGGTGAATATAGATTTTATGCAACATGTTAACTATACAGTCATATTTATATTTATGAAGGGAAAAGTTCAAAGGAGGCACTCACACACATTTGCATGAGGCGAGTCACCTCGATCATCTGAGGGTACTAGGGGTGTGTGGTGATTCACCCTCACCTACCCTTGATTGCATACCCGCCTTCGGATCAAAATCTGAGGGCTCAAGGTGATTCTGCTCATTCAGTCTGGATGAGTCATGTCTCATCTAAACACATAATTCATGACAAAACAATGTCATAAATTTGAATGTGTACTTTTGGAGGGATAATTGAGTCACACATTAGTTTGCGTAGGGCCAAATGAGTTATGCTATACAGTGGTCATACATTTTTTCTTTTTATAAATCTACATGATTAACAACCTTCTCTTAGGGAGAGAGAGATGAGACCCTATGAGGCCCATAAGAGAACGAAAACCCCATGTATCAATCCTTATCCCACTACCATGGATAAGATGTAATTAATCCCACTACCATATAGCCACAATTAATGGAAAAAAGTCCCATGGATTAAGAGCTCTTGAAATTAACAGCTGCTAGAGTCCAAATTCATTTTGGGGAGGTAGAATTTTGCTGGTTCCTCTCTAAGGGGTCTATACTGGTCCAATGTCGTGGTCCTCCCTATATGGGCAAAACCAAGGAAGCACGGACGGGACACAAATACCATACAATCTGAGTCCCACGATAGGTCAATTTTCATGAAATTAGGAGAGTTATATGAGAATACCATTCTTCATAAGTATTCAAGTATATTTTAGTTTACTTCTTATATTAATGAAGTATATAGTTGGTCTCTAATATAAAGGTAGGAAACCCATGCAACTGTACCTGACAGGGACGCATATACGATAAGGATACGGCTCCAGTTTTGGAATACCCATTATGTTAACACAACCAAGAATTTAACTTTTACACTAGTGAAGGCTCTACTAATCATTAAATAATAATATCACTTTTCTGTTTGATAAAACAATGAGTAAGACGATATTTATAAGCAAGAAATTAAAGAACTAGTTTACATCTTGTGACTGTAGTGAGGAAGCCGCCCGTTGCTTGCGACGATCACCATCAGCACTGGCGTTCGTGTTGCTCCTTGTTAATGGCTGTATTAGGATGAATGGGTCTCATTTTGAATTATAGCTTGGGCAAGACAAACAATCATCCACCTTGTTATCACTACAAAGATTCTTTTGGGCCCCCAGCAACAGTAGCCAGAGACAGCAACCTCCAAAAACTACTGATCATAAGGTAAATGAAGACGATCTTACAGACACTAGGGTTTCAGTGTAGGCATCCAACTTCCATAATGGGACAGGAGCTTTTACTACTAACTATAAAACTAGGGTTTCCAAATATAAACAAATCAATCCCTATGTTCTAAAATATTGTCTACATTTGAGAAAATTCTCATTTTTATTGGACCATGAAGCCTACAAGGAAGTCACGTGATTTCTTCTCCCTGATGTCCCATCCAACTCGTAAGCTTGTTCACGAACCAAGTTCAAGCCAATCCTTCCAAGTCTCCTCCAATTTTAGAAGAGGAAGTCACGTGATTTGGTAAAATGTACATAGTATTTTAGAACAGCAAACATTTTCAAATGTACTCAGTATTTTGGAACAGAGGGAGTATCTGTTTTTTCCCTGCTACAGAGTATTGTAGGCATGGAAAGGTAAGACCATTAGAGATGGAAGGACTCACCCCTCGGCCCTCTCGGACTCTGCCACACACCGAAGACCTTAACTAGGTGGGAATTGTCCAAACGCCTTTACGAACTGAATTAATTGATGCTGATAAACATCTTTCAATCTAAGAAGAACAATCTTGTACTCCATACGTTTCATATTAATAGTTCCATTTGATTTATCAAAAGGAATTAAAATCTGTTCAATTTAAAAACTATGTAGGACTACTAATGTAAAATAGAGTAGATGATATGAACGGAAAACATGTCTAATTATATACCAATAATATGTGGATGGATCCTCAGCGTCTCACATGTATAATATACTATTATTAATTCAAAAGATACTTATTTAATGATAATTATCCAAAAAAATGTATATAGCTTGCTTAGTTGGCCGACATATAGTTTCTATGAACCGCAATCTTTTGAGTTGTGTGAAACACAAATGTTTGATCCACTTTATCCTGAACCACTAGTAGTGCTCAGTAGGTATTTTGCTTCTGAAGTGTCTGCTTTGATATCATTTCTCCAACATGGTTGAAGCAAGGTGGATTGACTTCCATGAGCTAATTTCTTATTTTAAGGAAAAGGTGAAGTCCTATATATGCTTGTGAATGGAAAGTATATATGCATCCTTCTTATGTTGGTCCACATGGTAATGAAGGTAAATTTGAAAAACAAATCAAGAATAGTGCTTTAAATTTGTCATTTTTATCTAACTATCAAATATTAATTGCATTTTGTATCATTATTGTAAGGATATAAATGGGACTCTGTAGTGTTCCAGAAAGTTCCTCTGGGTTACATTTCGATTCGTAAAATACTTTGGTAACATAATTTTTTTTAATAATTACATACTCCTTCCTTTCCCTTTTAATAGTCCTAGTTAAAAAAAATGATCCATACTAGTAGTCCAATTTTGATCAATTTAGATACTTTGAAACAAAAACATTTGGTAAACTTCTTAAGCATTTCATTTTCATATAACAGTTGCCAATTGTGTTTTTGGATTCTGTTTTTTGAAGGGCAACGCTTTAGATCAATGTAAGAGTGGTGAAGTTGCATGAAAAAGGGCTGAAGGCCCATATACTACAGCTCAGTTCCATTCAACTTGGAAAGTACAGATTGCTAGTAATGCTAGCCCAACTAACTTTTTTGGAAGTGAATTCCCATCCTACGCAATGGATGGGCCTAAATCCAATGTACCACTAACATAAACAGCTTCCGCATGAAGCCATGATTGGCACAATTGAGATTAGATTAAGCTGTCATGAAGCTATGATTGGCTCATCAGTTTTCTGCAATCTGGACTAGACTCACAAACCAGGAGACAATGGGTGCGTTTGGAAACTGATAGTGATTGGTAAAACAAAAAAATCAGGCTGAAAATAATCAAGGTGATTTGTAGGTGATTTTTCTGATTGTGGAAAATCCGTTTGGGAACCTGAAATTAATTATATTTTCAGTCTTTCACCATCAGCCTAACTCTTGATTGGTGATTTGCGTTTGGGAACCTAAAAAAAATCAGGCCTGATTTGTGTTTGGCAAAGCCGGTGAAAAATTTCTTTCTTGGACGGTGGATGGCGGCGTTGGTGGTGGGTGGCGCCGGCGGCGATGGTGGTGGTGGCTGGCGACGGCGGCAGCGGTGGTCAGCGGCGATGGTGGCCAACGACAGGTGGTCGGTGGTCGATGGTCGGCGGTGGTGGGTGGTGGGCCGTGGTCGATGGTCGGCGGTGGTGGTCGGTGACGATGATGGGTGGTGGCCATCGGCAGGTGGCCGGCGACGACGGCGGTGGTGGTGGTCGACGGCGATGGTGGTGGCCGGCGACGGGCGGTGGCCAACATTGGTGGTGGGCGGTGGGCGGTGGGCGGTGGTAGTAGTAGGTGGTGCCGGCCATAGGCGGTGGCCAGCAACGACGACGGTGGTGGTCGGCGGCGATGGTGGGTGGTGGCCGACGACGACAGCGATGGTGGTCGGTGGCGATGGTGGTGGTGGGTGGTGGCCGGCGACGGGCGGTGGCCGACGATGGTGGTAGGCGGTGGGTGGCGACGATGGTGGGTGGTGGCAGTGGTGGTGGGTGGTGCCGGCCGTGGGCGGTGGCGATGGTGGAGGTGACGAAAAAAAATTTTCAGGCTAATACTCGTTCGAATGAGAATCAGCAAAATCACCTCTTTCAGGGGTGATTTGCTGATTTTTTTCAGTTTTCACCGTCAGGAGTGAAAATTGAGCAAATCAGTAACCAAACACCCTATCAGGTGATAGGTGAAAATATGTGATTTTTTCACCTATCACCATCAGCACCTCCTATCAGTAAAATCAGTAAACAAACACAAATCAGAAGAATCAGGCCGAATCAGCCTGATTTTTTTCAAAGAATCAGTTTCCAAACGCACCCATTGTACACCATGTCACCTAGAGAAAGTGTACTGGGCCAATCAGTGACACTTCCCTTCTCCCAGTCAAGCTATAAGCACTTTCCAGGTTAATGCAAGCTTAATCATGACCAAAGCACATATACGCTCTTTAGCTACTAAAGAAGGCCAAACTCCCAAGTGGAGTTCATGGCACACTATCTAGGGCTAAAAACTGAGGTGCCTTCTCCATTTCTCACATTCCTCAGTTATTTCAACGAAATAATGACTCTCACCATGAATGGTGAACTACCATTCATTCCTGGTTATGTTGCAACAAGGGCAATTGACATAGATGCCGTAAAAAAATCATGCACCCTGAATTGGGTCCCAACACAGAATCTCCCAACCTTTTAGATTTAATATTCAAGAACCCACTTTGCTGAAAAGAAGATACCCATTTGCAAATCAGAGAATTCCACACTTAAATTCTGTCATTGTAGGGAAATAAAGGGAAGAAAAAAGAAGAAACAGAGAATACCTAAAAGCAAGGCAATTATATGGTGGTGGGGTATGAGAAATATAGATGCTGTGTGTTACTAGAGCAAAGTTATAGCCAAATTCTATCAAATCCAGTACATGTAGGAGGGAAAGTAAATGAGATCAGGAATACAAAATCTAGCATCTTTCAACTACTTTTTTAAAATCTAGAAGCACAAAAACAAAAGAGAGATAGAGAAGATGGAGATACATGTTTGAGACATGCTTAGGTGTGAGTATACGAGTGCTAAATATAGAGTGGCAAGCAAAGCTTTTGTTGGGAACATTTGTCTTCTGTCATAACATGGATGAGATGGTGGTGGGAGATGAATCTTTGGTCTTTTTGGCCAATTTCCAGGGATCGAATCTGCATGGGTCTGCCTCAATCAGGAGCTGCACAACCTCGTTCATGGTTGGGCGAACCGCTGGCGAAGTGCTGGTGCACCGAGTTGCGATCCGAAGCGCTTGAATCATGTCATCTTTGAATGAACCCAATAATCGCTTGTCTAAAACATCGATTTCACCTTCTTTGGTGCCCACTTTCTGCAAGGTCCAATAGATTATATTCTTGTTCTCACCAAATTCTGCTTCTATCGGCTTCTTGCCTGTTATCAGATCCAAAAGAACCACGCCGAAGCTGTACACATCACACTTGGCCGTCGCCTTTGCCGTGTATGCATACTCTAAAGCATGTTACCAAGCAATTAGAGTTGGTTAGTCCATCAGTTTAGCAAAGTACATTAAGTGTGAAAGAGGAATCTACATCATTTGAATCAGTATGAACAGTTACTTAAAGAACAAGATCAAAGTTTTATCATAAAGGTCACAGTTTCTGTTCTAACCAAAGAATGAATCGTTACTACAAATTGATATGCCAACACAACCAGTCAGCTTTAAGGGCACAACATAGTAATATCAGTCAGATATATCAACACAATCATTCGGTTTGAAGGGCATAACATAGTGATATCAGTCATCATATGTCATGAACCTATCTAAAGAATATCACTAGCGCATAAATAGAGAGATTACATACTAATATATGCAACATGCTAAGCATATAATATGTGAAGTGCACAAAAAATTAAATTGAAATTCAATTACCTGGTGCTAAGTACCCGTATGTTCCGGCAATCACAGTAGATGATGGATCTTTTCCTCCTCTAGCTTGCAAGACCTTAGCCACCCCAAAATCTGCAACTTTGGGCTGATAGTCTGCATTGAGAAGTATGTTGGTGGACTTGATATCCCTGTGAATAATTGGTGGAAGAAGATCATGGTGGAGATAAGCAAGCCCTTGTGCTACCCCAAGGGCAATTCTGTGCCTGGTAGACCAATCAAGGCTGCACTTTCCTCTGTGAAGGGCATCCCACAAGTTTCCTTTGGGCATGTACTCATACACTAGAAGGTTGGAATCTGAACTTGAAAAACAACAATACAGCTTGACTATGTTCTTATGCCTAATGTTCCCCAAGGTTTCAACCTCTGCCTCCAATTCGCGGTGGAGGATGAACTGATCTGATGGTGAGTCCTTAGTCCTTTTGCTCCAAAACTTCTTGACTGCCACCACTTCTCCATTGTTCAATTCAATCTTGTACACTGTACCAGACCCTCCATGACCAACTAAGTTCTTGTCAATCAGTGCCTCAACAATTTCTCTCTGATCAAAGAAGATCTTATGGAAACCTCTAATATCATAAGAGACTGAAGTCCATGAGGATAGTCCCTCCTGATCGATAACAACTTTTTCTCTACTGAACCATGTCTTAAGGAAGAGAAGAAGTCCCACAATGACAACTATGCTGCAGATGCCAATCATTCAGATGTGATTAACTTTCTTTTGAATTTCTCCTTGTGCACAAAGTGGGAGACTTGGTTCAATTGAATTTGCATGGAGTGGGAGGCAGAGTTCAGGATTTCCAGCAAAGCTGTCAGTTAGTCCTTCTTTGAGCAGTGGAAGAGGGACTGGGGCTGATAGGTGATTCTTTAAAAAATGGGAAATTTATATAACAGGGTATAAAAAAAAATTTTTAAAACTAACACACTGTAGAACTTATTTGCAAAAGAGGGTATCTGACAAGCCACGCAGGCGCCAGCGGGCGCCTGCGTGGCATTTTTTTTAAACTGACCCGAAAGGCGTCGGTCGATCCGACGCCTTTTTTGGAAATGTTAAAGGCGTCGGTCGATCCAACGCCTTTTGCAGAAATGTTAAAGGCGTCGGTTCAACCGACGTCTTTCAGAAAAGCGTCGGTTGAACCGACGTCTCTAATAGAAATGCTAAAGGCGTCGGTTCCTCTCACCCAGTTTTTCTCTCGGGATTGATCCTCCGGATGAAATCTATAATTTTTCACCTGATAATACATCCACAAACATACACCAAAACACATTCACAAACATAGACAAAACATATATAAAAATATACACAAACATATTACATAACATTAAACTATTACAAAGTTATACAACGTATTACAAATGTACTTATAATATAAAATTACAAGTGTTTAATCAATTCTCCTCAACCTATTCCTACCCCGTCCTCATGCTCGAACTGGAATTTCCTCAGGATCAACGTCAGGCATAGCATCTGAAGAAGAAGGTGCCTGACGTAGAGCACGGAGTGCACGCTGTCGCCGGGTATATACTTTTGAAGAAAGGGGCCTCTCAACTTGATCGACCGAGGCGTCTGGAACAACTAGTGATGGGGTAAAACCCATCGTGTCAGCTGATGATGTCACAACGTCTGGTGAAGCTGATAAATGATCTGGAACAACCGCCATTCCTAGAATCTCAGTCATAACGGGCCGAAGCAATGGCAAACTCGCAAGAACATGACCAGAGATATCGTGTATCGTCTGACATGCCGCTATATAGCTATCATAGGATCGGTCTACCAAAGCACTATGAGACTGAGCGTGCACTTGTCTCACACAAGTAAGCTACAAAGGAACAAGAATATATGTTATCTACTCATACAATTGTGAATTAAATCAAATATGAAGTCGGAGATACTCACCAATGCCAGCTCAGTGTCGCCTCTCGGTTGATATAACATCTCCGCCTCATGCACAGGTGGCATGAAAAGTCTCCTCGTGATCCTCAAGTTCCATCTCATGTATGCATTATCTGCATCTCGCTCCGTCATTGCAGGCTCCCCTTGAACGAGAGTGGTCGTCCGGTCATCCCATCTAGTAATATAGGCTGCATGATGCGACCTCCAATCATAACTCCCTCGGCCTCGACGCGATGATCGTTCAATGAACTCACCAAGAGGGGGGAAAATCTGCTCAAATCCAAACTGCAACATAACTCGATCTGGAACATGCATCTCCACGATGTCTACACATATAAGTGGCGTCCTAGATAGCCACACATGCGTTCCATCCGTACATACTCCAGGTAACTGCGCTAATACATGATCATAATATGGCTGCCATGTTACCTACACAACATACGAAAATGAGAGGCCTATCACTTCTATTTACATTTGTTATATTCATAACATGTACATTACGAATGACTAATACCTGGCCGGATCGCTGATAGTCTAGTTCAGATCTATACAACAAGAGGACACTGTGAGGATTTACTTTTTTTTCTTTTTAGCATTCCACCTAACATAAAGAAGATGAAAAATACATTAGTCAAAATCCCAATAGAAGATCACAAAATAACTTAAACAGAAAACACATACCGAACTCCTAACGGAGATAAACCATCTAATGGAGTGCTTTGAATGTTTGGACGGCCAATATGCAATCTCTCCTACGACCATAGCTGTTTAACACATACACACCCAGCATGAATCAAATGTTATAATTGAAATAAACATTTCAGCATGAATCATATTATTGATGGTTTACCTGGATCAGAGTGACGCACCCGGCAATCCCAAATGTGCTAGGTTGGCAAGCTTTTGCCAACTCTCTGTACAGGTAGGCAAGGGTGGCACTACCCCATACATACTGTCCCGCGGTGTATAAGTCCTCTAACAAAAGAAGATACATCGGGTGCACATGGCTACTGCTGCTATCGGCAAATATGATGCTACCGAGCAAATAGAGTAAATATGCTCGTGCGTGTTGCTCGACTTCAATCTCTGTGGCATCTTCCGACAGGCGACTGAACTGCTCTCTCAACCACAACAGACTTACCCTAGTTCGTCGTTTCAATGATTCGCGTGGAGGTACCCGTCCAAGAAGGTGCTCGTATACTTCATTCCAGTCAATGCCCACAGTCGAGCAACTCACCACAATGCCATCAACTCGCAGTCCGAGTAGTACAGCAACATCTTGTAATGTTATAGTCATCTCCCCCAAATGCAAGTGAAATGTTTGCATCTCCCTCCGCCATCTCTCAGCTAGGGCAGTGATGAGAGCCCTATCAATCCTGACATACTGTAACCGTGTAAAGTGGCCAAAACCTGCCATCTCTATGTACGGCAACATGCACGGATCAACTACCCAATGGCGCACGTTTTGCCAGTGCTCGGTGCATTCAATGCACCCGGGATCCTATACACATGAAAAGTACTTACAATTAGAAAAGTAGTTATTTCTGCAATATACAAAACTAAGGAGATAATGATTATGCACATACCTCTCCGTTCCATATGCCATCGGATCTGTGCGAGCTCTGCTCTGTGAGGACGGATGGATCAATCGGTCTTGGGTCCATAATATCTACAAAGAAACCAACAATTAATTGTAACTTCAAAGAATGTATAAACCAACCTACTTTAAATAGAAAAACCGTTGTAAGAACATGTACCAATCCGTTGAAGGTGTGTTTTGGCATTGTCGCCTATTATGTCCAAGTTGGTTACATTTCCCACAATGGTAGTGTGATCGACCATCTGTCGTCATACCCGCACTATCCATCGCATTACGTATTCTCCTAGTGCGTGGACGACTGGGTTTTCGTGTCACTCTTGGGGGCTTCACCACATACATAGGTGACTTTTCCTCCCAAGATCGTCGATCAGGAGGAGGAAAGAATTCGACTGCATACACCGATCTATATGCATCAGCTGTATACCAATGTCCAACTAAATCGCTGATGGGTCGCCTTCGCTTCGAATGGACAACAAGTAGATGACGACATGGATGTTTGTACACCTGAGGATAATTGCAAGAACATGTATGATCGGTGTCATCCACCACATATTTTCTACCACGCATTGTTCTCACTTCGTACATGTGAGAATTGATTTGGTCAACAAACATGCTGCCAATGAGACGCGTTTGTTCTTTAATCTTCCACTCAATAGTAGGGGTGTATGGGGTTGTCATGGCCAATCCGGCCGAATGTCGCTTCACAAAGAATTTGATGATCCGGTAGAATGTGGCTGACACTAAGGCTTGCACGGGTAATGATCGAGCCCCTTTTAACACGTTGTTTAGACTTTCAGCCATATTTGTTGTGGTCATTCCAAATCTTTTAAAACCATCGTGAGCTAGAGACCACAATTCAGGTGATAATCCACCTTCCTCACTGAGTAGCCATTTTGCTTCTGGACTTTCTGCACCGATAAGTTTCATCTTCTCATCAAACTCGTCTATGGTAAGCACAGATGCAGCTTCCCCTATCAACCTCGTCAATACATCATTTTTAAACTTCTTATGATAGTTTGCCTTTATGTGTCGCATACAATATCGCTGACAAAAATGCGGTTGCGGAAACACCTCTGGCACAAACTTTTGCAACCCTTTATGTCGATCAGATATGATAGTGATACAGATCCTATCAAGGACAACATGCTCCTTCAACATACGTAAGAACCATCTCCAATTAGGGTAATCCTCACCCGAAACAAGGCCAAATGCAAGAGGAAACAAACCCTTGTGGCCGTCGTTAGTAGTCGCCGCCAAAAGAGCTCCTCCATACTTACCAGATAGGAAAGTAGCATCAACACTTATGACTGGGAGACAATGTTTAAAACCCTGAATACATAGCCCAAATGCCCAAAACGCCTTCTCAAACCGTCGACATGTAGCATCTTCCATTGGGGTCGTCACTAACCTACAAATGGTTCCCGGATTGGCATTAACTATTGCCTCCAAGTACATTGGCAACAATCGATATGACTCAACCCAATCACCATACACTGCTTTGATGGCCATATTCCTTGCCCTCCATGCTTTTGGGTATGAAATATCCACGTGAAACGTCTCCTTAATCCTCTCTTGAATAACCACTGGTGGGATATCCACTTCCGCTCTAATAGAGGGTAATATATGCCGACAAACAAAGGCCGCAGTACATTGTCTATGACCAGTGTCTAGCTGAGCATTTCTACAAGTGTGTTCGCCACCATACGTCTTCACTTTAAAATGATTCATCCCCTTCATCAGTGATGCATGTACTCTCCATGAGCAGGCAGGGTATTGACATTTTGCTGTGTACTGTGTCGGACTTGTACGCAACACTTTATATCGAACATCATGCGCTATTGAAAACTCCCTCAATGCGTGTACAAATTCATCTTTATTAGGGAATATTTGCCCCACATATATTGCTTCCTCATGATATGTCTCTTCATGCAAACCCCGATTAATTGCCCCATCTATTTCCTCATCGGTTAGTCGCGCCCAAAGGGGATCCTCCTCATATGGCAACTCCTCCTCAAAATAGTCCAAGATATCCGTAGCAATTGCGATGTCCACCAATTCATCTCCCTCATTATCAACCATCTCTTGCACACTATCCTCTCCTCGTACATCTTCAACATCAATAACCGGTGAATTCGGCATTTGCTCATCATTTTCCCCATCCTCTTCCTCATTCTCCCCTTCGTCTTCATCATCATTCATATTTCCCTCTTGCATACCACTTGATCCAGTGTGAAAATAAGGGTTATCAAATGATGTTTGTGTGCCAAACCATTCACGACCACGTGCCATGCCAATATTCATCGCTTCATGACCATGAGATGTGTGCCTACATTATATACATTATAAACAATTCATGATACAGTAACTTTAATGGTATTCAATACAGGTTTTAATTAAACTTACCTCAAACTATGCGAAAGTTGGGGTTCGTTGCACACTAGTGATATAGACAAATCTTCTTCATTATCTTCCACACGCCTTCCTCTACAGTGTCCACTCGACCTATCTCTGCGAGCACTCCTACTTTCGCCTTCACCATCATTTCCAAACCTACGCATGCGCGCCTCTTTTTCTACGCATAGCTCGAAGCTAAGCACATGAGGCGTGAAATAGAACATTTGTCTCATAGAATTGTCATCATCAATTGGTATTACGGTAGTCCTTCCTCCATAAACAGGCATCTTACACTTCATACGAATTTTCCACAATCTTTGGTCCCATCCCAGTTTGTTTACCACTTGCATCTCTAGTTCCTCGTAAGTACTCGGCTTATTAATAAATAATCCTACACTTTCACCGCCTTCGTATTCACCTCTATCAATTCTACCACCATACATTAAGACAAACGGAACCATTTCTCCCGCCATCTCTTGTGACAAAACTTTTAAGAAAGAAACACTATCAAATACTACACAAATATAACATACTTAATTTCATACATATTTCAAACATATATTAAAAATATATATTACCTATAACGACGCGCGCGACGGGGCGATGAGGTGGCCGCAAGGACGGGGAGGCGGAGCTGGCCGGAGGCGGTGGGGCAACGGTGGCCGGGCGCGAGGAGGGAGCTGGCCGAATGCGGTGGGGCGACTATTAACCGGGCTCGAGGAGGGAGCTTGCCGGAGGCGGTGGGGCGACGGTGGCCGGGTGCGAGGAGGGAGCTGGCCGGCGGTGGTGGGGCGACGGTGGCTGGGCGCGAGGAGAGATCTGGCCGGAGGCGGTGGGGCGACCCTTAACCGGGCGCGAGGAGGGAGCTTGCCGGAGGCGGTGGGGCGACGGTGCCGGGCGCGAGGAGGGAGCTGGCCGGAGGCAGTGGGGCGACGGTGGCAGGAGGCGAGCACGGGAAGGCGGAGGAAAAACGTCGCCGGAGTAAAAAACACTCTTTCGGGCTCGGTGCGGCCGAGCCCGAGCCCGAGCCCGAGCCCTATAATGGTAATCGAAGGCGTCGGTTGAACCGACGTTTTTCAGTTATAACGAAAGGCCTTAGTGATTTATCAAGGGAAGAAAAAGCGTTGGTTAAACGGTGCAACCGACGCTTTTTGCGCTTTTTTACCGACGCCTTTAACATTTCTGCAAAAGGCGTCGGATCGACTGACGCCTTTCGGGTCAGTTTAAAAAAAATGCCACGCAGGCGCCAGTGGCCGCGCAAATAAGTTCTACAGTGTGTTAGTTTTAATTTTTTTTTTATACCCTGTTTTATAAATTTCCCTTAAAAAATCAATCGAATTTGGAAGAAGTTTACAGAGAGCTTCTGGGATTTCCATCCAAATATCTATGTGAATCCGTTGGCCATAAACTTCGGGATTGTATTCTGATTTACTTAATATGTATGATTGGTGGGCCTTGTATGCACGGGAAGGGATTGGCGGTAGGATACGGTGCTCTAAGAGGTTGGTTGTCTTACCCCTTCTAATCGGGTCCTAAAAAATATATATTTGAATCTTAATATTTGATGGTGAAGCGGGTGCTTAGGTTAAGCTTGTATGTGGTCCAAGGAATGTCGTATCGGATATTGGTAGACCAAAGAGACAAAATATCAGAGATATTGTGCAAAAAAATATCGGTGGTCTAAAACTAGTTTTTACCATGTATTTTCACAATATAACTTCTAAAATGAGTGATACTAATTTAGACAAGAATAAATTTTAAAATATGCATAAAAATAATTATATAATTCAAAGTATGACCGGAAACAAACCGGAAAGTTGATTTTTTCTTCTTAAAAAAATTTTTAATTTTTTTTAAAAACCATTTTTTTTCAAAAATACTGGACTGATATATTGGCGATATTTTAAAATTTTGAAGGAAACAATATTACTCAGTATTGTTTTGTCGGGTGGGACCCAATATCGATATATTGCTGATACAATATTCCATGATGTGGTAAGGGGGAGTTGAGTGTAGAAAACTGTCAGATCTTGCATACTAGAGTGAACCGGGTTAAGTCGAATAAGGAGCTATTGGGAAAAGATGAACTGCAAGGTTACTCATGTGACGTCAAGTTCAGTGGTATGTATCTGCATTCGGTGCTTGCTTTACTGCATGATATTTTTCTTATTCCATTCTAAATTATATGGTATGAGAGGGCTAAATTGGTGAAATGATTTCATGGACTATTTGGATTACATACAAATAATAAACTGCACATGACTATCCTCGGTTTCCATGCTAGCATATGAAATGTTCATGATTGAAGCTTCTTGTGGCTCAATTAGCAAATTAGACTAGCTTATTGCTCTGATCTGATGATTGTTCGTAGCCGGATGAGGCACATTTGCTACACTAAATGTTGCAGTCTTTTATTCAAGCTTCTACGTGCATGCCAATCTGCATCAAATACTTGAAGGCAAATGTCTTGCATGCCCAAATTCAGTAAGCATAGATGAAGTGTACTCGTTCCGTTTCATGCTAATAGGTCACATTTAAGTAAATGTTATATCTAAGGAAGCCTTGGAGTTAACCTTTTTTACTCCATTTATTGATTGCAATAAGAAGGTTGTTATGGCTTAGCTTAGGGATCAGGTCTGCCAAATTTAATTATGTTAAGATATCTTATTAGTTCCTATTTTAATTAGACTTCTTAGCAAGTTATTGCTTTCCTTCATTAGTTGGATTCTTAGGACTAGACTCCTATGTCAATTAGGATTATGGTTTATAGTCTATAAGATATTTAAAAGGTCTTTCCTAATTCATTATCGAAGTCAATAAAGTTTATTTACTAGTTTAATGCTAATCTCTCTTAGCCAAATCCTACCCTTTCTTCCCTTTCTCCGATGGAACTATCCTTAGATCCTTTGATCTACAATATTAGATCAGAGCTGGTTCCGAAAACCTGCGTTCTCTCCCACCCTCCCGTGCTTCTGTCATGGGAATACAAAGCCTCTTTAGCCAAGCATAAACATGATATTGATGACATCTTCGTTGAGCAGCGAGAGGCGTTGCAACAAATTTTTTTCTGTGTCAGCAAGTCTATCCTTGTTGACCCCTGCACGAGCACAAGCTAACATCACTGACAATCAAATCGTCGCCGGACTGCCCATTGAAGCCAGACACAACTGAAGTCACGGAGGTGAAACTAGCAACTCTTTGTCGTCTTCTTGTGCGAACAAATTCATGATGGGTCCTATCCCGCAAGACCCAACGCCATTGGATTCATCATTCCCATTGCTGCTCGAAGTTCCGTCCATCGCTTGTTGCAGGAAAGTTGGATTATTTCATGGTCTTACCGCAGCCCACCATCAACATCAAAGTCATCTCCGGCCATGGGATGGTCGTGAATAGCAATTCCTTGCTTCCGGGGGTGTGAGGTGTGTGCTTGAGCTACAATATCTTCAGCATTTGGATCTAAGTGAACACATGTTTCAAGGTCCGGTCCCCATTTTTTTTGGCTCTTCGGGTAAACTAAGGTATTTGAACCTATCCCAATGAGGATTTGAAGGATAAATTCCCAGCCATTTAGGAAACCTCTCTACAATAGAGATCATGGATTTTCCACGCGAGCTTTGGTTGTTTGCACACATTACAGTTTCTAAAAATGAATGGGTTAACCTTTCATCAGCTAGTCATGAATGAATGAGTGTGTTCACTTCGCTTTCCTCCCTAAAAGAGTTGCATTTGCAAGACTATAATCTTCAAGATGTTTCCCGCCTGCTTCCTGTTTGAAATCCCTCATCTCTTACTCTTATTGATGCCTCCAACAGTCATGACAATAGTAAAAACATCCTGCTAATATAAGCTTCCTTTTGTCACTTGATGCCTCCAATAATGGAATTAAAGAGCCAATTGCCTTTTTTTCCCAACACCACAACTTGGAAGAACTTATATTGAGGGGAAACCTTATTCATGAAAATGTTTCACAGCTTTTTGCAAGTGGTTGGAGCAAACATAGAATACTAGACATGCAGCAAAATTTGTTACAAGGAAAGTTGCCAATTTCTGCTTGTAATGTCACTTCCCTTGTAAAGTTCAAACTTTCGGGCAATAGAATTACTTGTGGCATCCCAAAAGATGTAGGGCGCCTCTCTAACATGCAGTATTTTGACTTAAGAAGCAATCAACTAGTAGGAGAGATTTCAGAACAGATTGGAGGACTAGGCCAGCTGGAATGGTTGTTGTCAAATAATACACTCATAGGGGCCATCCCTCCAGGGATTGGACAACTATATAATTTGATGGTGTTGTTTCTTTCTGACAACAGAGTTGGAAGTAGCTTATCTGATTTTTTGTGTAACCTCAAGAGACTGAGAGTTCTTGTTCTGAGTAATATGCCGCTAGAAGGCCACATTCCAGGCTATTTAGAAGGACTCACCTCATTAAATATATTGGAGCTTAATGAGAATCAATGAGAAGTCAGTCTGCCAGTGAGTCTAGGACAACCATCTGAGCTGCAGGAGCTTCATCTGTCCAGTAACTCCCGACATGGCCAAGTGATCGATGAAAATTTGAAAAACTTATCCAAATTGAAGATATAAACCTTTCATCAAGTTCATTGGCAATTGAACTTCCACCTAACTCGAACCCTCCTTTTCAGCTGCAAGCTCTTCTGTTGGGAATCACTTATTTTGGCAGATACCATTGTCAGTGGGGCATCTTAATAGTCTTCAATATTTCCATCTAAGTGATAATAATTTGACTGGTATACTACCTTCATCTTTAAGCAATTTTACAAATTTGGTAACCCTTGGCATTAGGGGAAACAAACTTTCTCGAAAATTTTTAGCATGGATGGGAAAAAGCTTCCCTAACCTGAATGTGCTTCATTTGAGATCTATTCTATTCTGGGGGAAATTGCCTATGTAGCTAGGAGACCTTACTTCTTTGCAAATGTTAGATGTGGCAGACAACCTCTTGTCAGGATCAATTCCTCAGAGCTTTGGGAATTTGACAGCAATGAGGACAAGACAGATAACAAATTTTGCATTTATTTTTGGAGATTATTACCAAGAAAGGTTGGTTGTGCATATAAGTGGGCAGTTATATGTATATACTAGGACCCTTTGTCTTGTCACATGTCTTGATCTTTCTGGGAACAAGTTATCAGGACAAATCCCAAATGAGCTTATAAGCTTTTCTGGGCTGATTGTGCTAAATATGTCTAGAAATCACTTTACTCGAGCTATACCGAAACACATAGGGAAATTGGCAAGTTTGTTGCCTTTGGATGTAACACCTGGTTGTCGGTGTTAGCCAGGTGGAGTGCTGTGGAGAACAAATGTTGTGTAGTGGGATTAGAAGCAGCAGCAGGAGGGCATGCAATAGCCGACCTTGAACTAAAGAGGACCTCGACCTCCCATTTTGGTTAGAGGATTTCACTACCAGTACTCTGTTCCTGAAGACTCAATTTGGAAGGGGTTAAGAGTTAAGGAAGGCAGAAGGCAGAGGAAAAACTTCAGCAAAACCGTCTAGCTCAGTTGGGTGGTGGAAGCATTGTGGGCAAGCAGCATCGGAGGAGGTAGGTGCCGGGCCGACCTCTAGCAACCTCCGGCGATTTCCGGCAACCTTTGACGATCTCCGGTGTCCACTCCGGCGATTGGGCGGTGAGTAAAGTAGAGGTACTGTCTGGGTTAAAAAAAAAAATAGAGGAGGAGCAGGGGGAAGAGGAGCTGCAGGGGGTGAATGACCTCGAGTAGCAACGACGCCGGCGACGACTGCGAGCTTCAGCGGCGGCGATTCCGACAAGCCCACGACTCTCCGGCAACTTCAACGACAAGTCCGGCGGCACGAGGTAGGATCCCATACTGCTCTTGTCATGTTCTGTTTTTTTGGGGGTTTTCGTCAATGGAGGTGAAGGGGGCATCGGCAGAGGAGATGGGGCTGTGGCGGGTCACCGGAGGTCGACTCGACCACCGCCAGGCTGCCGATCTCGGTGAAAGAAGCAAAAAGGCAGCACCTTTTGGTGCTGCCATTTTCTATCTCTTTCCCCAAATCTGCCCGGATCTCGGGCAGACGGGTAGTGGAGGAGAGGAGAAGCAAGGGGGCGGTCGCCGGGTCAACCGGCCGCCAGCAGCAGCGGCGGCGGCGGCGGCAAGCAGAGCTTGCTGCCGCCATGACCGATCGTCTGTCTGAGGAAGACGATCGGTCCGGTTCGGGCACCTGCCAAACCGGACCGTTCCATTGCCAAACCAAACCAGTTCGGTTTAGAGTCTGACCCGAACCCGGTTCATGCCTAGACCAAACCCGGTCCGGTTCACCTTAAAAATCGGTCCGGTCCATCTTTAGACCGAACCCGGTCCACCTTCAGACCGGTTCCGGTCCAAGAAATAAACCCGGTTCATAATTAGACCAAACCCGGTCTATATCCAAACCGAACCCTGGTTCAACAATAAACCCGGTTCATAAGCCGGTTTAGATTTTGAACTGCCGGTGGACCTTAACCGACACTTAAAATCTGTTTATAACTGACGGTCAGGCTTGACTGTCTGTGTATTGGCGTACAGTGTGGTACATACAGAGCCAGTTTAGTACATAGGCTCCTGTTATTGAATTTGGGCTCTTTAATGAATAATTTGAAGCCCAAACTGCTGTGTTATTGGTATATGTTTGATGTTATTGTACAATGGGCATTCGTCCCTAATTGTTATGCTGACTGATAGCAAATGACTTGAAATGGTAAAGAAAAACCCGACTAATATACCTAGATGGTTTAGAGACATAATCATTTTATGGAAGATAATAAAATGATGACTTGAGGGCTGAGCTTGAGGGTTGGGAAGAACCTAATCAAGATAAAGACTAAAATGCCCTTGGGATTGGGAGTCTGTGTATGAGTGTGAGTGACTTCCGATCAAGCGACCGAATGACTATTAAGTCAAATGTCAGGCTATCTGTTGAGCTATTAAGCCAACAGCTGTGAATAGTGTGTGATGGATTCATACTGGTAATACTGTGATACCTATTAAGGATCACAAGGAATAGATGGGAGTGGTGTTGCATCTTCCGACTGGTGGAAGCTCTGCCGTCTGTATCTCTCTATAGATTTTAGAGAGCATTCACATCTTCCGACTGGTGGAAGCTCTGTGTTATGGTACCTAATAAGGACCATCGTCTATTGGCCAGGCTTAAGCTGTTATATCTCTCTATGGATTTTAGAGGGAACAATGATATGATATTTTGGCCATGTTTGCATCTTTCTATGGATTTTAGAAAGCCTTTCTATGGATTTTAGAAAGAGTATTACATACTTTATTGGCCAGGCTTAAGCTGTTACCTCTTCTTTATGGATTTTAGAGAGAGCGTGCTTATTCTCTATGGATTTTAGAGAGAGCTATACATCCTGAGCCTTAGTTGCCAGGTGGTTTACTGTGCACAACATTGGAGACGTTAGCATCCTAGAAGGCTGCGTTTCCCGACCCACATCGAGTCTAGGAGCTGATGTGGAGCCAGACCCTTCCGACGGTCATACCTTCTAAGGTAAGGAATGGGCGAGGCAGTCACCCTTGAGAAATTCGGGGCGTGCCGTGATTACTGGTATTAACCGGAATGATAGTCACGGTGTTTTCGTGCTGTCTGTCATGTAGGTATGACATTCAGTGAGTCTGTCTATGGGACAAAGACGTAATGATTGAACTTGAACGTGGGAAGCAATAAAAGACTTGCTTGAAAGATTAATAAAAGATTCAAGTGGAATCCTGTAATAGGTTGCATAATATGTTAATGCAAATCCTAATTTGATGTGATGATGACTGTGTTATGGTAGCCGACCTTGAACTAAAGAGGACCTCGACCTCCCATTTTGGTTAGAGGATTTCACTACCAGTACTCTGTTCCTGAAGACTCAATTTGGAAGGGGTTAAGAGTTAAGGAAGGCAGAAGGCAGAGGAAAAACTTCAGCAAAACCGTCTAGCTCAGTTGGGTGGTGGAAGCATTGTGGGCAAGCAGCATCGGAGGAGGTAGGTGCCGGGCCGACCTCTAGCAACCTCCGGCGATTTCCGGCAACCTTTGACGATCTCCGGTGTCCACTCCGGCGATTGGGCGGTGAGTAAAGTAGAGGTACTGTCTGGGTTAAAAAAAAAAATAGAGGAGGAGCAGGGGGAAGAGGAGCTGCAGGGGGTGAATGACCTCGAGTAGCAACGACGCCGGCGACGACTGCGAGCTTCAGCGGCGGCGATTCCGACAAGCCCACGACTCTCCGGCAACTTCAACGACAAGTCCGGCGGCACGAGGTAGGATCCCATACTGCTCTTGTCATGTTCTGTTTTTTTGGGGGTTTTCGTTAATGGAGGTGAAGGGGGCATCGGCAGAGGAGATGGGGCTGTGGCGGGTCACCGGAGGTCGACTCGACCACCGCCAGGCTGCCGATCTCGGTGAAAGAAGCAAAAAGGCAGCACCTTTTGGTGCTGCCATTTTCTATCTCTTTCCCCAAATCTGCCCGGATCTCGGGCAGACGGGTAGTGGAGGAGAGGAGAAGCAAGGGGGCGGTCGCCGGGTCAACCGGCCGCCAGCAGCAGCGGCGGCGGCGGCGGCGGCGGCAAGCAGAGCTTGCTGCCGCCATGACCGATCGTCTGTCTGAGGAAGACGATCGGTCCGGTTCGGGCACCTGCCAAACCGAACCGTTCCATTGCCAAACCAAACCAGTTCGGTTTAGAGTCTGACCCGAACCCGGTTCATGCCTAGACCAAACCCGGTCCGGTTCACCTTAAAAATCGGTCCGGTCCATCTTTAGACCGAACCCGGTCCACCTTCAGACCGGTTCCGGTCCAAGAAATAAACCCGGTTCATAATTAGACCAAACCCGGTCTATATCCAAACCGAACCCTGGTTCAACAATAAACCCGGTTCATAAGCCGGTTTAGATTTTGAACTGCCGGTGGACCTTAACCGACACTTAAAATCTGTTTATAACTGACGGTCAGGCTTGACTGTCTGTGTATTGGCGTGCAGTGTGGTACATACAGAGCCAGTTTAGTACATAGGCTCATGTTATTGAATTTGGGCTCTTTAATGAATAATTTGAAGCCCAAACTGCTGTGTTATTGGTATATGTTTGATGTTATTGTACAATGGGCATTCGTCCCTAATTGTTATGCTGACTGATAGCAAATGACTTGAAATGGTAAAGAAAAACCCGACTAATATACCTAGATGGTTTAGAGACATAATCATTTTATGGAAGATAATAAAATGATGACTTGAGGGCTGAGCTTGAGGGTTGGGAAGAACCTAATCAAGATAAAGACTAAAATGCCCTTGGGATTGGGAGTCTGTGTATGAGTGTGAGTGACTTCCGATCAAGCGACCGAATGACTATTAAGTCAAAGGTCAGGCTATCTGTTGAGCTATTAAGCCAACAGCTGTGAAAAGTGTGTGATGGATTCATACTGGTAATACTGTGATACCTATTAAGGATCACAAGGAATAGATGGGAGTGGTGTTGCATCTTCCGACTGATGGAAGCTCTGCCGTTTGTATCTCTCTATGGATTTTAGAGAGCATTCACATCTTCCGACTGGTGGAAGCTCTGTGTTATGGTACCTAATAAGGACCATCGTCTATTGGCCAGGCTTAAGCTGTTATATCTCTCTATGGATTTTAGAGGGAACCATGATATGATATTTTGGCCATGTTTGCATCTTTCTATGGATTTTAGAAAGCCTTTCTATGGATTTTAGAAAGAGTATTACATACTTTATTGGCCAGGCTTAAGCTGTTACTTCTTCTCTATGGATTTTAGAGAGAGCGTGCTTATTCTCTATGGATTTTAGAGAGAGCTATACATCCTGAGCCTTAGTTGCCAGGTGGTTTACTGTGCACAACATTGGAGACGTTAGCATCCTAGAAGGCTGCGTTTCCCGACCCACATCGAGTCTAGGAGCTGATGTGGAGCCAGACCCTTCCGACGGTCATACCTTCTAAGGTAAGGAATGGGCGAGGCAGTCACCCTTGAGAAATTCGGGGCGTGCCGTGATTACTGGTATTAACCGGAATGATAGTCACGGTGTTTTCGTGCTGTCTGTCATGTAGGTATGACATTCAGTGAGTCTGTCTATGGGACAAAGACGTAATGATTGAACTTGAACGTGGGAAGCAATAAAAGACTTGCTTGAAAGATTAATAAAAGATTCAAGTGGAATCCTGTAATAGGTTGCATAATATGTTAATGCAAATCCTAATTTGATGTGATGATGACTGTGTTATGGTATCCCACTGAGTATTTTTATACTCAGCATCCTTATGTGATGTAGGTGCTGCTGTGGAAGAGTGACTTCACGTGGCACTTGGGAGCCTGGTGGTGAGGACGTTCCGATTGCGTAGTATATCTCCCGCTACAGGTTTGTCCTAGAGTTGTATTAAGGCGTGAGCGCCGACTATTTTTAGTTTATTTTGAGACCCACATCGAGTCTAGGAGCTGATGTGGAGCCAGACCCTTCCGACGGTCATACCTTCTAAGGTAAGGAATGGGCGAGGCAGTCACCCTTGAGAAATTCGGGGCGTGCCGTGATTACTGGTATTAACCGGAATGATAGTCACGGTGTTTTCGTGCTGTCTGTCATGTAGGTATGACATTCAGTGAGTCTGTCTATGGGACAAAGACGTAATGATTGAACTTGAACGTGGGAAGCAATAAAAGACTTGCTTGAAAGATTAATAAAAGATTCAAGTGGAATCCTGTAATAGGTTGCATAATATGTTAATGCAAATCCTAATTTGATGTGATGATGACTGTGTTATGGTATCCCACTGAGTATTTTTATACTCAGCATCCTTATGTGATGTAGGTGCTGCTGTGGAATAGTGACTTCACGTGGCACTTGGGAGCCTGGTGGTGAGGACGTTCCGATTGCGTAGTATATCTCCCGCTACAGGTTTGTCCTAGAGTTGTATTAAGGCGTGAGCGCCGACTATTTTTAGTTTATTTTGAGATGAACGACAGACTTGCACTTAGAGGACTTGCTTTAGTTTAATCGACTTTGCATCTTGTATTAATATATGTATATATGGTTTTGTATCCATATTTGTGAACCCCAGTGATCACGGCCTAGATGCTTAGTCGAAAATTTTTCATCGAAAGATTTATCGCTTAGAGGAACAATCCTCGAGTTTTCCGCTACCACTCTGATTTAAAAATGGTTTCTAAAACCCGGGCCGTGACATTGGATATGTCTGAAAACAATCTTTCGGAGATAATCCCTTCCATCTTATCTGATTTATATTTCTTAAGTCGCTTGAATTTATCAAACAATGATTTGTCCGGAATGATTCCAAGTGGAAAGCAGCTCCAAACTTTGGACAACCCATCAATTTATAGCAACAATTTTGGACTATGTGGGTTTCTACTCCCAATACATGTGAAGGGAACACAACAACAAGTGGTGCAACACCAAGTTTCATGTTGACTACAAAGATTTATGGAGTTTGGTTTTATGGTGGCCGGGATTGAATCAGGTTATTTGACAGGATTTTGGTGCATTTTGGGGTTTATAAAATTCAAACAGTCATGGAGGATTGCACTTCTTCAGATGCAGGATCATGTGACTGACCATTTTTGGACTGAAGCAATAGTATTCATTGCATGGTTTAAGAGGAACTTTAGAAGAAATTAACTGGCATCCTAAAAGCTGAAACATGTAAAACTACTACCCTTAAAGCTGGTAGCCTGGTAGGGTTTCCATTTGGGTGACTGTATTAGATGAGGTGCTACTCCATTTTGAGTCTGGGCAGTAATCTCAGACAGAAAAGGAAACGAAAAACTAAGCAGGACACTTAATGTAGGACAGAGGGAATAATTTCGTTTGGCAAATTACTGTTTTTTGTTTTCGGTACATTTTGGCAAATTACTTGCATGTGATATTAGCATTCCTTTACATGTCTGTGTTCATATTGATTGGGCACAATGTTTAAATATAATTTTTACATGTTTGTGTTTAATATACATTCATTGCAGCTTCTATATTTACCCTATTTTAAAAAACAATTTCATGTACTTAAGAAATTGCCATATCTCACCATCCAAAAGAAAGTTTTCTCATGAGCATGAGAAATCAATTCAAGAAATTTCTAAGATTCTATTCTGAAATGGCATTATTGAGAGATTGTTGTTTCTCATTTCACTAACACATCTTCGTTGGTGTCTACTATTAAGTTTGCCTCATAGTTACAACAAGAAGGTACAAGTGAATTCATCATTAGTAAACTCACCAACTCGTGTTAGTGGTAACAGAATGGCTAAGTTCCGATTTTGCTTCTTATGTAGTCATTCAAATGGTAATAGAATAGTCCAATTACTCGTGAAATTGCCTAGTCCTTGCATAGCGATGGAAATTTTAACTCTTATCTCCTTGAATCTTCTGTCAAATCGTCCCAGGTAATTGTCCTTTCGCTTCTCTTTCAATTGAATGTTAGCTGCCACTTGACTGCAGCTGCCCTTGTTATCCCATATAGTGCTGTTCCTTGTCCCACATTCTGCAAAGAACCAATTATCAGGACCAATTCGTCATATCTTTGGCAATTTGACAGCATTGTGGAAAGTGACACATATCTGCACCAGTTTGGTGTATGCTCCGTATTATAATAAAATTCATCTCATAAATAAAATTAATATACTCAATTCGTATGGAATTTTATTGCCATAAGGTTTTCCAAATTCTCAAATTCCTTATGATAATAATAATTCCGGATGAAGTGAGTAAATTGTATTTTGTTCATATATGCAGGAAATTCAAAACTATATACATGCTACCAGCAACTGTAAATGATGAAAATTCATTTATGTGTGAGACTTGACTCCAAAGGTCTCTGTTCGCAAGGAGTGATGGTGACAGGGGAAGAAGCTTTTACAAGTAGATCTCTCTCCTCCAAGCATTTTCACAACCGACGACTTGACTTGATTTCTTTTCCAAGTCAATCTCTTTGCTCAATTTTCTTAGTCCCTCTTCTCGGAAATTGCATAGCTCATGACTTGGAGGCGTCAACCAGCGGCGCCACCAGAGTGTGGCTCAAGCTTGAGCCTTCACTATTATGCAAATTTGAGCATAAGCACAGGAGAAGGCCGACTACGTGTAAATGAGGTTAGAACAATTTTTAGCTTGGCTTCTAATCAAGCTCTGGCTTATAGCATTGGCTTCAACGCGTCAAGAACGTAATTTTCATTGAATGGTTGGGGTTGCTTCCACTTGATCGGCTGGAATTGACAACATTAGAACTCTACGTTCGAGCTATAAATGAGGCAGGTAGAATTCTTGTAAATGTGCAAGTACACTTGGGTGGCCTAAATGGAGTACTGGCATTCTTGCAACCGCTTCTTTTTGAGTTTTCTCATATTTGTTCATGCGATCTTATGCACTGTAGCTATTCAGTGTATACCATCAGAGCGAGAGGCTCTTCACAAGTTCAGAAACAGCCTCTTAGATGAATCCGACTTTCTACAGTCTTGGATTGATGGCCCAGAGTGCTGCAAATGGAGAGGAATCACCTGCCACAACGAAACCGGGTACGTCATTAAACTTGATCTCAGTAATCCATGCGCGTTGCCGCAGTACAATTCTGTCGGAATTTTGGTGGTCACTTAGACTCGATTTTGCTGGAGCTAAAACATCTTCGATACCTGAATTTAAGTTTTAACTCGTTATCTGGTGTCACAATACCCAACTTTCTTGGCTCGTTTCGTGAACTAAAGTACTTGAACCTATCCTATTCTGGATTTACGGGGCAAATTCCGAAGCATTTCGGAAACCTCTCTAGAATTGAGATCATGGATTTCGGTTTTAGTTCGGGATTGCATGTCAATAGCCTCCGCTGGGTGTCCAATTTGTACACCTTAAAGATTCTAAACATGAACAGGGTAGACCTTTCTGCAGCTAGTCATGAATGGGTAAGAGTATTCAGTTCCCTTCCCTCCCTAAATGAGTTGCATTTGCGAGGCTGTAATCTTCAAGGCCTTTCCCGCGCAATTCGGGCTTCAAATTCCTCATCACTTACTGTCATTGATATCTCCAGGAATCACCTCAATTATTCATCTCTTCTTTGGCTGGCAAATATAAGTACTCTTTTGTCGGTTCATGCCTCTTATAATAATATTGGAGGATCAATTCTTACCGCATTCTCAAAACTTCCCAACTTGGAAGAACTTCAATTGGGGGGAAACTCCATCCAGGAAAATGTTTCAGAGGTTTTCGCCAGTGGCTGGAGGAGAATTAGAGTTTTAGAGATGCGGTATAATAGGCTATATGGAGAGTTCCCAATTTATGTTCGCAATATCACTTCCCTTACAAAACTTGATTTTTATGGGAATGAAAATATTACTGGAGTCATCCCTATTTGGATTGGATAACTTTATAATCTGGAGTATTTGGATTTTTCGTACAACAAGATTGGGGGTAACCTACCTGAAATGGTGGTATGTTTCTAAGAGGCCCTATTCCAAGCTGTTTCGGGGAGTTATCCAATCTGCAAGCGCTTGATCTTTCTGGTAATTTTCTACAAGGACGAGTGATAGAAGATCATTTCAAAAGCCTATCCAAATTGAAGGAACTATACTTGTCATCAAATTCCTTGGCGTTGGAACTTCCACCTCACTGGGTTCCTCCTTTTCAACTAGAGTTCCTGATCCTGCGGTCATGCCACATTGGATCTGAGTTCCCTCCTTGGCTTAAAACACAAACTAGAATACTTCACTTAGACCTCTCCAATACATCCATTAGAGGGAAACTACCTGAATGGATCTTTAGTCCTTCTTTAACCTTCTTGAACCTCAGCAAAAACCTTTTTGAGGGACCAATTCCTTCTTCATTATATTCTCCCGGCATGATTGACATATCCAACAATCAATTTAGTGGATCAATTCCACCAAGCTTTGTTCCAGGTGAAGCCTTTCTTGCGATGTTCTGATCGGAAGAAAGGGGCGTCTTCTCCACTAAGTTTCTTCATTTTTCTCACTTTTTCTTTGAGTTCGTGCAATGGCGTGGTCGTGTGACAGTCTTGAGCGGGACGAGATGTGGAAAGCCGGTCGGGTTTGTGGAGGTCGTGTTCCTGGTTTCTTTCTCGTTGGTCGCTTCTCAAACGGTCACACTCACCACCTCCGCACAACAACCTGTAGATGGTGGTGTTGAAAACTTTGTTTCTTCGTTCCCCCCTCTTTCCTCGGTTTTCGGTTTGTGTTTGACGGCGGTATGGAATGGCACTTGGGTGGGCAGGAGTTTGACAGGGACATTGGGTACAATATGAGTGGAAATAAGCTTTTCTTGGCTTGAGAGAATGAAAGAAAGGATGGAGCGCTTTAGTGGCAGTTCTCTGGTGCTAATTTTTCTGCCTTCGCAATTCTTGGGTCTTTCCATTGTATCCTACATTCTATTTGGGTGCTTTTATTTTTTATTATTTTTTCTCTTCCCTGCAATTTAGTATAATATCTATTCTATAATAGTTTACTATGCTTTTTATGAAATATTTGGAGTTATTTTTCATAACAACATGTGTAGCACATAAACAATACGCTGTTCGTGGATTTAATCTGTTCATATTTATTTATTTTTCCCTTTTATATTTATTTTGTTTGTTTTGATACTAAGACCAACCTAAAATACGATTTAAAAATATAAAAAATAATTTTTTAACCAACTTATCCCCAAACGTATTGTATCGAAATTTTTTAAAAATTACCGTATCAGATGACAGATATTGTATCGCCGTATCCATGTGCTTCCTAGACCAAGACAGATGACATTTACAATAGATGTTCTCGATCAAATGCCCAAGACAGATCTGTAAATGATGGTATTCGTCCTCTCCAAGCCACCGGGCCAGTTAAATTCCATGCATGTCTCTCGCTAGACAATGTGTTAAGTGTTTGTTTCCCTTTGAACAAACTGTGCTAAACGAAGCTAGGATAGTAAAAGCTTCATTAATTAAATGCCCCAGCACCGTACTTCTGCTTCTCTTTCCTGCAATTTTCTAATTACCTCCCAGAAATGTCCTTCAAAGCTTATGTGTGTTGAGCTGAATTCCGAAGTGAACTCAATTGCCCGAACAGCTGCTAGCAGTTCTATTCCCTCCGCATAAAAGGGCCATTCAATAAAGCTTTTGCAAGCTAGTAAACCCCTCAACAAAGCTAGTTCTGATTCTAATATTAAGCATCAAGAATTTACATATTATAATATCTATTCCGAAGAATTTCCTTCTATAATTAAGCTGCCTGTAAAAGTGGGCACTTTCCACGCCAATAAGGTGTCTAGGGCTGATCAGAAGTCTCATCCCAGCGCATGTCCTATCATGATGGCCCTTGGGAATTTTTCATATTAAAATTCAAAGAACATAATTTCATATTGATATAAAAGATCTTGTAGCCTACAAAATGTTCTAATTAAAATAATTTTCATCATAGAAAAGAACCAGAAATGCTACTTGAAAAGTAGCATCTTCATAGAATTGACAATCAAGTATAACTGAGAAAATGGTTCACGAAAGAAAAACACTAAGAAAATGAACACTCGATATAGAGCTCAGTAATAATAAATAATCCTCTTTTCCACATCAATTGTGCAATTTGTTTTTTCAGAATGAACTAATTTTAGTTCATTTTTTAAGAGTATGACTTCCTTCCTTTTGAGCTAGGCATATCTATTATTTACTAATAAAAAATAAATATGGCACAGAGAAATATGAGAAAAAAACACGGAGATCTATTGTACATGTAAAGCCTTTGCACAGAGAAGCTCAATAAGTGTGATTCAAAATTCAAATTCATTGACTTCTTTAGCCACACCATTTCTTTGGCTGCTTGACAGAATTGAGCAGCAAGTAGTGTGAAGATACTACAACTAAGAGAATTTACACTCAGGAGAGCGCTCAGTACTAATAACTTTATGGAAAAGCACCTGAACCTAGTGCACATATACACCATTCAGGCATTCACACATTCAGGCATTCACTGAGAAGCTTAAAATAGTTGAAATGTAACGGGCATAGATTCCTTAAAGCAAAAATCAAATGATGAGTCTATTCTGAATAGCTGAGTGGTGACCAATCGTCCTCCCTAGCAGATTTGCGTTCGTGAAGAGCATGTTGACGAAAGAGCTTCCACTACCTTAAAAGAGCCGTACTGTTTTCTTCCGATTTTGATGTGACAAATTACAAAGCCATACCTTTTGTATCCAAGCCCTCACTAAGGGGCCGTTTGGGGCGTGATTAAAAGCAAAACATCCAGATGGGATGTTTTGCTACAGTGTAGCATCCGGATATTTTATATATCCAGCTGAAACACCTCAGGACGTGTTTCAGCTTGATGTAAAAATCCACCTGGATGCTACAGTAGATATCCAGAATCCAGTCTGGATGTTTTGCAATAATCACGCCCCAAACGGCCCTTAAGAAAACAATGCCTATGCTACGGAACTTTGTGTCTACGCATTATGCATAGAGCTTCTTATGCTTCTACCAATAGCCATTAACTGCACTTGGGTGGCCTGCATGGGGTGTTATTCAATCAATGCCTTCCTTTTGGGTTTTCTCATTTTCCTTTTGCATGCCATCGTCCCTTGCATTATAGCTGCAATTCGGTGCATTCCTTTGGAGCGAGAAGCCCTCCTCAAATTCAGAAACAGCCTCTCAGATGAATCCAACCATCTCGAGTCATGGAGTCGGCGGAGTCCAGATTGCTGCAAATGGAGAGCTGCCATAACAAAACCGGGTGCGTCATTAAACTCGACCTCAGTAATCCATGCCCTGACCTCCAATCATTGGTATGCTCAAGTTTTGGTGGTCAGTTGGACTCTGCTTTGCTCCAGCTCAAACATCTTCAGCATCTGGATTTAAGTTGCAACCAATTCAATGTCCTGGTGCCCAAATTTCTTTGTTCACTTGATGAATTGAGGTATTTGAACCTATCCCATGGAAGATTTGTAGGTCCAGTTCCAGAGCACTTGTAAACCTCTCTAGTATTTAAACCATGGATTTATCATCATCATATGAACGGATGTGATTTAAACTCGGTTTTGTTGATCAGTTTCTAATGTTATATGCTAATTATCTTCGTTACTCTTAGCGAATTTAGTCTTTCGCTAATTAATGTCCAAATTTGCCAAGCTCTCTTTGTCAGATAGCCTGAATCCGATTTTTGGCCTTGAGAGCCTTGTCATTTACTTCTTTAAAGCTATGTCAAATGTCTAAATTACCTAGACATTATTTGAACAATAGAACCAATTATAATTATCTTCGTGTAACTGCCTAAGGTATGTGTGCTAGAATTTCTCAAACCCCTTTTTGCCTTGGTATTCTTATCAGCATTTGTGTCTCTTAGTTGTACATACTCTGTTCTTTCAGATTTTTGTCATCCAAGAATCCAGCTGGCTGAAGTTCTTTATATGCCTTATCAACTAGCACTTTTTCACATTTTGCTTGTTCAATGATTTATTTTATCTATCAACAGGTACAAGTTTTCATTGTTACCAGCTTTGTGGTTGAAGATTGTTATATTAATATTTCATTTGCAACCATCATGTCATGAAGCCAATCCACATAATTGGAAAGGGTATGATGAATATGATGACGTTGAATCTTCTTATCATCGTCCCCTCTTCAGACGGTTGCTTCAGGAAGGGCATCTAGCATAAAAATGTGCCATTCTGTTTTTTTGTGTGGATTTTGTACCATTTTGATTCCCATGAGTGAAACATGGTATATAATCCATGCTGCCAACCCCAGATATCTGGGATAAGGCGTAAGATGATGATGATCTACAGGTACAGGTTTTGGTATGCTTCAATTTGACAGTAGAAGGCAACCTGTTTGGAGTGGAAACTATATCGGCCACAACTGCAAAGGTTGGTTTGGCTCTGTTTTAGATGAGGGACACAATGTTTTCACCCTCTGCAAAGAATTTTTTTCTGGACTTAAATGCTACTTCTTTTCCTTTTCTCTTAGGTCTTTATATTTATATTATACCTGAATATTTAATTATGTTATACTATCTTATGATATATTGTCTTGTTCTATTCCCTTGACTATTTGTATATGCCATGACCAACATGTTACTTGTGCAAGCATTTCATGCTACATGTTACACAAGTGATTCTGTATTTGTGGTTTAAATAAGTGCACTTGAAAAAGATAATTTTTGCTACGAGTTTGTTGAAGAATTTTCTTTTTTCCAAAGATAGAAAGTATGTGAGATCTATTAAGTTCTTTTGGACCCTTAATAATAACTAGTAACAACCTAGTTGTTTTAGATGGTCTTATTAACTATCAACTAGTTTGATAATAAAATAAGAAGTGAGACTCTGAAAAAGTCAATTACGTATAAGTCATGTAATATTAAATATTAGGATAATTCTATCAACGGTTCTGCTTGCATTGGTTGCTCTCTTCATGCTTGGTCCATCATGTCTGTTCTTTGTCTGACTGTTCTTCTATATCTAGGTGCATTTCAGATTCAAATAACTTCTGCTCTTTTTATTTTGTTAGCAAATTTTTATAGTGTCATGTTTTGTTAACTGTATGAAAGAATTGGGCAGTCTTGTCTCACTCTTATGTAAATTCAGGACTTGTATGTGTGTTTTTTTCTGTTAATTATCAGGTTGCAATCTTGTTTTTTCTAGGACGAAAGCACTTAGAGGTTTATGTCTGCACTAATTGTGAAGAGATACAATACCTGGAATTTGGAATTGGCTGGCAATATGGATAGAGGGTACTATGAACACTTCTCGCACATACCAAAACGTCTTCTCCCAAGAGGTTAACCTTTTTTCTCACCACCTGGTGCCACCCATTCTTTCTTTGCATGCATTAGAGATGGTTTATTATTTATTGTGTTTTTACCTTGGATATCCAGATTGTCTATTATTTTTTTACCATTAAGCAGGCTTCTTGCATTTTCATGAGACTTTCCTAATGATTCGGAAGTTTATGCTAACGGGTTCTCAGGTCTAGAGGATGTACATTGAAGTGATTATACAAAGACTTTCAACAGATTCAGCAGATGCAATTATATACATATTATAAAGTACAGTTGATTTTTTAGTAAAATATTCTTACTATTGTAGTCAATCATGAATTGAAGAATAACATCTAACTTGTATTTTTTTCTCTTGTGCATGTGAAAATTCATCATTCCCCATCGATTGAAGAGATTCATGACCAAGTACATGCAGAAACTTATTTGGGAATGCATCCATGAACGATTTGGAGCAGCATGACAGCTGAAAAGTATTAGTCAGTAGTGAAGATTTGACTTTCAACTACGTGTAGACTAAGTGTAATCTAGCTTACTTTGAAAAAAATGTCTCCTAATTTTCTATGTAATATTGTTCGATGATGCTGCAAATTGTAAAAACCTTGCATATGTTTTTGTTAATATAAAGTCAGTTTGTCAGTTTCTCATGTGGATTTGGAGGATTTTGAATATATTATTGTTTTAGGGCATATTTTGAAAGGGGTATTTGCCCATGGGACATATAGTTAAGGAGTGAGTGTGTGCCTGTGTGGTGTGTGCGGATCACTGCTCATGGGGCGGTTGTAGCAAAAAAAAGGTGTTGACAAATGCAGAATAGAAAGTTTGCAAATCAGGAATGTACCGAAATTAACCAAAGGTAAGGCATCTAGCAATCAGAAATATCACCTATACAAAATACAGTGAATCCTTTTTGATATTTTTTCTCATTTGACTTGCCCAGCCATGAGATAAGAGGGATAACTAACATTTCCCCATGTCTATCCTTAATACGATAAGTGCAATGTAAAATTGGCAAGTTACACCCAAGAATATGGGAGGGCATTTATACTTGTAGCACATAAGATGGCAAAGGTTATAGCATGCTTTTAAAAACCAAACCCGCCCAACCAGTTCGACCGAAATTGGGAGGTTTTTCGAGCATGCTCGTCCGGGTCAGCCGGGTAGATTGACCCCATTAACCCCATTTAACCCGACTTGGATTTTTTTCCCTTTCATCCCGATTCCATTTCCTCGTCTCCCCAACTAGCCGACTCGCTCACCCCCTCAATCCACATTCTTTTCTTCAATCCTTAATCCTTATCTTTACGTTAGTCGATGGCCAGCAGCCCTACCCTAGCTCTCTCTCTCTCTCTCTCTCTCTCTATCCTTCACCCTAGCTCCCCTGCTACAGCTCTCCCTTGCCCCAACTCCCCCGCCCAGCCCTCGCACCACCTCCCTTGGCCAGCCCTCGTCCCAACTCTCCCTTAGCCATCCCTCGCCCCAACTCTCCCTCGGCTAGACCTCGCATCACCTCCTTCGCCCATCCCTCACTGCAAATAGTAGAAAGGAGGTTCAAGATCATGACATCATGCTGTCATTGCTATTTGGAGTTTTTGGAGATAAAGAATTGAGAGTGGAGTTTCTGGTAGTCAAGGGGATTGGGACTTGGGTGATGAAGCAAGACAAGAAGATTTGGATTAAGGACACAAGGTAACATATTCCACAGTCTTTTGTTTTCATGTCTTCATATTTGGAAATTGTAATCATCATCTTTTTAAATTCTAAACTTTTATATATACTTTATGGTTGAATATTTTGATGTTGAACTGATGAAGGATAATGTTGTAATATATTTAATTTTATGGTGGATTTGGATTGTCTCAATGCAACTTCCGGTTAATAGTAGATTTGGATTGATTCTGCATTTGAAAACATTAGTTATGTCTAAATTAATAATCCATGACTCCCTCTCATTCTTAGTAGATAGATATTTATGTCAATTATTTTTGTTGTTTCATTGGTTGTATGTTTGTTGTTTTTCTTGTTCACATACTTGAGTCATTTTGATGTTTATTGGACATTTAGGTATTTTTATTTTGGTGTTTATTTGAATTAAATTAATCATGTTAATTATTGTTGCAACTTGTTGTGTATCATTGTACATATTGGTATTTGCATTTTGAAGAATATTGATTATTGTCCTATTTTGAGATTATTGATTTAAAATCAAATTAGAATGCCAATTTTTTAATTTTGATCGTGGATTTTAGACATTATGGTAGTAGACCTTTAACTTTGGAGATTGATTTTGAACTATTTTGTATTGTTAAACTTAGATCTTTGATGGTGGATTCAGAAACTCTGTCTATTTTTTCAGTGTGGCATTTAAAATTTTATTATTGGATATTTGATTGTTGAATGTGGAATTTTGATTATCATTATGGAATGTGAAATATTAACTTTGGGTTTTGAAATTTAGTCATGGAATGTGTTAGTTTGTTTATTTGGAATTGAAAATTTATTTGTACTAAAGGGAGTTAGGAGTTTTGCTTTATGTAATGTGGTTATTTTGTTCATTAAATTGCTACATAAGGAATATTGGACTATGCAAAGTTTTTATATTATATAAAGTTCTGGGAGGGGGGTTCATTTTTTGTAGAGGACGGTTTACATGAGATCGCTCTCATATAAGGAGCATCAGGCCAATCTTTCAGGCCATTGGATTCAAATATGTTGGTGGATATCAAATCAGTGGGTAGGTGAGTGTGTCACGTGAGAAGGTAGGTGAGTTCCATGTAGCTATTTATAGCCGTCAGATCAAGATCCAACGGCTAAGAATGGAATTGACCAAATATAAACTATATGAGAGCGATCTCATTTAAACTGTTCTCTTTTTTGTATTGATAATGTCAGCAATCGGCTCTCTCTCTCCCCGTCAGGCTCGACACTGTTCTGGAATTCCCTCTAAAACCCGACGACCGGAGAAGCTGCCGCCGAGAGAGGGCAAGGGGGGCGAATGGAGGAGGAAGAAAGGAAGAACCCCCGGATAATACTCATGACCAATGCTACTGTCCTCAAGCAAGGAGATGAAGTCATAGAAGATGTACAAGATCTGATCAGCGAGTTACCTGATGCTGTCCTTCATCACATCCTTTCCTACCTGACTACTGAAGACGCTATAAGAACTGGTGTCTTATCAAAGAGATGGAGGCACGTGTGGACTCTTGCTCCTAATTTAGAGTTCGCCTATAGCCACCATCCGAAGTTTGCTGATTTTGTCAACCAGTCACTGCTTCATTACAGAGGCACTAGGATTCAGAAATTCTGCCTCTTTGTGTACATCAAACAATACTGCAATGTGAAGCTGATTGGGGATGCTTGGTCTGGCTTTTACTAAAAGGTTCCATATATGTTGCCTTCCATAATCTTAATAATAAAATCAAGCAGAGCTTGAGTTAGTAAAAAAAAAAAAGATGTCAGCTATTGAACCCCGTTGGACCTACTCTGCAAGAATTCTGGGTCGATGAGAATGACAATATTTTTCAACATATATTTATAAACGATAAGAGCAATGTAATCTTCAAATTTGGCAAGTTACATTCCAAGAATATGGGAGGACACTTATCTTCCTTGTTGTATACTATTTCTCTGACTACTCTAAAGGTATGCATAATATTCAGCCATGGCAGAAGTTGTAAGTAGGCATAGTAGGGGCTGGCCCTGCTGGCCTAGCAACTTCTGCATGCTTCAACCTCCACTCCATCCCCAATGTAGTCCTAGAGAAGGAAGACTTTTGTATTTCCCTTCGGAGAAACAGAGCCTATGACCGATTAAACCTTCATTTGGCCAAGGAGTTCTGTGAGCACCCTCATCTTCCCTACCCATCTAACTCCCCATCCTTTATATCCAAATATGAGTTCATAAAGTATGGATAGGTATGTGTCACAGTTTTGTCTGACTCCTAGGTACTGTCGTTTGGTCAAGTGAGCTTGTTATAATGAAGCTAAAGGGAGATGGAGTGTTTTAGTGAAGAATACTCAAAATGGAGGGGAAGAGGAGTATGCGTTTCAGTTTTTAGCTGTGGCAACAGGGGAAAATGGTGAGGGTTTTGTTCCCTAGTATTCCAGGCTTGGAGACTTTCAAAGGGGAGGTTGTGCATTCAGACAAGTATATAAGAATGGCATAGTTTATGAGGGTAAGAGAGAGTGTTAGTGGCCGGATGTGGGAATTCAGGGATGGAGATTGCTTTTGATCTATCAAGCCATGGAGCTGCAACTTCAATAGTTATTAGGAGGCCGGTAAACCTTCGTTTATTTTTTCTTCTTTCCTACTTTTTTTTCTAATTTTCTTGAGGCCATCCTTTGCATAACATTTCATGTAGATATGGATGAGATGTTAGTGTTGTGCAGTCAACTGTTGCCCTTATTTAGCAAATCTGTAGTGTAAATGAGACTTAAACGTTCACTTCCTTCAGATTTTAGCTTTATTACTCCACCAAATCTTTCATAGGATACTAACAGCTTAATTTCAGAACATATTTCAATTAATCCGAGTTTTCATTACTTGTTATTTCTTAGCAAATCTTTCTTCGCAGTCTTCCTAAATATTTTGAAATTTGATACTGAAAAGTAATTGTATTTACTGCTTGATGTGTGTAGGTTCATGTTCTCATAAGAGAAATAGTGCACCTGGGTATGGTCATGCTAAATACCTGCCATATTATATTGTGGATGCTACCATTGAATTCCTTGGCAAATTAAAGTATGGCAATTTGTCCAAGTATGGAATTCTCCGACCTCCTATGGGCCCCTTCCGTATGAAAGCTGTCACAGGAAGATCACCTGTGCTTGACGTGGGGATTGTAAAGAAGATCAAATCTGGAAAGATTCAGGTGAATTTCTTTCCATTCCAACGGATTTATGTGAATTTATCACATAAACAGCGTTGTACACGTCATATCATATTATGTATCACAAAATAAAATGCCTAAGATATGTCACTGTGGGACATATGACTTAGGAGTAATATACAACAAAATTATTTTTCCTAGCCTAGATTGCTTAATGTATGATATATTGTAAAAGGGAAAAGTTTAAATAAGATCGCTTTCATTTGGCTTAGATGAGGCCAGTTTAACTCATAGCCATTGAATCTTAATCTGACGGTTACAAGGGTGATTGATGGTCACACTCACTTACCCATACCCACTGATTTGATACCCATCGTCGGATCAGAATCCAATTACCCAAATGACTATTCCCCCCTTATATATGAGAACGTTCTAATGTAAACCAGTATCTTTGTAAAATCCTATTCTTATGGTTTGTTATACCCGGGATAAGCCATGGGCTTCGACTTTGATTGATCAAGGCCGTGTATTACAAATGTGGGCCCCACAAATTAATGGGATAAACCACGGGCTTGATTCAACTTTGATTGATCGAGAATGCTGTGTATTAAACTAGTGGGCTCCACAAATGAACAGTTTATGATAAGCCCGTGGGACCATACCTTGCACGCCTTGACATAGGTTTAGGAAGATAAATAAGCAGCCATTAACGCTCTTTTGTTTTAAAAATCAACAGGTGCGTCCTGCACTAGAGAGTGTGAAGGGAAGCACTGCAGTTTTTGAGAATGGTAACAGTCATGAGTTTGACCACTGGGTATGGGAGCAAGGCCAAGTCATGGCTCAAGGTATGCTAATGTTACTAATCTATTATTCTTCATGAAGAATGCTGCTGAAAACAGAAATGGTAGGTAATGGCGTTTGGCAATTATGCAGGATGATGAAGACCTCCTTAATGACGAAGGTATGCCCAAGAAGAGATTACCTAACCATTGGAAAGGCAAGAATGGATTGTATTGTGCAGGGCTTGTAAGTGGAGGATTATTTGGCATCTCAATGGATGCACAGAACACAGCCAATGACATCAAGATATCATACAATGAGGGCAAGAGGAATAGCTGATGTCCATAAGATACAAAACAAAATACCCAATAGAAACATTTGTAATAGTACGAATTTATTCAGCTGAAACTGTAATAATGATGCCATAACAAGATTATGGGCTTCTTGGTGACAAAATTTTTGTTATTAATTCTTGTTGCAATTTCTAATTATGAGGACCTAATACCAATTATTCAAGTAATATATGGAAAGCCTGCAGTCTTATTCCATGACTTAAATTTAGTCACTTACCCCAAAATTGAAACAATCCAATGTCCTTAAAACTCGATCATCCTTTATCAAAACGTCATCTACTCACTAATCATAGAAATTAAGTCATTTTTTCCTCATAAAAAATGCTAAAAGAACCAAATCCAAATTTGGTTCACATGCTAACAGAAAAATAAGATAGTTGAGCAGCCCATCCGAACTTGGTTCTTTGGATCGGTTATTAGGTTGGGACTTTGTCATGAGCTACTCGGCATGCCACAACCACATAGACCCACCATGCTGTAATAAGGAAGGTTTTAAAAATTGGACCAGTCATCAACCCAGAATTTTAGCCGAGTAGGTTCAATCATGTTCAACTGGGGGTCAAGCCAGGTTGACCTGGTTGCTGACATCATCATACTAAAAAAAATCCCCCACCCCCCATCGAGCCAGAGAGCTCGGGGAGAGAGGGAGGAGGGGCAGAGCAGGGGGCAGGGCTATGGCAGCAGCGCGGGGTGAGGCGACGACGGTGGAAGAGGGGGGGAACACAGGCTAGGGACAGGGGTGGGGTGATGGCGATGACAGAAAGGGGGAAGAGTGGGTGGCGGAGGTGGGGTGAAGCGACGACGGCAGAAAAGGGGGGAAGAGCGGGAGGGGGGGAAGAGGGGGAACATGGGAGTCACCGATTCCCCGGGCTGGGTTAACCTACCCGGCCGACCCGACTCGAAAAAGTGGTCAGCTCAAAAAAGTGGTCGGCTCCAGTCGAACCGGGTCAAACCGGCCAAGCTGGTTCAGTTTTTAAAACCATGGTAATAAGGACTTCTCCAAATTTTATTTCATATTCTAATAGAGCCCCAAATTGTATGCAACAGAAATCAGAAAGAAGAACAGAAGCAATCAAACTTTTTAGGGATTTTCGATTTATCTGAAAGGAAACTAACAATAGGGCGATCAGAGTCACTGATCTAGCTCGAGTCCATGCGCATACAGAGCAGCGCTCTCAGAGAAAGGATATGCAAAAGTGTCAACCCTAGAGGACTAAAGACCTTATATACTGTGGTCTAATTACAAACAATTACAAGTAGTTGAAATTAACTTACTTTTAGTAAGTAATCAACAACTAATATGAGTAAACTAGTAACTCCCTTCCTGGCTTCACCTAACTCCTTTCCAGCCTTCAGCGTGTGCTTGCATCTGTTTTCCTCCGCCTCTGAAAGAGCTCGACCTCGAGCGCCAATTGAGGGTAGTGGCACATCCGTTGGGAAATACTCATACAAATCCGCAACATTGAAGGACTTGGAAATTTGCATCTCAGGCAGTAAGTCCACCACGTGGGCATTCTCATTGATCCGCTTAAGGATTTTGAAGGGACCAATTTTCTTCCGGAGCAGCTTGTTGCTCTTTGCGCAAATGCACCATCACCAAGTCACCTTCCTGAGATCTTCTCGTGCCTGTGTCTGTTCGCCATGCGGGTATAACTGGCATTGGCCCTCTGCAACTGTTAGCGGACTTCCTGGTGGATGTCAGTCAGTTTTTGGAGAGTGTGTTGAGTTGTGACATTGCCTCCAGGAGCTGAAGCTGAGGGCAGATAATCAAATGTGTGTGCTGGAATATACCCGTATACAATTTCAAGGGGGGACTTCCCTGCCTTTACCTTTCCATTTTCTTGTACCTTTTTTAGTATAGGGAAGAAATAAAGAGAACGAATGATATAGTGCTCCACCAAGGTTCGTTTGGCAAGTGAGGTTGGGCAAATAGAATTCGGGTGGTTCATTCCTGATCGGCCAGATCATACTACAGAGAACTTGTTTAGACTGGTTTGACGTTCTCCAGACTGTATGGACGATGGCCATTATTTCCTTGTCGTATATCGATTGGTTCTGATGTTGTCGTGATAATGTTTTGCTTGTAAAGTCTAAGGGCCTGCCTTCTTCCATTAAAACTATTTGTTCGGTGTGGCATTGAAGGTAAACTCAGCTTGTGGAATGCTCAGGTCCCATTTGGTAGGACATGACCTCGCCAGGCAGCGGAGAATATTGCCAAGGGTTCGATTCACCACTTTCGTCTGACCGTCCCTCTGCGGATGAAATTATTGCCAAGGGTTCGAAAATCAAGTCGACGCCCTGCTGTGTCTGTGGAAGTTCCAAAATGAAGTCCAATCTTGCCATGGTGCTTGTGGAATTGGCAGTGGCGTAGACGACCTTGAGTTCTGTCCCTGAGCTTTAGATTGCTGACAAGTGAAGCAATGCCGGACCAGCTTTATTACATCACACTTTAGTTTGGGCCAGTAGACTCGTTCGCCCACCACCAACAATATCCTGTCCCTGCCGAAGTGCCCAGTAAGTCCTCCGCCATGGGTGTCCGGTAGAATGTGAAGTCGGAGAGAGCACCGGGGTATGCATAAGCGATGCCCCTTGAACAAAAATCCATTATGCACCCAATATTCAGCAGTTTGGGCTGGAATTGCAGTGGCTCCCAGTGGCTCCTTCCTAGGCTTTGTGAAAATCCGGATCAGCTGAACAGAGGCCCGAAATGTAGTCATAACCGAGGAGGCCCACATTCATCTTGTTTAACAGCCGCACTTTCTGGCTGTGTGCAGCCTAGCTATTGGACTTTCCAGACTTGTAGTGGATAACAAAATTACTCTTGCACATTTTCGATCCAGCGGGCATGCATCCTATTGGCTTTAGTTTGATTATGCAAGAACTTCAAGGATTGGTGGTGCGACTGCACATAATAAAGTATCTATTTGTAATGCTTGGACAAGTGCAACAAATTTGAGGGTGGACACTGGGCATTTGCGCTGCGAGTCCTTCAACTTTTAACTGAAAAAGGCAACTGGTCGTCCATCTTGAGACAAAATAGCAAGTTAAAAAAGGCAACTGGTCGTCCCACTTGAGACAAAATAGCCCCAATGCCAACGCCAGTCGCATCACACTCTATTTCCAAAATTTTATCAAAGTCTGGGATTGCTAAAACAGGGCAGAATACAACTTGTCCTTGAGCGCCTGAAAGCTGGCTTCAGTTTCTACTGTCCATCGGAAATTATTTCCTTGAGACACTCTGTTAAAGGAGCAGTCAGTGAACTGAAATTTTGGAAGAATCGGAGGTAGAATGTTGCCAAACCATGAAAGCTTGTGATGTCTCCAACAGTTTTTGGAACCGGCCAGTCTCTGATCGTCTGAATTTTGGCTTCGTTAACACTGATCCCATCAACTCCTACATTGTACCAAAGAAGCACCAATATAGTGGTGAGGAAAATGCACTTTTTAAAATGAACAAACAGATAGCTTATTTCCATAACAGAAAAGACTTCCCTGATATGTTGATGGTGCATGGTCATGTTGGCTGCGGCTGTAGACAAGAATCTCGTCAAAGTACATGACAACAAAACGGCCTATGAGAGGCTTGAACACTTGTGGCATTAGCCGCATAAATGTGTTGGGCACTTTGGAGAGTCCGTCCGACATGACCAATATAAAGGCCATCTTTGGTCTTGAACGCGGTCTTTCACTCGTCGCCCGACCGAATTCGGAACCGGATCCTGTGGTGAAGCTTCACCAGCGAGGCCGCTGGTGAAGTTTCACTAGCCGTCGATCGTAAGGAATCGACAGCGCACACGGGTATGATGTACACTCAGCCAAAAGCGCGTCTTTTGGCCGAGCGCACATGGAAACCGTATGCGCCGTCGATTCCCGCCGCTGGTGAAGTTTCACCACAGGATCCGGACTCACCGAATTCAGATTTGGTGATGACCGCTCTGTAGGTCTATCTCAGAGAATACCACAGCCCCCCAATAGCATGTCCAACATGTCATCCAAGCCAGGAATAGGGCAACAGTACTTCACACGGTAATCTTGTTAATCGCCAAGACCCGTCCTTCTTTGGCATCAACTGTGTCGGAACTGTGCATGGACTGAGGCTTTTCCTGATGAAGCCCTTATTAAGAAATGCCTCAACCTGTCATTGTAGTTTTGCGTGTTCTCGGGGTGTCTGATGGTAGTGAGGAGGTGCGGCAAACTCGTCGCAATAGGTCAATGCAGTGTTGGTCAGTCCCATGGAATGTCGTATCGGATATCAGTAAAATATCGGTCGGCCAAAGAGACGAAATATCGGAGATATTGTGTAAAAAAATATCGGTAGTCAAAAACTAGTTTTTACCGTATATTTTCACAATCTAACTTCTAAAATGAGTTATACTAATTTAAACAAAGAATAAATTTCAAAATATGCCTATTAGGATAGAAAACAAACATGAAAGGTTTTTTTTCAAAAAAAAAATTTGAAAATTTTTTTTTAAAAAAAATAATTTTTTAATTAAAAAATACAAACCGATATATCGGCGATATTTGGAATCTTTTTAAAAAACGATATTGATGGGTATCGATGTACCGATTTAGGCCCGATACCGATATATCGGCGAGACGATTTTCCATGGTCAGTCCTCATATTCCTGCAGTAATGACTGAATAGACGAAGGAACAAAGGACTTAAAATCATTAGTTTCCGAGCTAAGAGGAAGAAAATTTCAGAACCTTGCTTGATTTCATTCTGCACGTCAGAGTAAATCATGAGAGACAGAGAGCTGTCTGCTTTTTTCGGCGTAGGGAAATGTGACTGCCCGGAATTAAGGCAATCTTCTTGCCATTGTGGAAGAAGGTGTATGAGTTCATGTGAACCATGTGAATGGCTCCAGTGTTAAATTGTCTTGGACGCCTTAGCAAAAGATGGCGTCCATGTCAACTATATCACAGGTGATCTCGACATTGTAGGATTTACCAATGGAGAAGGGAACTTTACACCTTTCTACTACCCTCATAAGAAGGATGAGATTCCTTGGGGAACTACAAATTAGCAACCACGCTTCAAGCAATGATGTTCTCGTTGCTTCCACCATCGATTATTTCTTTGTAAATCCTTCCCTTCACCGTACCCTTTATCTTGAAAATGTTATGCCTCTGTGAATCATCCTCTATATTCAGTGTGCACAATAGTTGTCTATTTACTATGGCAACTGGATAATTTTCTAACCATCCTCTATCCTCACAGTCCAGACCTTCACTTCCCCTACTATTTCTACAACATCATCCGAAGCATGTTCTTCAGCCACCACCGCATCCTTTTTCTGCACATCATCTTCGGCTTGAGGAACCGCAAGATTGGCAGGCCTTCGTTGGGGATACTTGTTGGATTTATGATCTAGATCACCGCACCGATAACACACTCCTACACTGGGCTTGGAATACCGATTTTCCTTGGGTGGCCCATTGTTGTAGTTGTGACGCACCCCAGTTTTGGAAGACTCCTCACACAAGCCTATTCTGGTTATTTTCCTGGAGTATACCTATTGTATCTCTTGAAAATGGGGGAAAGGTTCTCCCTATTTTGGACGACCATATTGTTGCTAAGCTTATCTTGTGATTCAGCCCGCATCGCCAACAGCACGGCGTCGGATAATGTGAAGCTGACTTGCATTCCTACCTTACCGAAGGCCATTGTTGAATCTTCCCACCAGTTGATGTTCATTCTTTCCTAGATTGTTGCACGCCAACAACTGGTGGAATTCAGTAACTTATTAGGTACTAAACATTATATTTGATTATTGTATTTCTTACACATCATCTACACCTTGCTTTTGACCATACTTAGTCCAGATCTCTACTACGCATTCTAGTGCATCAAAATCTAGGCTACATTCTATTCGAATATAGAAATACCGTTCAGACATATAACACGTATGGTCATACCTCATGGAGATTCTTGATAATATTTATAGCATATCTCATGTATTTGCATTCTTTACATGCATCAAACAATAACACTTTAACTCATTAATTTGGACGAGATACAATAACTTTGTATGTTGGTCATCGACAAACCTTCACTGAAACTCTATTTAAACGGTGTAGCAGTTTCAATTTTTCTGCCCTATTTCTTTACTTAGATGTGAATCAAGACTTAGCGATCACAACATACAATCAAACAGAGCACGTTCAACAATCAACACGCCAACATCAAGTCATGAATAAAAAATCATAGATTTACTATTAAAATATGAGAGTTCTACTCATAATCATACATATAGGATCATTCATCCTATTCAATCTCAAATTCACGTTCATAACCATACTACAATCAAACCCTTTATCATACATCAAAGCTACTTTTAGATGTTGAGGTTATCAGTCCTACTTCTTTCTCCTCAGTTGAGAAGTCCTCACTTCTTCTCTTGACATGAAAATCTACTCTCCTTCGGCCTCCAACGGGTTCTCTACGCCCTAGGTCTTCTATAGAGCCCAAACAAGTCATCCCTAAACGCAAAGAGGTTATTTATATTAAGGGCTTGCATTTAAAGGAAGTTTTCGAACTTAACCCTATTTTGTCCTACTATTGACACATTGACCATCGATACAATTTTATGTCGGTCAAACTTTGTCGATCGTTCAAATTCTAAAATATGACCTAAACTTCTCCATAGACACCTCAATTTCTTGATGACTCTTTGCCAATCACTGTAATTCTACCTATATTAAGATTACCATTTCCTGGTGATTTAATCCCAAATTCTGATTTATTTAGGGTTGTTACACCTCAATGCTTTGCCTTGTCTGGTGCAGCTAGTTTGTAACTGCTCTCACTAGGCAAAGGCTTCTCCTTTCAGACGATAAGAGACTAGCTAGGCCTTTTTTGTATTCGCCAATCTCCACCAGGTGGAGGCTTCTCCTTTCAAACGATAGACGATAAGCTTTTCCCTCTTGCCTCCCACCGGCCTCATTACACCGCCTTCCACAATTTCATTCCTAGTGGCCGATGCTGACTTCTAGGCCCTTGTCCTCTCCGTCACCTTCTCCTTGGCTAGTACTTTTTTCCAAGAGCTCTTTCTCCCCTTTGCCTTTTCTATCTATGTTTTGTATCTCTTGTTTTTTCCCGAGAGTTATGTTTGCATTGTAGAGTAAAATTCTAAGATTTCTTGTGCCAAAAAATAGAAACTTTTTTGGGCTTTCAATGGAGTTGATAAATGTTATTCTTTTCGGGAGATATGTATTATTTTTTTATACTTTTGGGATAGATATTATCAAAATGGGTTGTGCCTTTTACCAATCTTACATTTTTACTTGTCTTCTTCAGTATTCGCACTTCTTTATCACCCCTATTGATATAATGAATGTGTGAAGTTTGAGTATGTGTGGATGAAATTCGTATATTGAAGTTTACATGGACCACTAGTATATTCAGAATCTATTGTGCTTTATGAGGGTTAAGGGAGGAGATTTCTTTTCATTATTTTGTATGATGATGTCAGCAATCGGGTAAACCCCGATTGACCTCGGTTGAACTCAGTTGGACCTGCTTGGCAAGAATTTTGGCCGATGATGCCCACACTAATGACTCTCCTAGCCCATGTGAGGTAATATAGGTTTATTTTTTATTTTGCATTCCATGTGGAAAATTGTTTAAAATAGTTTTATTTTGAGTATTTTGGGTTTTATGATGGGTTTAGTTGTTGGTATGCATCAACTATTTGGGATTTCAATTGATGGTCATGAAACAATGTTTAGAATACATTTGAAAACTTCACATTTCTATCGAAGTTATTATGAAATAAGTTGGATATGAAATAACTTGGATATACTGATGAACTTCTTTGGAATGACAACAAAAATTTCAACTATTTCCAAAGGCCAGAAAATATTGTAGACCTCATTTACCTTACCTAACATACATATCTAAGCTCTTCCAATGGTTACATCTATGTGGTATTAACACTCAGGGACTATGTATCATAAAAAACACTTGAGGACTATAACTAAGATCATATTTTACAATCTGAGCTGCACAATTGAGCAATTCACTACAGCACAAGAACACTCTTTCTACTTTTACGTTGCAACACAGGATAAACTGTTGGAGCACACATGCTCTAGGGAAAAACTGTTTCTAAATGGTGTAGCATAGTTTACACTAATGTTTCAGTTTTTAATTTTCCCTTGTGTCTTAAATCACTCAACTCATTCAAACCTAAACTAAGACTAGTGTGATACACCATGTTATGTGTCACTCATTTACACAGAATCATATTTTTTTTTCCAGCTCCCCTATACAAAATCATTACCACTCATTTATGTAATAATTAATTAGTAGTTGTAAAATCCAGAAAAATTGTAAGTTGAAAAGTACCTGGAATTAAATTTTTGCAACCATTGATACATTGTCATTGACACGAGGATGATTCATGAGCATGTGTTTATGGTTCAGGGGCAGTTTTGTCTGTACAACTCCAAGATGTAATTAAGCCTAATTTTCAAGTTAAAAGATGTTTTAACTCCTTCAAGGCTACTATTTGCACTTCCCAAAGGCTGAAAGAGGCAAGGGAGATTAGGGTTTAAAGGTTGGAGAAGAAGAAGAAGGATTCTCGGCTTCTACTCGTCATAATCAAGGTAGAAAAGCTAAAAACCATAAATTTTGTGTTATCTCCATGATCAAATTAGAAGCATTACATTGGATTGTTGTATTATTCATGTTTGAATGAAAATGGATATTTTAGAATGAAAGTAAATGAATTGAATGTTATGTTATGATAGAAAGACTCGAAATGTTATGAAAGGAAGATATGGCACAAGGAGGACTGATATAATGCTTTAATCCATGGTATGACATGGTAAGACAGAATTGAAATAAAAGTATGAATTGTTTGGATATAATCATGATGGTTTCAAGCTATAATGGGTGATTGTATATTTTTTCATTGTTGGAGAAGAATTATGATAATTTGAATATGAATTCATGTTGTAATGGATTGAATGATGTTCCATGATTAATGTTATGCTAAAGTAGTGATATTTGAATGAAAGGATTTGAAATAGAATTGAATAGAAAATAGCTGATCTAGAATATGGTGGCGACATCTACACTTCACCACCAACACTAGATTTTGTCAATGAACACGTGTCGATGGCCCAAGGGAGTGGAAGAATCTTAATTTTATGTTATTGTTTTACTATAATGATATTTAGGTTGTATTATTCATGAATAATAATGAGTATAACAAAAAAAAATGTTAAAGTTTGTTCTGTGCACCATCGACAACACCCCATGGACACACAGACGTGTCGATGGGTAGTACAACAAAATAGATAGAAAAATTTTGAATGAGGAATAGTTACAGGGTTATAATACAAAATAATTAAGAGTTACGACAATGAATTAATGTGCAAAGACATGAATAATATGTCATAGATCTACAATGTATAAAGAAATAGAAATATGAGGAAGGAAATGATGAAGTATTATGGTTCAAAACACGAACCAGGAGAAGAAGAATTTAAAAGCAACCATGACTGCCACAAGAGAAATATATGAAGAACACCCACATCATGGGTAGAAAGCAGAAAGAATAAGAAATTATAAAATTAATTCAATAAGAGAATAAATCCTATGAGAATCGCCTTGAGTAGATTAAGGTGTAAGGCACGAATAGAAGAAAGAAAGAATTTAGGGAAAACCGTAGGATAATAGTCCCAAGATTGAGTCGTTAATAGTAGATCAAGGCATGAGTAGGAATATCTCTAATTCTAATATATCTTAGTGAATGTAGTAAAAACATGAATGAAATGATTAAGTTATTGCTTGATGTAGCTTTACTCTTGAATGTATTAAATATTGTTGTGCTTAACATTGGTTATAGACTTTTTTTACTCAGTAATCCATACTCTGCTTCCCTTTTTTACATAGGTTATGAGGAGTAAGCTTAGAGTAATCCATACTCTGCTTCCTTTTTTACATAGGTTATGAGGAGTAAGCTTAAGAGTACTGGGTCACGGGCGATAGCCTGAGACAGTAGTTGCAGTCAGAGTTATTCCCTTTCAGATCAAATTTACTTTGATTAAAGTTAGATACTTGTGTGTGCAAAAAATATTTATTATAAACATATACTTATTTATTATGGCTTATGTATGCATCGACACAGGATCCTGTTTAATCGATAATTTAAAATGACATATAGTGTTATGGTTTCAATTAATGTTATCTTTGAAAATTTATTCCAAAATGTAATGCCCCAATATTGTGGTTGATCATATTTTTGAATGTTGATGGGTTCGAGCTTCGGCTCCAATATTTATAAGTTTTTAATGAACTATTTATCGTCTTATGCCGACAATAGCTCTTCTAATTCTAATTTTATACATGAAGAATTTATGAATTATACACTTTTACAAGGCTTCTTACACTTTCGCTCATTTCTCTTTCTGCTGGCTCTTATTGAACTGGCTGTAAATGTGGCTCTTTCATGCATATAATATGTCCAGGGCTAATCGGAACTTTTCTCCCAACACATGTCCTATCATTATGGCTCTTGGGAATTATTCTTATTAAAACAAATAAGATAAATCCATATTGACATAAAAGATCTTGTGGCCCAAAAAAATCTAATTAAAATGATTGTCATCATAGAAAAGAACTAGTAAATGCAATTTGAAAGAAATTGCCTTACGCACAAAAGCCTCCACACAACCCCCACCCCCCCCCCCCAACTAAAATCAGTTTTTTTTTTGTTCTAATGTAGACATGTAATATTGGATGGAGAGAGTATTAAAACACCTTATTTTTTGCAAGGGCGCTCTTCTTCAGTAGCAGTTTCATGGAATAGATAGTCAAGTAGAACCAAATGTTATAACTGAGAAAATGGTTCATTAAAGAAAAACTCTGGGTCTGTTTGGTTATCAGTCATCATAAAATGAGGGACAAATCCCCTTAATACAGTAACATCAAACATGTAAACATAATATGCCAATTAGAGCTTGAAAACATTTATCAAACAGCCCAAAACCAATAAAATGAGCCTATGTACTATACTGGCTCAGCATGTACCATACTACACAGAAATACACGGACGGTCAAGTTCGACCTTTAGCTGTAAGCAGTTTTAACTATCGGTTGAGGTCCACCGGCAATTCAAAATCCAAACCGGCATATGATCCGGCTTTATTATTGAACCGGGTTCGGTCTGAAGATGAACCGGATTCAGTCTGAGGGTGAACCGGGTTTGGTTTGACTCTAGACCGAACTGGGTTGACTTGGTAATGGATCGGTCCGTTCCGGCCTGTGCCTAAACCGGACTGGTCGTCTTCCTCAACCATACGATCGGTCATGGCGGCAGCAAGCTTTGCCAGCCGACGGGGGGGGGGGGGGGGGGGGGGGGGGGTCTATTCAGTAACCCGCGCTCAGTGCTCCAACTCCCCTCCTCCTTTCCTTTGTCTAGGGTTGAGCTAATCGGAGAAAGAAAAGATGGTATAGGCAAAGCCGATGCCTTTCGGCCGCCGCCACTGCCACGTTGGCCACTTCCGGCCGGAGGGCCTTCCGATAGCTTTGCCCTCTTCCGATGGCCATTGTGCCTCCGCTTTGGCCCTCCTCCCTGTCACCTGCTTTGCGCCTTTCACACTCCATACGACGGCAAAGGTGACACCTTTTTGGGTCGTCGCCTTCGCCATTTCAGTCGTCGGGGCTGGTGCGCGGCGTTCCGAGCCTCCCAAAGGCGGCGGGGGTCTGGAGGAGGTCCCACCGGCATTGTTCCTCTGATTCTCCAATACCACTCCACCGCAGCACTGCCGGTCGGCCCATGCTGCGGGGAGCTAGATCAACACCGATCTCTTCTTCTTCACCACAGTTCCGTCGCGGCACTACCAGTGGGTCCATTCCACAGGGAGCTCGACTCCTCACTATTGCAGCGCCATCCCTCGGCTCGCACGGTTGGTGCCACAGTTTCCCCCACGGATGCCACCATCGGAATATCAACCAAAACAAAATACAAATCAGATGAAAACACGTTACGAAATCCGACCTTGCATACGAACTGATTTCGAGTCGCCGTTCACCGGAGATCATCAAAGGTCGTCGAGCTCGCAATCGTCGTCGTCATCACCGGTATCGCTTGAGGTTGCTGGAGGTCGACGAGGGGTCGCCTCAGCTCAACTAGCTTCGACTGCCTTCAATAGTCTCCTCTTGACTAGAAAGTAGCTTTCTCTATTGGGTGGGTTTGTAACGGAACAACCCGCGCTCAGTGCTCCAACTCCCCTCCTCCTTTCCTTCGTCTAGGGTTAAGCTAATCGGAGAAAGAAAAGACGGTATAGGCAAAGCCGATGCCTTTCGGCCGCCGCCACTGCCACGTTGGCCACTTCCGGCCGGAGGGGCCTTCCGATAGCTTTGCCCTCTCCCGATGGCCATTGTGCCTCCGCTTTGGCCCTCCTCCCTGTCACCTGCTTTGGGCCTTTCACACTCCATACGACGGCAAAGGCGACACCTTTTTGGGTCGTCGCCTTCGCCATTTCAGTCGTCGGGACTGGTGCGCGGCGTTCCGAGCCTCCCAAAGGCGGCGGGGGTCTGGAGGAGGTCCCACCGGCATTGTTCCTCTGATTCTCCAACACCACTCCGCCGCAGCACTGCCGGTCGGCCCATGCTGCGGGGAGCTAGATCAACACCGATCTCTTCTTCTTCACCACAGTTCCATCGCGGCACTACCAGTGGGTCCATTCCGCGACTCCTCACTATTGCAGCGCCATCCCTCGGCTCGCACGGTTGGTGCCACAGTTTCCCCCACGGATGCCACCATCGACTCCACCGTCGGAATAACAACCAAAACAAAATACAAATCAGATGAAAACACGTTACGAAATCCGACCTTGCATACGAACTGATTTCGAGTCGCTGTTCACAGAAGATCATCAAAGGTCGTCGAGCTCGCAATCGTCGTCATCATCACCGGCATCGCTTGAGGTTGCTGGAGGTCGACGAGGGTCGCCTCAGCTCAACTAGCTTCGACTGCCTTCAATAGTCTCCTCTTGACTAGAAAGTAGCTTTCTCTATTGGGTGGGTTTGTAACAGAACAACCAGGGTGAAGGCACAAAAAAATGAAGAGGATGCCCACCTGCCTGTTGTTTGTAGCAATACACCTGGCCATTCAGCTGGCCAGGTGTTACAATATCTCATATATCTGCATTCTTTACATGAATCAAACAATAACACTTCAACTCATTAATCTGGACGAGATACAATATCTTTGTATGTTGGTCATCAACAAACCTTCACTGAAACTCTATTTAAATGGTGTAGCTTTGTCGATAACCGAGCAGTTCCAATTTTTTTGCTTTATTTCTTTACTTAGATGTGAATCAAGACTTAGTGATCACAACATACAATCAAACAGAGCACATTCAACACGCAACATCAAGTCATGAATAAAAAAATCATAGATTTACTATTAAAATATGAGAGTTCTACTCATAATCATACATATAGGATCATTCATCCTATTCAATCTCAAATTCACGTTCATAAACATACTACAATCAAACCCTTTATCATACATCAAAACTACTTTTAGATGTTGAGGTTATCAGTCCTACTTCTTTCTCCTCGGTTGAGAAGTCCTCACTTCTTCTCTTGACATGAAAATCTACTCTCCTTCGGCCTCCAATGGGTTCTCTACGCCCTAGGTCTTCTATGGAGCCCAAACAAGTCATCACTAAATGCAAAGAGGCTATTTATATTAAGGGTTTGCATTTAAAGGAAGTTTTCGAACTTAACCCTACTTTGTCCTACTATTGACACATTGACCATCGATACAATTTTGTGTCAGTCGAACTTTGTCGATCGTTCAAATTCTAAAATACGACCTACACTTCTCCATAGACACCTCAATTTCTTGATGACTCTTTGTCAATCACTGTAATTCTACCTATATTTAGATTACCATTTCCTAGTGATTTAATCCCAAATTTTGATTTATTTAGGGTTGTTACACCTCATGCGGTGCCAAGACTGGATCAATGCTTTGCATTGTCTGGTGCAGCTAGTTTGTAACTGCTCTCACTAGGAAAAGGCTTCTCCTTTCAGATGATAAGAGACTAGCTTGGCCTTTTTGTCTGCAGCAATTCCACCAGGTGGAGGCTTCTCCTTTCAAACGATAGACGATAAGCATTTCCCTCTTGCCTCCCACCGGCCGCATTACACCGCCTTCCACAATTTCAATCCTAGTGGCCGATGTTGACTTCTAGGCCCTTGTCCTCTCCGTCACCTTCTCCTTGGCTAGTAATTTTTTCCAAGAGCTCTTCCTCCCCGTTGCCTTTTCTATCTATCTTTTGTATTTCTTATTTTTCCCAAGAGTTATGATTGCATTGTAGAGGAAAATTTTGAGGTTTCTTGTGCCAAAAATAGAAACTTTTTTGGGCTTTCAATGGAGTTGATAGATGTCATTCTTTTCGGGAGATATGTATTATTTTTTTATAATTTTGGGATATATATTATCAAAATGGGTTGTGCCTTTTACCAATCTTACATTTTTCCTTGTCTTCTTCAGTATTCACACTTCTTTATCACCCTATTGATATAATGAATGTATGAAGTTTGAGTATGTATGGATGAAACTCGCATATTGAAGTTTACATGGACCACTGGTATATTCAAAATCTATTGTGCCTTATGCGGGTTAGGGGAGGAGATTTCTTTTCATTATTTTGTATGATGATGTCAGCAATCGGGTAAACCCTGATTGACTCCGGTTGAACTCAGTTGGACCTGCTTGGCAAGAATTTGGGCCGATGATGCCCACACTAATGACTCTCCTAGCCCATGTGAGGTAATATAGGTTTATTTTTTATTTTGCATTCCATGTGGAAAATTGTTTAAAATAGTTTTATTTTGAGTATTTTGGGTTTTTTGATGGGTTTAATTGTTGGTATGCATTAACTATTTGGGATTTCAATTGATGGTCATGAAACAATGCTTAGAATACATTTGCGAACTTCACATTTCTATCGAAGTTATTGTGAAATAAGTTGGATATGAAATAACTTGGATATAATGATGAACTTCTTTGGAATGACAACAGAAATTTCAACTATTTCCAAAGACCAGAAAATATTGTAGACCTCATTTACCTTACCTAACATACATATCTAAGCTTTTCCAATGGTTACAGCTCTGTAGTATTAACACTCAGGGACTATGTATCATAAAAAAAACACTCGAGGACTATAACTAAGATCATATTTTACAATCTAAGCTGCGTAATTGAGCAATTCACTGCAGCACAAGAACATTCTTTCTACTTTTACGTTGCAACGCAGGATAAACCATTGGAGCACACATGCTCTGGGGAATAACTGTTTCTAAATGTTGTAGCATAGTTTACACTATTGTTTCAGTTTTTAATTTTCCGTTGTGTCTTAAATCACTCAACTCATTGAAACCTAAATTAAGACTAGTGTGATACACCATGTTATGTGTCACTCATTTACACAGAATCATATTTTTTTTCCCAGCTCCCCTATACAAAATCATTACCACTCATTTATGTAATAATTAATTAGTAGTTGTAAAATCCATAAAAATTGTAAGCTGAAATGTACTTGGAATTAAATTTTTGCAACCATTGATGCATTGTCATTGACACGAAGATGATTCATGGGCATGTGTTTATGGTTCAGGGGCAGTTTTGTCTGTACAACTCCAAGACGTAATTAAATCTAAATTTCAAGTATAAAAGAGGTCTTAACTCCTTTAAGGCTACTATTTGCACTTCCAAAAGGCTGAAGGAGGCAAGGGAGATTAGGGCTTAAAGGTTGGAGAAGAAGGAGAAGGATTCTCGACTTCTACTTGTCAGAATAGAGGTAGAAAAGCTAAAAACCATAAATTTTGTGTTATCTCTGTGATCAAATCAAAAGCATTACATTGGATTGTTGTATTATTCATGTTTGAATGAAAATGGATATTTTAGAATGAAAGTAAATGAATTGAATGCTATGTTATGATAGAAAGACTCGTACGTTTGATTATCATGTTATGAAAGGAAGATATGGCAAAAGGAGGACTGATATAATGCTTTAATCCATGGTATGACATGGTAAGACAGAATTGAAATAAAAGTATGAATTGTTTGGATGTAATCATGCGGTTTCAAGCTATAATGGGTGATTGTATATTTTTTCATTGTTGGAGAAGAATTATGATAATTTGAATACGAATTCATGTTGTAATGGATTGAATGATGTTCCAGGATTACTGTTATGCTAAAGTAATGATATTTGAATGAAAGGAATTGAAATAGAATTGAATAGAAAACAACTGATCTAGAATATATTGGCAGCATCTATACTTCACCACCAACACCAGGTTTTGTCAATGAACATGTGTCGATGGCCCAAGGTAGTAGAAGAATCTTAATTTTATGTTATTGTTTTACTATAATGATATTTAAGTTGTATTATTCATGAATAATGAGTATAAAAAAAAGAATGTTAAAGTTTGTTCTGTGCACCATCGACAACACCCCATGGACACACAGACGTGTTGATGGGTAGTACAACAAAATAGATAGAAAAATTTTCAATGAAGAATAGTTATAGGGTTATAATACATAATAATTAAGAGTTACGACAATGAATTAATGTGCAAAGACATGAATAATATGTCATAGATCTACAGTGTATAAAGAAATAGAAATATGAGGAAGGAAATGATGAAGTATTATAGTTCAAAACACGAACGAGGAGAAGAAGAATTTAAAGGCAACCATGATTGCCACAAGAGAAATATACGAAGAACACCCACACTATGGGTAGAAAGCAGAAAGAATAAGAAATTACAAAATTAATTCAACAAGAGAATAAATCCTATGAGAATCGCCTTGTGTAGATTAAGGTGTAAAGCTTGAATAGAAGAAAGAAAGAATTAAGGGAAAATCGTAGGATAATAGTCCCAAGAAGTCCTTAATAGTAGATCAAGGCAAGAGTAAGAATATCTCCAATTCTAATATATCTTAGAGTGAATGTAGTAAATAATGAATGAAATGATTAAGTTATTGCTTGATGTAGCTTTACTCTTGAATGCATTAAATATTGTTGTGCTTAACATTGGTTATAGACTTTTCTACTGATCGAGTAATCTATACTCTGCTTCCTTTTTTACATAGATTATGAGGAGTAAGCTTAAGAGTACTGGGACACAGGTGATAGCATGAGACAGTAGTTGTTTCATATCAAATTTACTTTGATTAAAGTTAGGCACTTGTGTGTGCAAAAACCATTTATTATAATAAGATACTTATTTATTATGGCTTATGTATGCATCGACACAGGATCCTGTTTAATCAATAATTTAAAATGGCATATAGTGTTATGGTTTCAATTAATGTTATCTTCAAAAATTTATTCCAATAATGTGGTTGATCATATTTTTGAATGTTGATGTGTTCGAGATTCGGCTCCAATGTTTATGAGTTTTTAATGAACTATTTATTGTCTTATGCCGACAATAGCTCTTCTAATTCTAATTTTATATATCAAAAATTTATGAATTATACACTTTTACAAAGCTTCTTACACTTTCGCTCATTTCTCTTTCTGCTGGCTCTTATTGGACTGGCTGTAAAAGTGGCTCTTTCATGCATATAATATGTCCAGCGCTAATCGGAACTTTTCTCCCAACACATATCCTATCATTATGGCTCTTTCATGCATATAATATGTCCAGCGCTAATCGGAACTTTTCTCCCAACACATGTCCTATCATTATGGCGAATTATTCTTATTAAAACAAATAAGATAAATCCATATTGACATAAAAGATCTTGTGGCCCAAAAAAAATCTAATTAAAATGATTGTCATCATAGAAAAGAACTAGTAAATGCAATTTGAAAGAAATTGCCTTGCGCACAAGAGCCTCTACAGAACCCCCCCACCCAAAACAAGAATCAGTTCATTATACAACCCAACCCACTACCAAAATAAACTAAAATCAGTTCTTTTTCTTGTTCTAATGTAGACATCTAATATTGGATGGAGAGAGTATTAAAACACGTTGTTTTTTACAAGGGCGCTCTTCTTCAGTAGCAGTTTCATAGAATAGACAATCAAGTAGAACCAAATGTTATAACTGAGAAAATGGTTCATTAAAGAAAATCACCGGGTCTGTTTGGTTATCAGGAAAAAGAAAGAAATAGAAAAGATTTAGTTTATAGAATAGGAAAGAAAAGAATAGAAAAGAAACACCTATTTCCCTTGTGTATTTAGATAGAAAGAAAAGGGAAATTAATTTTCCATTGAGTGTTTGGATAGGAAGAAGAGAAAACAGAATACTCTTTTCCTTCCTCGTTTTATTTTCTCTTCTTTTCATACTATTTGAGAAAGAAAAAGCAGGAAAATAGTTATAAAGGCATTTCTCAAGTGGGCCCCACATTAGAGAAAATATGTTTTCCACTTATTTCCTTTTCTCGCTATCCAAACACATGAAATAGAAAACTTTGTTAATATTCTTTCTTTTTCTTCTCTTTTCTTGCTAACCAAACTCACCCTAAGAGAATGAACACTCAACATAGAGCTCAGTAATAATAAGTACTCCCTCTTTTCCACTTCAATAGTGCAATTTGGTTTTTCGGAATGTACATGTGAAGAATTTGCACAGAGAAGCTCAATAAGTGCGATTCAAATTCAGTGACTACTTCAGGCACACACCATTTCTTTGGCTGCTTGACAGAACTCAGCATCGGGTAGTGTCAAAATACTTACAACTATGAGAATCTACACTCAGGAGAGAGCTCAATACTTATAACTATATGAAAAAACACCTAAACCTATTGCACATATACACGTTGCAGGCATTGACACATATCGTGAAGCTTTAGTTGAGATATAAAGAGGACATAGATTCCTTGAAAGCTAAAAATCAAATGATGAGTGAATGGCTGAGTGGTGACCAATCGTCCTCCCTAGCAGATTCCCGTTCGTGAAGAACATGTTGAGGAAAGAGCTTCCACTACCTTTTTTTTTTATAATTAGCTTCCACTATCTAAAAGCTACCCTTACCTTCTTTCCTTCCGAGCCATCGGAATGGGTCCCATAGCAGGTCAACTCTGCACTTGACCCTCCATGATTCAAGTGAAAACTGCACCTAACCTCTGTAGTCTGTACCTAACAAAATTGTACCAATTTTTTTAAAAATACTATGATGAAGGTCGATATCTGATGCTATAGTTAGATAGTAGTGTAGCCCACCTAAAACAAGTTTGGAAGAGACAATTTGTAAACTTGGCTCCTTCCAAGCTTCCCACCTCGGACCTTCTGCCCCCGGCCTCCTTTCATCACTTCTATGTCAAATGGTCCCAGCTGATTAACCTTGCTCTTCTCTTTCAAATGTGGTTAGCTGCCACTTGACTGCACCTGCCCTTATTGTCCCCAAAGAGCGTTGTTTTTTGTCCCACAATCACCACTCGCGTGGGTGACTTGGTAACCAGTAACCACTAAATTACAATTCATCCATTCACAATATGGTTATTAATTAATCTTGATCGAGATTGGTGTATGCTTAGAACCTCACATTTTGGCAGCTAAAGAGTTGTTCATAATGTATTTTCTCTTCTAAAACTAATATAATCAGTCGTTTGACGTATGTACAGGAAGTTCAAACTACATAAAAATGTACTAATCATCAGCATTTGGTAGTAGTCCAGGTGAAACACTGTAATTGACCGAAAATTCCTTTATTTGTGAGACTTGACTCCATAGTCCAGAGGTCTCTGTTCCCGAGCAGTGATGGAGACCAGCGAAGAAACTTTTCAAGTCAATCACTCTGCCCAACCAGCGGTGACCAGCGAAGAAACTCGACAATTGCATAGCTGATGACTTGGAGACGTCAACCAGCGGTGTCACCCGAGTGTGGCTCGAGCTTGAGCCTTCACTATTATGCAAATTTTAGCATAAGCACAAGAGAACGTAATCGAGCTCTGGCTTAGAGCATTGGCTTCAACGTGTCAAGAACGTAATTTTCAGTGAATGGCTGGCTGCATCCATTTGATTGGATGGAATTTACTATTTTAGAACTCTACGTTCGAGCTATATAAATGAGCAAGTAGAATTCTTGTAAATGTGCAAGTACACTTGGGTGGCCTAAATGGAGTCCTGGAATTCTTGCAACCGCTTCTTTTTGAGTTTTCTCATATTTGTTCATGCAATCTTATGCACTGTAGCTATTCAGTGTATACCATCAGAGCGAGAGGCTCTTCTCCAATTCAGAAACAGCCTCTTGGATGAATCCGACTTTCTACAGTCTTGGATTGATGGCCCAGAGTGCTGCAAATGGAGAGGAATCACCTGCCACAACGAAACCGGGTACGTCATTAAACTTGATCTCAGTAATCCATGCGTGTTGCCGCAGTACGTCACTAAACAATTCTGTCCGAATTTTCGTGGTCACTTAGACTCGATTTTGCTGGAGCTAAAACATCTTCGATACCTGGATTTAAGTTTTAACTCGTTCTATGGTGTCACAATACCCAACTTTCTCGGCTTGTTTCGTGAACTAAGGTACTTGAACCTATCCCGTTCTGGATTTGGGGGCCAAATTCCTCACCATTTCGGAAACCTCTCTAGAATTGAGATCATGGATTTCTCATATAATGCTTTGAATGCCAATAGCCTCCTCTGGGTGTCCAATTTGTACACCTTAAAGATTCTAAACATGGACTTGGTAGACCTTTCTGCAGCTGGTCATGAATGGGTAAGAGTATTTAGTTCCCTTCCCTCCCTAAATGAGTTGCATTTGTTTGACTGTAATCTTCAAGGCCTTTCCCGCCCAATTCGGGCTTCAAATTCCTCATCACTTAATGTCATTGATATCTCCTTGAATCAGCTCAATGATTCATCTCTTCTTTGGCTGGCAAATATAAGTACTCTTTTGTCGGTTGATGCCTCTTATAATAACATTGGAGGGTCAATTCTTACCGCATTCTCAAAACTTCCCAACTTGGAAGAACTTCAATTGGGGCAAAACTCCATCCAGAAAAATGTCGTGGAATAGTCTATATGGAGAATTCCCAATTTTTGTTCGCAATATCACTTCCCTTACAAAACTTGATTTTTCTCACAATAGAAATATTACTGGTGTCATCCCTTTTTGGATTGGAGAACTTTATAATCTGGAGTATTTGGATTTTTGGTTGAGCAAGATTGGGGGCAACCTACCTGATTCTTTGTGTCTCCTCGGAAAATTGGAATTTCTTTTCCTTCGTTATATGCTTCTAAGAGGCCCTATTCCAACCTGTATCGGGCAGTTATCCAATCTGCAAGAGCTTGATCTTTCTGGTAATTTTCTACACGGACGAGTAATAGAAGATCATTTCAAAAGCCTATCCAAATTGAAGAGACTTGACTTGTCATCAAATTCCTTGGCGTTGGAATTTCCACCTCACTGGGTTCCTCCTTTTCAACTAGAGTTCCTTTCCCTGTGGTCATGCCACATTGGATCTGAGTTCCCTCCTTGGCTTAAAACACAAACTAGAATACATCACTTAGATCTCGCCAATACATCCATTAGAGGGAACCTACCTGAATGGATCTTTAGTCCTCCTATAACCTACTTGTTCCTTAGCGAAAACCTTTTTGAGGGACCAATTCCTTCTTCATTATATTCTCCCGACATTATTGACATATCCTACAATCAATTTAGTGGATCTATTCCACCAAGCTTTGTTCCAGGTCACGTCTTTTTTGCAGCAAATAACAGAATTAGTGGCACAATACCTCCATTGTGTAACGTGAGCACTACAGTAGTCGATCTCTCTCAGAACAACCTGACTGGAGAAATACCATCCAACTTGGGTAATTGCAGTGAACTTAATGCGCTTGACATGAGTGGCAATCACTTATTCGGCAAGATACCGTCATCGTTGGGACATCTTCAGTCTCTTAAATCATTGCACCTAAGTGATAATAATTTGTCCGGTATGCTGCCTTCATCATTAGTGAATTGTTCACAGTTACAAACCCTTGACATTGGCGGAAACAAAATCACGGGAGAAATTTCCGCGTGGATGGGAGAAAGCTTCCCCGCCCTACGAGTGCTTCGTCTGAGGTCTAATCTTTTCTCAGGGAAGATACCTTTGGAGCTTGGAAACCATGAGTCTCTTCAAGTGTTAGATTTGGGAGGGAACCAATTGTCAGGATCGATTCCTCATACCTTCAGCAATTTGACAGCAATGCGGACCAGACAGACGTCAAATGATGAGCGGTTTAATTATGCGAGTTATTACCAAGAAAGTTTAGTTGCGGATTTAAAGGGGCAGTCATACGAATATACAAGCACTCTTTATCTTCTCACTTCTCTTGATGTGTCTGGGAACAAGTTATCAGGACAAATTCCAAATGAGCTTATAAGCCTTTCTGGGCTGATTGCGTTAAATCTGTCTAGAAATAACCTTTATGGGGTTATACCAAATAACATAGGGAAACTGGGGGATCTGCTGTCACTGGATTTATCCGAAAATAATCTCTCTGGGGTGATCCCTTCCAGCTTATCTGAACTGCATTTCTTAAGTCACCTGAACCTATCCCACAACAATTTGTCCGGAAAGATTCCAACCGGCCATCAACTCCAAACTTTGGACGACCCAACAATTTATAGCAACAATCTTGGGCTTTGTGGTTTTCCACTCCCTAATAGCTGCGAGGGGAGCAAGACAACAGGTGTTGCAACACCAAGTTTATTGTCAAGTACTAAAAGAAGTGATGGAATTTGGCTTTATGCTGGCATTGGACCGGGCTATGTGACAGGACTTTTGTGTGTATTGGGGGTTTTGGTATTGAAAAGATCCTGGAGGATTGCACTTTTTAAGATTCAAGATCATGCCACCGACTGTATTTCTGTTGCAGCAATAGTAAGCATTTCAATGCTCAAGAGGAAATTTGTTAGAGATTAAAGTGGCATAGAGAAGCACCATGGGTGGAGATTTAGGCAGCAAATTGAAACTGGTACATTTTGCAAAGTTATCCTTCAAGCTTTCTGTTTTTAATTATTCAATTTCGAATTATCTTGTATTGTGGACTTTACTGATTGGAACATATATGGTGGAAAGGAAAATGAGACTTTTCAGGACAAATCTACTCCACATCATTTGCTTGCTAAAGCAATTCTCCGACAAGGGCGCCAAGTCGTGGATGCATTTGGTCTCCAATGCATAATCAAATGAAGTGCTAATATTTGGCTGATTTCCGGTTGATTAGAGTTATTTTCCATTCTGTTTGTCTCAGTTCCTTCTTAGGATTACTTATCAAGTTTCTCCTTCTTGTATTTTCTTTTGTACTAGGTTTGTTATGTATTGCTAAACATATTTGTAATGTCTCAATTTTTGGTTGATATAAATTTTCAATTATCCAAAAAAAAAGACATCTCAGGTGGAGCTGTATATTAAATGGAAGTAACATAAACAATAAAAACTGTCATGAGAAAAATGACAGCATGAAAGTTCACTTTTAAAACATGATCAGGGAAGATGAGCAAAACTCTCATGACATGGCATTTACGAATAATTTACATCTACCGCATTTTAGATAAAATACATTGAAAGATGTGGTTTGTTTCCTCTTGATTGCATTAATGGTAAAACATACTCTTTGTAGCTATTCTTTCCTTGCAATCACTGATTTAACACTATTTTGGAAACCATCTACATATGTCATGCGCATTGAAAACCCAATGGGAAATGATCGACCAGAGGGAAATGGTTATGTTGGCATTGGACGTTGAAGACCCACTAAAACAGGAATGTTCCGTAGCAGTTCTGTTAAGAAGTTCACAGATGAAAGCTGGTCTGCTAAGCTGGAACTCTGTAGGATCCTTACTCATTAGAAGGGCTTTCGCACCCTGACATGGCTGGTCTCAATGGAGCTGATTGATTGCACATGAGTCCTATCTCTATTGGTCCATCAATATATCACTCTCATATAGTCTCCATGCCTGACAAATATAGATAGTATGTAAGATAGAAAAAAATAATTAGATGTGTAAGGAAAAAATTGACATGTGCCACAGCACATACTCAAAATATGCGCCTTTTGCATCGCACCATCAGATCTTGATCTGAAAAATTCCATTTTTGGGGGTCGGCTGTGTTCTAAACAGCCGCAAACCACTTGTTTAACATCCAACAGGCGATCATGATCTTGCACTCGAAAAGCACCCCGTCATGAGCATGGTCGCGTACGGGGCGCATCAAAATGAGGCTTCATATCCAATTAAGTACTTTCAAAACACAATTTACCCATTCTAGAAGGTAGGTGCCTACAGCATCTGCAGTTAGATCATTGCTCCTTCGCCCACTTACAATTTCCAGCACAACAACTCCATTGCTGAATGTGGCAACCTTTTCACTCAGTTGGCCTTTGATTACATACTCAGGTGCTGCATAACCACTGCAAAATTACATTCAATCAGTTATTGTGGAATTTACTATTCTGGCTAAAATGAACTAACAGAGATGAGAGATTTATTTTTATTTCTATAAGAGATTGGTGTCTAAGTACTTTAGAAGTGCTGTTCGGTTTCAAATGTCAGTAATTTTGGTGGGGCAAGTGGATAATTCAAAAACGTAATTTTCAGTGAATGGCTGGCTGCATCCATTTGATTGGCTGGAATTTACTATTTTAGAACTCTACGTTCGAGCTATATAAATGAGCAAGTAGAATTCTTGTAAATGTGCAATTGCACTTGGGTGGCCTAAATGGAGTCCTGGAATTCTTGCAACCGCTTCTTCTTGAGTTTTCTCATATTTGTTCATGCGATTTTATGCACTGTAGCTATTCAGTGTATACCATCAGAGCGAGAGGCTCTTCTCAAGTTCAGAAACAGCCTCTTAGATGAATCCGACTTTCTACAGTCTTGGATTGATGGCCCAGAGTGCTGCAAATGGAGAGGAATCACCTGCCACAACGAAACCGGGTACGTCATTAAACTTGATCTCAGTAATCCATGTGCGTTGTCGGAGGATGAAGCACAATACTGTCAGAATTTTGGTGGTCACTTAGACTCGATTTTGCTGGAGCTAAAACATCTTCGATACCTGGATTTAAGTTTTAACTGGTTCTCTGGTGTCACAATACCCAACTTTCTTGGCTCATTTCGTGAACTAAGGTACTTGAACCTGTCCAATTCTGGGTTTACTGGGCAAATTCCTCAGCATTTCGGAAACCTCTCTAGAATTGAGATCATGGATTTCGGTTTTAGTGCGGGATTGTATGTCAATAGCCTCCTCTGGGTGTCCAATTTGTACACCTTAAAGATTCTAAACTTGAACTTGGTAGGCCTTTCTGCAGCTGGTCATGAATGGGTAAGAGTATTCAGTTCCCTTCCCTCCCTAAATGTGTTGCATTTGCGATTCTGTTATCTTCAAGGCCTTTTCCGCCCACTTCGGTCTTCAAATTCCTCATCACTTACTGTCATTGATATCTCCGGGAATTACCTCGATGATTCATCTCTTCTTTGGCTGGCAAATATAAGTACCCTTTTGTCGGTTGATGCCTCTGGCAATAATATTGGAGGGTCAATTCTTACCACATTCTCAAAACTTCCCAACTTGGAAGAATTTAACTTCAGGAGAAACTTCATCCAGGAAAATGTTTCAGAGGTTTTTGCCAGTGGCTGGAGCAGAATTAGAGTTTTAAAAATGTCGTCGAATAGTCTATATGGAGAATTCCCAATTTTTGTTCGCAATATCACTTCCCTTACAAAACTTAATTTTCGGAGGAATGAAAATATTACTGGAGTCATCCCTTTTTGGATTGGAGAACTTTATAATCTGGAGTATTTGGCTTTTTCGGGAAACAAGATTAGGGGTAACCTACCTGATTCTTTGTGTCTCCTCGGAAAATTGGAATTTCTTTACCTTCGTTATATGCTTCTAAGAGGCCCTATTCCAACCTGTATCGGGCAGTTATCCAATCTGCAAGAGCTTGATCTTTCTGGTAATTTTCTACAAGGACGAGTAATAGAAGATCATTTCAAAAGCTTATCCAAATTGAAGAGACTTGACTTGTCATCAAATTCCTTGGCGTTGGAATTTCCACCTCACTGGGTTCCTCCTTTTCAACTAGAGTTCCTTTCCCTGTGGTCATGCCACATTGGATCTGAGTTCCCTCCTTGGCTTAAAACACAAACTAGAATACATCACTTAGACCTCTCCAATACATCCATTAGAGGGAAACTACCTGAATGGATCTTTAGTCCTGCTATAACCTACTTGTACCTTAGCGAAAACCTTTTTGAGGGACCAATTTCTTCTTCATTATATTCTCCCGACATTATTGACATATCCAACAATCAATTTAGTGGATCTATTCCACCAAGCCTTGTTCCAGGTCGCGCCTTTCTTGCAGCGAATAACAGCATTAGTGGCACAATACCTTCAGTGTGTAACGTGAGCACTGCAGTAGTCGATCTCTCTCACAACAACCTGACAGGAGAAATACCTTCCAACAACCTGGGCAATTGCAGTACTCTTCTTGTGCTTGACATGAGTGGCAATCACTTATTTGGCAAGATACCGTCGTCATTGGGTCATCTTCAGTCCCTTCAGTCATTGCACCTAAATGATAATAATTTGTCTGGTATGCTGCCTTCATCATTAGTCAATTGTTCACGATTAGAAACCCTTGACATTGGCGGAAACAAAATCACGGGAGAAATTTCCGTGTGGATGGGAGAAAGCTTCCCCGCCCTACGAGTGCTTCGTCTGAGGTCTAATCATTTCTCAGGGAAGATACCATTGGAGCTTGGAAACCATGAGTCTCTTCAAGTGTTAGATTTGGCAGAGAACCAATTGTCAGGATCAATTCCTCATGCCTTTGCCAATTTGACAGCAATGCGGACAAGACGGACGTCAAATGACGCATTTGTTTTTAGTTACGGAAATTATTACAATGAAAGGCTGGCTGTGCAAATGAGTGGGCAATCATATATATACAGTACGACACTTTATCTTGTTACTTGTCTTGATCTATCAGGGAACAACTTATCAGGACAGATACCAAATGAAATTGTAAGCCTTCATGGGCTAATTGTGTTAAATCTGTCTAGAAATCAGTTTAATGGGGTGATACTAAATAACATAGGGAAACTGGGGGAACTGCTGTCACTGGATTTATCCGAAAATAATCTCTCTGGGGCGATCCCTTCCAGCTTATTTGAACTGCATTTCTTAAGTCACCTGAACCTATCCCACAACAATTTGTTTGGAAAGATTCCAACCGGCAATCAACTCCAAACTTTGGTCGACCCAACAATTTATTACAACAATACTGGGCTTTGTGGTTTTCCACTCCCTAATAGCTGCGAGGGGAACAAGACAACAGGTGCTGCAACACCAAGTTCATTGTCAAGTACTAAAAAAAATGATGGAATTTGGCTTTACGCTGGCATTGGACCGGACTATGTGACAGGACTTTTGTGTGTATTGGGGGTTTTGGTATTGAAAAGATCCTGGAGGATTGCACTTTTTAAGATTCAAGATCATGCCACCGACTGTATTTTTGTTGCAGCAATAGTAAGCATTTCAATGCTCAAGAGGAAATTTGTAACAGATTAAAGTGGCATAGAGAAGCACCTTGCGTGGAAATTTTTGCAGCCCATTGAAACCGGTACGTTTTGCAAAGTTAACCTTCAAGCTTTCTGTTTTTAATTATTCCATATTGAATTATCCTGTATTGTGAACTTTACTGAATGGAGCATATATGGTGGAAAGGAAAATGAGACTTTTCAGGGCAAGTCATGGATGCATTTGGCCTCCAATGCATAATCATATGAAAGTGCTAATATTTGGCTGATTTCCGGTTGATTAGAGTTATTTTCCATTCTGTTTGTCTCAGTTCCTTCTTAGGATTAGTTATCAAGTTTCTCCTTCTTGTATTTTCTTTTGTACTAGGCTTGCTATGTATTGCTAAACATCTTTGTAAGGCCTCAGTTTTTGGTTGATATAAATTTTCAATTATCCATAAAAAAAGACATCTCAGGTGGAGTTGTATATTAAATGGAAGTAACATAAAAAATAAAAAACTGTAATGAGAAGAATGACAGCATGATAGTCCACTTTTAAAACATGACCAGGGAAGATGAGAAAAACTCTCATGACATGGCAATTACGAATAATTTACATTTATAGCATTTTAGATAAAATGCATTCAAAGATGTGGTTCTTTGTTTCCTATTGATTGCAGTAATGGTAAAACATACTCTTTGGAACTATTCTTTCCTTGCAACTCAATGATTTAACAGTAGTTTGGAAATCATCCACATATCTCATGCGAATTGAAAATCCAATGGGAAATGATCGAACATCGAGAGGGAGATGGTTATGTTGGCATTGGATGTTGAAGATCCAGTCAAACACGAATGCTCCATAGCAGTTCTTTTAAGAAGCTCGCGCATGAAAGCTGCTCTGCTAAGCTAGAACTCTGTAGGATCCTTACTCATTAGAAGGGCTTTTACTTCCTGACATGGCTGGTCTCAATGGAGCTGATTGAGCGCACATTAGTCCTATCTCTATTGGTCCATCAACATATCACTCTCATATAGTCTCCATGTCCGACAAATATAGATAGTATGTAAGATTGAAAAAAATAATTAGATGTGTAAGGAAATAATTGACATGTGCCACAGCACATACTCCAAATATGCGCCTTTTGCATCGCAGCATCAAATCTTGATCTGAAAATTTTCATTTTTTGGGGTCGTGCGTGTTCTAAACAACCGCAAACCACTTGTTTAACATCCAACAGGCGATCCTGATCATGCACTCGAAAAACACCCCGTCATGAGCATGGTCGTGTACGGGGCGCATCCAAATGAGGCTTCATATCTAATTAAGTACTTTCAAAACACAATTTACCCATTCAAGAAGGTAGGTGCCTACAGCATCTGCAGTTAGATCATTGCTCCGTCAACCACTTAACAATTTCCAGCACAACAACTCCATTGCTAAATGTGGCAACCTTTTCACTCAGTTGGCCTTTGTTTACATACTCAGGTGCTGCATAACCACTGCAAAATTACATTTAATCAGTTATTGTGGAATTTACTATTCTGGCTAAAATGAACTAACAGAGATGAGAGATTTATTTTTATTTCCATCAGAGATTGGTGTCAAAGTACTTGAGAAGTGCTGTTCGGTTTCAAATGTCAGTAATTCATCAATATTGATTACAGAAATCTTAGAACCTATGCAGGGGGGCAAGTGGATAATTCAAAACTCCCAGCCCTGTATTAACGCACATTGCCCTGTATCCGCCAGCTAACAACATGCACGATGCAGATGCCAAATGCAGCAGGAGCTTACTAAAGAGGACTCAAATCTTACATTATAGGACATGGGACGATACCATAAAAAAAATTGTCAAGACTGCCATTTCCATGTACTCGTACACGAGCAAGAGATGTGGCCCTTTTCTGCAACAACCAAGTTGGCGAACAAGGTTCCGATGATGTGTTACTTCACTTTTGAAGTTTGAGCCCGCTTGAATAGTTTCCGATACTTCTAGTTTCTTCACTGCAACAACATTTCGATTCCCCAGTAAACCCTAATGATGAATTAAGATGGTTAGGATATGGTTATGCAGATAAAATCACATTAGAAAATGCAACACAAACAGGAAAGAAACATCTTGGGCAAGTTAATGTTACTATTGCATAAAGCAGAATAAGTCATCAGACCAATCGGATAACAATTTTGTAGTTTTATATGTTTTCATGGTTTCTTAAATGGGCTCTCATTGATTTGTTTATTATATTCCCCCTCTGTCTAACATTCATGATGTGGATTTGATTTTGAAAAAACCAATCTAAACTATTCATGATGTATAAAATTCTAATATTGGAATGATGAAAGACCACTTATCTGTCAGAACGCTCACCTAACAAGCCAACATAACCGGGCCCCTCGCGCAGGATCCAAATACAAATGAGGAGCTTATACCTTCATCTTGGTGTGGATTAGGCGCTTACTATATAGGGGAGATTACTAAAGTTTATTTGTGATTCCTTTATTATTCTTCAATGATTTCTTATACAGAGAATATAACTGCTTATGCAAGTTATCACTTCCTTATTCTGAGAAAAAACTTCCTCCCTCTGTCCCATATTGCTTGGCCTATTTTCAAAAATGTTAAATTCTACAGAAGGAGCACGATTACCTTGTTTACCGTAGAAAACCCTCTTTGGCCTAATTTGTTTTCCTCGTCAAGGTTTCTGGTGGCTGACTTCAGATCATTATATGTAAAGGTACCTCGGAGCTCCATTAGGCCTTCTAAATTCTGTGCACTTACGAAGAAAAGATCCATGATTGCAATTTTCTTCAGGGCCTGTGTAAGAAGTAAAGCAGAGCAAACTATTTTTTCAGCAACCAGTGATCGTGAAATAGCTGAGGTACAAACATTTTGGTCAATGATACTCTGACGCAAGTAGTCTGATCAAGTTTTTTTAGCAGTTCATTTCGGGTTTTTTCAATAACACTTTTGGAGTGGAATGGGAGATATTTGTTTAATACCTGTGTATCTACAACATAATCTTTTATTAGAAAATGCAAGGTAGAACATCCTAATTATTAGGGACTAGTCCCAACCATTACCCTTGAGTACTACTGCTCAACAGAACTGGACTAGTAACATTTCCTTTGCCGTTAAGTAATTCCATGAGTACTGACTTCGGGCTTTGCAAAGGTTAAGCATATAGGTTAAGTACACATTAACCAAATTCAATTATCATGCTGTCATATTACACAGTTATCATAGTAAATTGCACTTAACTCTCTATAATCTATGTGGAAACTGCCCATAAAATTGTATATATATTGAAGATCTTACGTATATATGTTAATAGCATAACTTCGAAAAATGGTACTAAACTTTAAAATACAATGATGAAGGTAGATTTATGATGCTACAGTTTGATAGTAGTGTAACCCACCTAAAACAACTTATGTAAACTTGCTAAAAAAAAGCTTCAAGAACTCTTTGGAGGCAATTTGTAAACTTGCTTTCTGATTAGGAATTGTATGCTAATAGGCAAGGGTGAAACTATCTTTAAATGTTTAAATGTGATCACATGATCACTATCTATTGGGGAATAAGTTGTGAGGTTTTAGTAGTGGAGTTTTCAATAGATGAATGGGGTTATATGCTGTTTTCAATAAGTCATGGTGAGTAAGTATAAGCCTATAAAGGGGTTATAGATAATAGAGAAAGTTGTATGATATTGTTATAACCCAAAAACAAAATGAAAGCTATATGGTTCCTCTTATTTGCTAAATAACAATAAATTCAGTGCAATTATGGGAGAGAAGATAAAACCCTACTACACACGGAAGTTTTAAACTATACCTACCCATGTAAATTCTGTTTTTTTAAGTCGTCTCAGGCACACAAACAGGAGAACCAGAGACATTAAAACAGCAGCAGCTTTGATTGTGCCCCCAATGATCTGAGTCTTACTGCTTGAAGTTCCTGCAAAGTGTTCACGCTGATATTCAGATTCAAATTTGCTATTAAAACTTAGCTTACTACAATCTTCCCTTAGCATATTACAAATTCCCCAGAGTATTTAGATTCCACAGCTATCCCATGGCAGAGTGTACACTACTACATTAGGATCTTTTAATCAGCCCCATGAAACATAATCAGTTCAAAATCTTGATAATTTGACAGTGGAAATTAGATTCAGTATCTGCCGTTACCCTGTCCAGACTCCATGGCAGGCCTCTCCATTCTATTTGGAATCTCCCAATTGCTTTCAGCACGGGACAGATTCATATGTCAACCCTCCGGAATTAGTAGTAACATTTGGTAATCGAAAATCATCTGCATTGGAATTGTTGGTAACATTTGGTTTTGCAAAATCCACTACCGTTCATTTTCGGAAAACCAAACATTACTGCTAACTACAAATGGAGGGAGAATTTGGAACTGGTTCAGGTGACATTTTTTCAGGGTAATAAGACCAAACATCTTTTGGTTGAACCAAAAACACCCTTCCTACTTCTACTCCTCACATAGCTCCCCCGAGTTGGATAATGAGTTCTTGATTTCACATTTTGTAGTAAAAAAATAGGATAATCTTAAAAACGTTCAAATCTGACTACATCATCATTTTTCATTTGTACTCCCTCCCCCAGAAGTACTTGTAATATTTGGTTTTGCAAAATAAAATACATCCAGAATTAATAATAACATGTGGTTTTCCAAAATGAACTGGTTCAGGTGACATTTTTTCAGAGTAATAATAATTAAGAACAAACACCTACTAATTCTTCTCTTACCACCACCAGACGACCGTTGGACCTTGCTCGAGTTGGATAATAAGTTCTTGATTTCCCATTTTGCATTGGTCTTCATGTGTTAGATTCATATAGAATTTAAGGAGAAGGGTAGCTCCATTCATATCGAACTGAAGAGACATTAAGGGTGTGAGTGCTGAAGACAAGGCACGAGTCAGCATCTTTGAATCTTTGCCACTGGCCTTTGCAGCCATAAGTGGCTAAAGACCTTCTCTAGCGAATGAACTTTTGGCACTTGAACCTCATCAGTTATCTCCAATGCCACTCGGTGCTGGTTCCATCAATGGGTCTTTTGGTGTTTCCGGAAGTGGGCTTGCCATGGGTCTTTTTATCATTTATTATGAGATAGAAATCATATTTATACGTTCCTTCCGTTCAAAAATACTACAAAAATTTAAAAATATCCGAGACCAGCTTTATTACATCAGCTTTAGTTTGGGCCAGTAGAATCGTTTGCACATCACCAACAAGATCTTGTCCATGCCAAGGAATTCCGTATCGGATATTGGTAATTTATCGGTCGACCAAAGAGACAAAATATCGGAAATATTGTGTAAAAAATATCGGTGCTCGAAAACTAGTTTTTACTATATATTTTCATAATCTAACTTATTAAAATGAGTTATACTAATTTAGACAAAGCATAGATTCCAAAATATGCATAAAAAAGATGGGAAACAAACGGAAAAGTTGTTATTTTTCTTCTTTTTTTTTAAATTCCTATTTTTTTAAAAAATATTTTTTTAAATAATGATATATCGGCAATATTTTAAAAATTTTGAAACAACGATATTAGTTCGTATGGTTTTATCAGGTGGGCCCCGATATCGATATATCGCCAATACGGAATTTTGTCCATGCCGAAGTGCCCAGCAAGTCTTCCGCCATGGGCATCCTGTAGATTGTGAAGTCCGAAAGAGCACGGTGTATGCATAAGCCATGCCCCTTGAGCAAAAATCCATTGTGCACACAATATTCAGCAGTTTGGGCTGGAATTGCAGTGGCTGCTTCCCATGCTATGTGAAAATCTGGATCAGCTGAATAGAGGCCCAAATTGTAGTCATATCCGAGGAGGCCCATATTCATCTTGTTTAACAGCAGCACTTTCCGGCTGAGTGTCCGCCACCCTATTGAACTTTCCAGACTTGTAGTGGATGCTTCCATCCAGCGGGCATGCATCCTATTGACTTTAGTTTGATTCTGCATGAACTTCAAGGATTGGTGGTGCGTGTGCAGAATAAATTAACTATGCAACAAATAATGGCCTGTGACAACACAGCCCCGATGCCAACGCCAGACGCATCACACTCTCTTTCCAAAATTTTATCAAAAGTATGGGATTGCTAAAACAGGGGCAGAATACAACTCTTGTCCTTGAGCGCCTGAAAAGCTGGCTTCAGTTCCTGCTGTCCATTGGAAATTAATTTCTTGAGACACTCTGTTAAAGGAGCAGGCAGGGAACTGAAATCTCGGACGAATCCCTGATATGTTGATGGTGCATGGTCATGTTAGCTGCAGGAGTAGACGATAATCTCGTCAAAGTACACGACAAGAAAACGGCCTATGAGAGGCTTGAACACTTTTGGCATTAGCCGCATGAATGTGTTGGGCGCTTTGGAGAGTCCGAACAGCATGACCAACCACTCATAAAGGCCATCTTTAGTCTTGAACGTGGTCTTCCACTCATCGCCCGACTGAATTCAGATTTGGTGATAGCCACTAAATAGGTCCATCTCAGAGAATACCACAGCCCCCGATAACATGTCCAACATGTCGTCCAAGTGAGGAATAGGGAAACGGTACTTCACGGTAATCTTGTTAATCGCCATGACCCGTCCTTCTTTGGCTTCAACTGTGTCGGAACTGCACATGGACTGAGGCTTTTCTTGCTTACACCACCAAAAAGACTGAGCAATAATTTCAAAAAGATAAGTCTGATTATCACTTATAAAAAGGCCATTGTTCATTCCAAATGACCCTAACAAAGGATATTGGAACTTTTTTGTAAAACAGAATTTTTACATCGACTGATTTTGGAAGGCAGTTGATTGGAGAAGTTTCTACACAAAATGGATTTGGAGGGTTGTTTGATTTGGGGAAGAAAGAGACTGACTTGCAATCCTTATAAAACACAAGGGGTTCTGTTGGAGACGAGAGGAGGCCGATCAACATGAAACTGTGGCCGACAAGTGAGGACGAGAGGAACTCGAAGGTGCAGTTCATACACGGCGAGAAGAGAGGAGAAATACTGTTTTTGCTGGCTGGGGGAGAGAAAAAAAAATGAGACGAGAGAGGGAGCAGAATTCATTGCAGTCAAACAGCAGAACTTCCAAATCATATTTAGTGTCAATACTTACTTTTCATTCAAGCAACTTCCAAATCATTTCATACAATTTTTCCGTTATTCAAAATCACTAACATTCAATTCAGCCCTGATATTCGTGGTGCAAATCATGCTCATTTCCACATTTTTTTCATGCCTCTAGACCAACTGGCATCTCCAAATATCCTGTTGTACCTATAGTTAGTTGCTATCTATATAAGCAACATTGTCAAGTCCTACTTACATAATTATATTATTGTCTTGTATGGAGGGCACTCTGTTTTCTGTATGGACCTTAGAGTCCAATAAATGTAGCTGACTTTCAATTGCAGACAGGCTTCGTAGGATGGAGGGAGTATAAAAAGGGAGAAACAACAACTACTTTCCTGTGTGCTTTTCCACAAGCTATCAATAATCACTTTTGTAACTGTTTTAGTTCTAAATTTTGTGAAAGACCATTATAGTACTTATTTTGTGAAAAATCATCATAGTATATTAAACACTCTCAGTTTTGTAAAAAACCAATATAGTGTTTATTTCACAATTTCAAAAGCTACATTCATAGAGAAAAATAGCAACTTAGAGATTATTTATCAGACATACTAGGAAGCCCTGCCACCTCCAATTAGTCATTTAGAAAGTTCAAACTTCAGATATCCTCCTTGCTTCTACCATGATTAGTATTTTTACCCCGGTTACCATAATTAGTTTAAATTCATTTGTACTCATTAGACAGGTCTCAAAGAGACTTGCAAGGCTAAACAGAACTAGAAAACGCCCAATTTATTGATAAACCACATCATAGCATGTAAGAATTTGCCAGCATTAATATTTCATACCCACTTCAAGAAATATATTACACCACCAGATGTAGATCATTCATAAGTAAGAATTAACTTCTCAATAACCATTACACCAAATGCTTACAACACCAAAAAGACTGAGCAATAATTTCAAAAAGATAAATCTGATTATCACTTATAAAAAGGCCATTGTTCATTCCGAATGACCATAACAAAGGATATCAGAACTTTTTTTGGTAATTGGATATCGCAACCTCCAATTGAATACATACATAATAGCAAGAGAAAGGGAAACAACTAATTGTCTTCAAGGTAGGCCTCCAAACCTGAAACATTTACAACATTCATCCATTCTCCTTCAGGCAGGACAGCTCGCAATACCATCCGACACGGCGCAAACCTCACTTTGCAGAAATCCTCGATAATTGGCAGGCTCCGGACGCGCAGATAGAAATAGGTTTGCTTCACATCGCATTCGACACATCGCGGAGCCTCGACGAGTCACGTGCCGCGACCGACGATACAAGCGCCGAACGATCAAACCTTTGAGCTGAATTCGCAACAGCATCTGCAGCCGCTTTCTTCTCAGCCACTCTCTTGGCCGGTTTGTTCCGAAATGATAACTTTTTTCGAGGCTGGAGCTCCGAATTCGCCTCCTCCAGGGCTTCCCTGAGGTCGGCGATAGATTTAAGCGAAGCGCGAACTTCGTAAGAAGGAAGAAAGTACGAGTTTTCCGCCACGAACTTCTCCAGATCGGAAATCGAACCGGAAATACCGTTGAGATCGGTCTTGAGGCGGGATTTCCAGTCGTTGGGATCAGATACGTTCCGGCACTGGTCGAGGGCCGACTCGATTGACTGTTTTCGCTGAGAGAAGGCGGCGAGGAAGGACTGGGTGGACTCGAAGGAAGGGGAGTCGCAAGCAGCGGAGGGACGGTGAGTGGAGTGGTGGTGGTGGTTGGAGAGGCGCTCGAGCATGGCCTTGTGCTTATTGAGGTAAATGGGATCTAGGGTTTTGCTTGGGCCGAGCTCGGGCCGATTGGCTTCCATGGCGATTCGCCGGTGGAGTTGCCGCCGGGCGGGGATTGTCCCGGCTGTGGTTGGACGATGAGCGCTTTTGAAAGCCCACAACTGCCGGCCCACTATCAAAATTTCTTACGCAGTTACGCGCCATGGCTCGCGGGGAGGAGGCGCTGCAGTCTGCAACCTGTATTAACGAGCACCGCCGGATTGAAATCAGATGGCCGGTTGTGCGTTGGCCCTTTTTTTTGTTGTTCTAGGTTTTTGCTTTATGACGTGATATCTAAAAGCTAAAATTTTTTGTTAAATTTCATTCAACCAAATTTTTACAACAATTCATTGAACTAAGTTGTTACTTCAAATGTAAAACTTCTCAACCCGAATGAACCTTTAATATTGTGAGTACACATATTTTCTTTTTATTTTCCGGGATTAAATAACAAAAATTCGATACCATTGCAACCATCAGTTTATCCTTTTTTGCTTCTACTTGGTTGTATAAATTGATTTTTTTACCGCGAGACACATTAATGCTTCTACGGAACTGCTGCTACGTATTCAATTAAACAACTCTTATGTTCTACATCAATTTTCAACATTATCTCTACTAGTATATTTTTTTGAATTTCAACATTATCTTCTACGGAATTGCATAATGACGACTGTGATGCAGATGCCAATCATCCAGATGTGATTAACTTTCTTTTGAATTTCTCCTCGTGCGCAAAGTGCATGGGAGTCTTGGTTCAATTGAATTTGCATGGAGTGGGAGGCAGAGTTCAGGATTTCCAGCAAAGCTGTCAGTTAGTCCTTCTTTCAGCAGTGGAAGAGGGACTGAGCCTGAAAGGTGGTTGTTTGAAAAATCAATCGAATTTGGAAGAAGTTCACAGAGAGCTTCTGGGATCCTCCCTGAGAGGAGATTGTTTGAAATGTTAAGAACATTCAAGGATTTCAAAGAAGCCAAAGACTCTGGAATTGAGGAGTTTAGCTTATTAATTTGCAGCAACAACAAATTCATCTCCCTTAATTTACCTATTTGTGATGGAATGGGGCCTGAGAAGAGATTGTAGCTGAGATCAACTTTCATCAAATTAGATGCATTTGAGATTCTAGGTGGCACAGAGCCTGAAATCAGATTGTTTTGAACAAAAAGCGACGACAAATTCTTTGCATTCCCAATTGATTTTGGCATAAGACCATCAAATTTGTTTTTAGACAAATCGATTATTAAGCATGAGGAAGAGCCATTAATTCCTCAGGAATTGGTCTACTGAGCTGGTTGCCACTAATTCTAAATCGAACAAGCGAGACACATCTTGCAAAGTCTCCGGCAATCGACCGGAGAACTGATTTTCAATTGTAAGGAAGTAGACCAGCTTCTCACCTCTGCAAATATCAATAGGCAATTCACCGGAAAGTCGATTCTCTGATATGTCCAACATCTCAAGCACTGAAAACTTTCCCAAGCTTTGAGGCAGAGGACCAGTGAGGGCATTCATATAGAGAGAATGGCCAGTCAATGTGGTTGAATTGCCTAGTACTAGGGGAAGGTCGGTGAAAGATGTGGGGAACTTGCCGGAGAGGCGATTATAGGATAGGTCCAGCACTCGGAGGACCACCAGAGGCGACAAGTCGGGGACTAGTCCAGTGATGTTTGGATAGTTCAGGTATAACTCTTCCAAGGAGGTGCAGTTGCGGATCCCCTGAGGGAAGCCTCCATTGAGATAATTGTGACTGAGACCAAGAACTTTGAGTTTTGAAAAGTAAGAGCAGATGGTAGGAGGCAGATTACCAGTTAGGTACCACGCCGAGAGGTCGAGGACCTGAACATCACCGGAGACATCGCATTCGACACCCGGGTAGCTGCAGTATGGGACGGAAACTGCCTGAGAAGGATTGTTTCATGAGAGTGAAGAAGTTTGAATGGTTTGAGGAGCTGGATGGAGAAGAGAAGGTTAAGAGAGAGAGGAAAGAGAGGAGGAGAAGGTAGTGGAATTCCATTTGCAAGGTTGCAGGAGGAAGAGAACTGCTGGTCTGTTACTATTGAGGAGTAGCAATGGAGGGAAAAGAGGCTTTTGGTGATTTATACCAAGGAATTCTATATCGCCGAAATTTCGCCGATATATCGATTTCGGGCCCCACCCGAGAAATCGAAATGACAAAATATCGGTTTTTAAAAAAATTTATAATATCGGCGAAATTTCGGTTTCGAACCGAAATTTCGCTATTTAAAAAAAAAACATTTTAAAAAAAAAATTGGAAAATTTTTTTTTTTTTTTTTAAAAAAGGGAAAAAATAATAACTTTTCCCTTGTTTCCAATCCTAATATGCATTTTTATGCATATTTTGAAATCTATGCTTTATCTAAATTAATATAACTCATTTTATAAGCTAAATTGTGAAAATATATGACAAAAATTAATTTTTAACTACCGATATTTTTTACAAATATCTCCGAAATATCTCCGAAATTTTATCTCTTAGGCCGACCGATATTTTACCGAAATCCGATACGGAATTCCTTGATTTATACCCACTGGCCAGTAGTGGACACTGTTTTGGTCAACTGCTAGTCTCTTTTTACAAAGATGGGGTCCATGTTAAAAAATTTGTACTCTCCTTATCTCCCCCTTATGAGAAATTATTGGGTGTCCCAGACCCACTAGTCCAGCGTGCTAGGGAGCCGTCGATATCCAAGATCAATGGTGAATACGCTTTATGCATACACTCAATTGCTTGGCACAACGCACGTGTAAAGCGTGTACACTATCGATCTTGGATATCGACGGCTCATGCACCCAGAGACTATGAACAAGCTCCATCTTTTCCGTGGTGACACAATTCTTCTGAAGGGCAATAAATGACGGGACACAATCTGCATTGCCCAGTGAGGAAAGAAGATCTTTTTCTCGTACGTGGTGGTATGAGGAGTGTTGAGTTTTAAGTGGTTGAAACCGATCCTGAAGAGCACTGGGTTGTCGCTCCTGACACAGAAATCTTCTGTGAGCAGGAGCCTGTGAAAAGGGAGGATGAGGATAGACTGGATGAAGTGGGATATGATGATGTGGGTGGAGTCAGGAAACAGATGGCCCAGATCAGGGAATTGGTTGAGCTTCCATTGAGACATCCTCAGCTTTTTAAAAATATTGGGGTGAAGCCTCCTAAAGGAATTCTTCTTTATGGCCCTCCCGGGTCTGGCAAGACACTGATTGCTCGTGCTGTTGCAAATGAAACTGGAGCTTTCTTCTTTTGCATTCACGACCCGGAAATTATGTCGGAGTTAGCTGGGGAAAGCGAGAGCAATATGCCGAAGACATTTGAAGAAGCAGAGAAGAATGCTCCTTCAATGGAGTAATATTTATTGATGAACTTGACTCAATAGCCCCTAAGAGAGAAAAGACCCATGGGGAGGTGGAGAGGCGAATTATGTCTCAGTTGTTGACTTTAATGGATGGTTTGAAGTCGCGTGCCCATGTAATTGTTATTGGGGCTACAAGCAGGCCCAACAACATAGACCCTGCTCTGAGAAGGTTTTCACAGAGAAATTGATATTGAAGTTCCAGATGAGATTGGACGGCTTGAGGATCTTCGTATACATACAAAGAACATGAAACTTTCTGATGATGTTGATCTGGAGAGGATATCGGAAGACACTCATGGCTATGTGGGGGGCCGATCTTGCAGCTGTCTGCACTGAGGCTGCTCTTCCGTGTATAGACGCTGAGATTCTAAATTATATGGCCCATGATAATAAAGCATTTTCCAAAGAGCCTTGGGGATAGGTTAGAAGATATTGCCTGTTCAGACAACAATATGAATAGCAGAACCATGGCAAATTTTGCCAAATGGAAAGATTTTTTAGTATTAATTGACATTTTTTTCACACAAAACTTTTACTGAAAGAAGAGAAAGTAGCAGAAAGGTTTTTGCTGATAAATTTTGCCAAATAGAAAGATTTTGTAGTATTAATAGAATTGTTCACACAAAAATGCCCTATTTTAAGGTTAGTTATCATGTAATATTTTGAAATTTTAAGAGTGTGTTGAGAACGTCATGCAAGGACGTCAGCACACGTACGTCATCACGCGTGGATATCGCTGGATTCTCTTATTAGGATTAGTTTCCATTTTCGTGTCAATTAGTGATTGTAATAAAGGCCTGATTGGATATAATCATGGCCTTTGATGTCGTCATAGTGACGTCATTATGTCATCTAAAGTCTTCTATATAAGGGGGTCTTCTATCTCCTTTAGGTCTTATGCAATAAAGAACTTATTTCCCTACTCTTCTTCTTCTTCTTCTTCTTCTTCTTCTTCTTCTTCTTCCTCCTTGCCGTCAAGGCGAACTCTTATGACATTACTGGTCACAACACTGGTATCAAAGCAGTGACGATCTGAGGACGATCATGCCTCATCGCAAGCAGCTAGCCATGGCCGCTGAGGTACTGTCGGAGCTAGAGACGACGAGAGATGCTCCCAGCTCACGGGGGAACGTAGAGCTTGCCAGGATGTTATTCTCTCCCTGTACAACTCGATCAACATACGACTATAGAACGTAGAGCTTGCCAGACATAGATCAAGACGGACATGGCGACGTAGGCTGTAGCCATGACCACGCCACCGCTGTCAGCAGGGGGGCTGGAGGCCAAAATCGGCCAGGGGGCTCACAGGTGTTGGGCGGCTCAGTCCTAGGCCATCTTGCCGGCCATTCTATCCCTCATGGCATCCAAATTGGTTCCGTAAACATAGGTGCTGAAGGGGGGCGCACTGGACAAGAGACACGAGGCATGGAAGGTGTTCATGGAAATGCCTCAATGACCACATGCCTACGAAGCAATCAGTATGAAAGCGAGGATGATCTGGAAGAACTTTTGGGCAATCGCGGAGGCCAGAGGGCCAGCGCTGAGCCCAGGCTAGCTTGTTTGCAGTTTTCGCGATACAATGGCGTGGAGGATCCCATCAAATGGCTATACAAGGTGGATAAATTCTTTTCGTACCAGGGTACGTATTTTGATGCAGAGCGCTTGTGGGTGGCGGCCTTCCACCTTGATGGAGACTCTTCAATCTGGTTTCAGTCTTTTGGGAAGGAGATGCGGTTTCCCAAGTGGGTGTAATGCCTGAGAAATTGGTACGTTCATTTTAAACCAAAATTTGACCCACTTAATATTTGATTTGGTTATGTTTTGTTTTATGAAGCTAAAGTTGGTAAGAAGAGCTTTCCAACGCCACCAATTATGCACGATTTGGAGTTCGGAGTGAAAAGTAATGAGAAATTGAATTTGGAATGGCCGTGGCTGCGATTGATCGCTAGGACTTAAGATCGATCGGCAAATTGAACCGGTCGATCGCCTCACGAAACGATCGATCGTAGTTACTATGATTTTTGACTGTTTTGTTTTCGGAGCAAACGATCGATCGGCAATAATAGCGATCGATCACCTGTAACGCGGTAGCTTGCGAAAGGCATGCGACGATCGATCGCCGGTTGTAGTTTTACGATTTCTAGCCTATTTTAGGGTGGATTTACATGAGAAAGATGTCAAATCCCAACTAGACTTAGATTGCATGTCTCTAGAAGGATCTTGAGGTCTTCTTATTAGTGGAAAGTGTCCATGATATGAAAAATTATTTTAAGAAAAGATTTTCCCCAAACTCTATATAAACCCTTGTAGTATTGGCTTGTGCTATTGAAACCCTAGTCCTAGAACGTCCAGAGACCTTTTCTTCTCCTTTCCACTTTCACCCATCTCCGATAAGGCTTTTTCTTCTGGGAGTTTTGCAAGAGCTTAGAAGGGGACATTAAGAAAGCTTAGCCCTAACCCTAGTTCCATCCTTACAGGCCCGACAAAGGTTTCCTAGATTCTCACATGTCGGAATAAAACTGCCCGACAAAATAAGACTAAAAATTGAGGACCCTACCTATCTCATACTTCTAATCTCTGTCAGTCATTTGTGTTGACTGATCGATGGCAACGGTCAAGATTAATTATATATCCCATTCATTGGATAAAGAGCAGTATTGAGAGATTGTTCATAGTTAATGTTGTTTCTTCTATTGTCTTTTATTGGTAAACATGAAGAACATTGTGAGGATATAAATGGAATTGAAAGTATATATTCGCTGTTTCATATTGATTTCATTAATGGGTCGGGTCTTAGTCGTGATGTATAACTTTTACACGATCACACAAAATGCCGGCAATGTGCATGGGATGAAGTTGAGAATTGAATCGGATTCTCTCATATACCTCTTCTGTCCCATATTAGATGTCTGGATTGAAAATTAGAGATGAAGTGCTGCACTTGAATCGCTATTGTTGTAGATATATCTTCACAAATAGGTTTATAGAAAGAGTTGGATTCAGACATTTTTTATCCTGAAGCCACACGTTGAAAGTTGATACATTGAAATTTTTTCGAAGAGATATATTCCCTCATCCTACAGTAATTATCTGGATTGGAAATAAGAAATGAACTTCATTATGGATTTGTAATCCAGACAATTACTGTGGTATGGAAGGGGTAAAATGGATTAATGAAGATTCTAGTTACTGGGAAAAATCAAAGATCCGTGAACTTTGAGTAAAACAGAGGTCCTGGATTTTGAACCTCCGCTATGCTCTGTTGGCCGCCCACCCGGAATTTAATCTCAATTACTTGCATGTAACTAGGGTATCAGCAGCAGGATACACTGCTCTAAGAGTCCAGTTCCGTGCCCCCTTCACCCAGACACACCCCTTGGTATTAAAAAAAGGAAAAAGAAACAAGAAGTGATTCACATCTAAGCCCAAGTATTTTTCGCATTTATTGGACCAAATTTATAGGTGTTTTTGGTGCATCAATAGGAAGAACATAGATCTGGTGCAAATTGCCAGCTGGGGACATACATTCTTTGCTCACATGAACTTGGTTATGAAAGAAATGGTGAAATAAATTCCCTTATAATTGATATAGGTGAATATAGATTTTATGCAACCTGTAAACTGTAAAGTCATTTTTATGTAGTTCAAAGGAGGCACGGCTCACACACATTTGCATGAGGTGAGTCACCTCGATCCATCAGATCTTGATCTGACAGCACTAGGGGTGTGTGGTGATTCACCCTCACCTACCCTTGATGTGGTGATTCACCCTCACCTACCCTTGATTTCACACCTGCTGTCGGATCGAAATCTGAGGGCTCAAGGTGAATCCACTCATTCAGTCTGTGTGAGCCATGTCTCATCTAAACTGGACTCATTTATGAACGTTAACATATTTCATGACAAAACAATGTCATAAATTTGAATGTGTACTTTTTGGGGATAATTGAGTCACACATTAGTGTGCGTAGGGTCAAATGAGTTATGCTATACAGTGGTCATACATTTTTTCTTTTTATAAATATACATGATTAACAACCTTTTAGCACAATTTTGCACTTAGGCTGAGCCCATGAGATGAACTTTTGTTTCATCTTTGATCTACTTTTCAGTAGTGTTACTATGTACCTTCTCTTAGGGGAATTAATCCCCGATCCTTCCCTCGCAAGTCTCTTAGAGAGTGAGAGATGAGACCAAGGAATTTCATATCGGATATCGGTATTGTATCGGTCGGCTTAAGAGACAAAATATCGGAGATATATCGGAGATATTTGTAAAAAAATATCGGTAGTTAAAAACTAGTTTTTACCATATAATTTCATAATCTAGCTTCTAAAATGAGTTATACTAATTTAGACAAAGCATAGATTTTAAAATATGCATATTAGGATGGGAAACAAGTGGGAAAGTTACTTTTTTCCCCTTTTTTTTTTTAAAAAAAATTTTTTTTCTAATTTTTTTTCCGAAAATATTATTTTATTATAAAATAGCGATATATTAGCGATTTGCATTTGAAAAAAATACAAATCGATATTTATCCATCTCGTTTTATCGGGTGGGGCCCGATATCGATATATCGCCGATATGGAATTCCATGGATGAGACCCTATGAGCCCCATAAGAGAGAAAACCCTATGTATTAATCCCACTACCATGGATAAGCTGTAATTAATCCCACTACCATATAGCCACAATTAATGGAAAAAAAGTCCCATGGATTAAGAGCTCTTGAAATTAACAGCTGCTAGAGTCCAAATTCATTTTGGGGGAGGCAAAATTTTGTGGGTTACTCTCTAAGGGGTATATACTGGTCCAATGTCGTGGTCCTCCCTATATGGCCAAAACCATGGAAGCACGGATGGGACACAGATACCATACAATCTGAGTGCCACGATAGGTCAATTTTCAAGAAATTGGGATACGATACAGGGGAGATAGTTATATGAGAATGCCATTCTTCATATGTATTCAAGTATATTTTAGGTTACTTATAATAATGAAGTATACAGTTGGTCCCTAATAAAGGCAGGAAACACATGCAACTGTACCTGACAGGGACACATATACGATAAGGATACGACTCCAGTTTAGGAATACCCATGATGGTAATGCAATCAAGAATTAACTATTTTACACTAGTGAAGGTTCTACTAATCATTAAATAATAATATCACTTTTCTTTTTGATAAAGCAATGAGTAAGACTATGTTTATAAGCAAGAAAGAAGAACCAAGTTTACATCTTGTGACTGTAGTGAGGAAGCCGCCCGTTGCTTGCGACGATCACCATCAGCACTGGCGTTTGTGTTGCTCCTTGTTAATGGCTGTATTAGGATGAATGGCTCTCATTTTGACACCTTATGGTAGGTTTGGCCAAAGGACATGTGAAGAAACAACCATGTGGGCCTCTCCGGCCGAAGTAATATCATAGCTTGGGCAAGACAAACAATCATCCACCTTCTTATCACTACAAAGATTCTTTTGGGCCCCCAGCAACAGCAGCCAGAGACAGCAACCTCCAAAAACTACTGATCATAAGGTAAATGAAGACGATCTTACAGACAATAGGGTTTCAGTGTAGGCATCCAACTTCCATAATGGGACGGGAGCTTTTACTACTAACCATAAAACTAGGGTTTCCAACTAAAAAACTGAAAGACAGGAAAAATAAACAGGTAGGGGACCAAAAGAAAAGAGAAATGAAACTATGTTAGCTAAGGTTGCAGACGTTCTTTAAAATTGGAATGCTAGATCAGCACTGCATATAAGTGAAATTAATATAGCTAAATTACAAATTAATATCCTTTTTTTCTCTGCTACATAGTATTGTAGGCATGGAAAGGTGAGGCCATTAGAGATGGAAGGACTCACCCCTTGGCCCCCGGAGTCTGCCACACCCCGAAGACCTTAACTAGGTGGGAATTGTCCAAATGCCTTCACGAACTGAATTAATTGATGCTGATAAACATCTTTTAATCTAAGAAGAACAATCTTGTACTCCCTACGTTCCAAATTAATAGTCCCATTTGGTTTATCAAAAGGAATTCAAATCTGTTCATTTGAAAAACTATGTAGGACTATTAACGTAAAATAGAGTATATGATATGAACGGAAAACATGTCTAATCTTTAGTTCATACATATACCAATAATATGTGGATGGATCCTCAGCGTCTCACATGTATAATATAGTATTATTAATTCAAAAGATACTTATATAATGATAATTATCCAAAAAAATGTATATAATATTACTACATAGCTTGCAGAGTTGGCCGACAAATAGTTTCTATGAACCGCAATCTTTTGAGTTATGTGAAACACAAATGTTTGATCCACTTTATCCTGAACCACTAGTAGTGCTCAGTAGGTGTTTTGCTTCTGAAGTGTCTGCTTTGATATCATTTCTCCAACATGGGTGAAGCAGAGGTGGATTGACTTCCATGAGCTGATTTCTTATTTTAAGGAAAAGGTAAAGTCCTATATATGCAAGATTTCATTTATTTAATGCTTATGAATGGAAAGTATGCATCCTTCGTATGTTGGTCGACATGGTAATGAAGGTAAATTTGAAAAACAAATCAAGAACAGTGCTATAAATTTGTCATTTTTATCTAACTATCAAATATTAATTGCATTTTCTATCATTATTGTAAGGATATAAATGGGACTCTGTAGTGTCCCAGAAAGTTCCTCTGCGGTTTGGCCTGAAATTACATTTCCATTCGTATAATACTTTGGTAACATAATTTTTATAATTTTCTAATTACATACTCCTTACTTTCCCTTTTAATAGTCCTAGTTTTAAAAAATGATCCATATTAATAGTCCAATTTTGCTCAATTTAGACACTTTGAGACAAAACCATTTGGTAAACTTCTTAAGCATTTCATTTTCATATAACAGTGGTCAATTGTGTTTTTGGATTCTGTGTTTGAAGGGCAACGCTTTAGAAGAGTGGTGAAGTTGTATAAAAAAGGGGTGGAGGCCCATATACTGCAGCTCAGTTCCATTCAACTTGGAAAGTACAGATTGCTAGTAATGCTAGCCCAACTAATTTTTTTGGAAGTGAATTCCCATCCTACGCAATGGATGGGCCTAAATCCAATGTACCACTAACATAAACAGCTTCCGCATGAAGCCATGATTGGCACAATTGTGACTAGAATAAGCTATCATGAAGCTATGATTGGCTCATCAGTTTTCTGCAATCTGGACTAGACTCACAAACCAGGAGACATTGTACACCATGTCACCTAGAGAAAGTGTACTGGGCTAATCAGTGACACTTCCCTTCTCCTAGTCAAGCTATAAGCACTTTTCAGGTTAATGCAAGCTTAGTCATGACCAAAGCACATATAAGCTCTTTAGCTATTAAAGAAGGCCAAACTCCCAAGTGGAGTTCATGGCACACTATCTAGGGCTAAAAACTGAGGTGCCTTCTCCATTTCTCACATTCCTCAGTTATTTCAACCAAATAATGACTCTCACCATGAATGGTGAACTACCATTCATTGCTGGTTATGTTGCAACAAGGGCAATTGACATAGAAGCCGTAAAAAAATAGCACAAAAACAAAAGAGAGATAGAGAAGATGGAGATACATGTTTGAGACATGCTTAGGTGTGAGTATACGAGTGCTAAATATAGAGTGGCAAGCAAAGCTTTTGTTGGGAACATTTGTCTTCTGTCATAACATGGATGAGATGGTGGTGGGAGATGAATCTTTGGTCTTTTTGGCCAATTTGCAGGGATCGAATCTGCATGGGTCTGCCTCATGGTTGGGCGAACCGCTGGCGAAGTGCTGGTGCACCGAATTGCGATCCGAAGCGCTTGAATCATGTCATCTTTGAATGAACCCAATAGTCGCTTGTCTAAAACATCGATTGCACCTTCTTTGGTGCCCACTTTCTGCAAGGTCCAATAGATTATATTCTTGTTCTCACCAAATTCTGCTTCTATCGGCTTCTTGCCTGTTATCAGTTCCAAAAGAACCACGCCGAAGTTGTACACATCACACTTGGTCGTCGCCTTTGCCGTGTATGCATACTCTAAAGAATGTTACCAAGCTATTAGAGTTGGTTAGTCCATCAGTTTTATAAAGTACATTAAGTGTGAAAGAGGAATCTACATCATTTGAATCAGTCTGAACAGTTACTTAAAGAACATGATCAAAGTTTTATCATAAAGGCCACAGTTTCTGTTCTAACCAAAGAATGAATCGTTACTACAAATTGATATGCCAACACACCAGTCAGTTTTAAGGGCACAACATAGTAATATCAGTTAGATATGTCAACACAATCATTCAGTTTGAAGGGCATAATATAGTGATATCAGTCATCATATGTCATGAACCTATCTAAAGAATATCACTAGCGCATAAATAGAGAGATAACATACTAATATATGCAACCTGCTAAGCATATAATATGTGAAGTGCACATAAAATTAAATTGAAATTCAATTACCTGGTGCTAAGTACCCGTATGTTCCGGCAATCACAGTAGATGATGGATCTTTTCCTCCTCTAGCTTGCAAGACCTTAGCCACCCCAAAGTCTGCAACTTTGGGCTGATAGTCTGCATTGAGAAGTATGTTGGTGGACTTGACATCCCTGTGAATAATTGGTAGAAGAAGATCATGGTGGAGATAAGCAAGCCCTTGTGCTTCCCCAAGGGCAATTCTGTGCCTGGTAGACCAATCAAGGCTGCACTTTCCTATGTGAAAATGGGTTAGAAATGAGAGAGATATTTATCGTTGAAGGGACTGCATGTTTAAAATGGGACGAAAAACTGAGAAGGCAGTAAAAGGCGTCGATTAACCGAGAGGCGTCGGTTGTTTGAATTAGTTTTAAAAAAAAGCCACGCAGGCGCCTGTGCCATGCGGGCGCCTGCGTGGCTTGTAAGATACCCTATTTTGCACATATTTGCTAGTGTGTTATTTTTACAATTTTTTTTGATGATTTATTATATAAATTCCCCTTTAAAAAATCAATCAAATTTGGAAGAAGTTTACATAGAGCTTCTGGGATTTGCATCCAAATATCTATGTGAATCCGTTGGCAATACACTTCGGGATTGTATTCTGATTTACTTAGTATGTATGATTGGTGGGCCTTGTATGCACGGGAAGGGATTGGCGGTAGGATACGGTGCTCTAAGAGGTTGGTTGTCCTTCCCCTTCTAATCAGGTCCTAAAAAATATATATATTTGAATCTTAATATTTGATTGTTAAGCGGGTGCTTAGGTTAAGCTTGTATGTGGTCCAAGGAATGTCGTATCGGATATCGGTAGACCAAAGAGACAAAATATCGGAGATATTGTGCAAAAAAATATCGGTGGTCTAAAACTAGTTTTTACCATGTATTTTCACGATATAACTTCTAAAATGAGTGATACTAATTTAGACAAGAATAAATTTTAAAATATGCATAAAAATAATTATATAATTCAAAATATGACTGGAAACAAACCGGAAAGTTGATTTTTTTCTTCTTAAAAAAATTTTTAATTTTTTTTTAAAAACCATTTTTTTCAAAAAAACTGGACTGATATATCGGCGATATTTTAAAATTTTGAAGGAAATGGTATTACTCAGTATTGTTTTGTTGGGTGGGACCCAATATCGATATATTGCTAATACAATATTCCATGATGTGGTAAGGGGGAGTTGAGTGTAGAAAACTGTCAGATCTTGCAGACTAGAGTGAACCGGTTTAAGTCAAATAAGGAGCTATTGGGAAAAGATGAACTGCAAGGTTACTCATGTGACATCAAGTTCAGTGGTATGTATCTGCATTTGGTGCTTGCTTTACTGCATGATATTTTTCTTATTCCATTCTAAATTATATGGTATGAGAGGGCTAAATTGGTGAAATGATTTCATGGACTATTTGGATTACATACAAATAGTTACTGGCACATGACTATCCTCGGTTTCCATGCTAGCATATGAAATGTTCATGATTGAAGCTTCTTGTGGCTCAATTAGCAAATTAGTCTAGCTTATTGCTCTGATATGATGATTGTTCGTAGCCGGACGAGGCACATTTGCTACACTAAGGGTCCGTTTGGTTATGTCTTTTAGAAGTAGTGAAGTTGGATTTTCAAAATGAAGTAGAATTGGTGTTTGGTTTGGAATTTAATTAATGATGGCATGTGATGTAATTTTTAAAAACTGACAGGGGCTGTTTTAAATCATGATGGCTCTGTTTCTGTTTTTTTTTTTTAAAGTACCATTGTCAGTTTTCAGAAATTACATCAACTGCCATTGCAAGAAGCTCATATGACTTCTTTGGATTCTAAAAGAATCTTTAGAATCCAGCTTCTTTGGGCCAACCAAACGGGCCCTAAATGTTGCAGTCTTTTATTCAAGCTTCTACGTGCATGCCAATCTGCATCAAATACTTTAAGGCAAATGTCTTGCACGCCCAAATTCAGTAAGCATAGATGAAGTGTACTCATTCCGTTTCATGCTAATAGGTCACATTTAAGTAAAGGTGATATCTAAGGAAGCCTTGGAGTTAACCTTTTTTACTCCATTTATTGATTGCAATAAGAAGGTTGTTATGGCTCAGCGTAGGGATCAGGTCTGCCAAATTTAATTATGTTAAGATATCTTATTAGTTCCTATTTTATTTAGACTTCTTAGCAAGTTATTGCTTTCCTTCAATAGTTGGATTCCTAAGATTAGACTCCTATGTCAATTAGGATTATGGTTTATAGTCTATAAATATCTAAAAGGTCTTTCCTAATTCATTATCGAAGTCAATAAAGTTTATTTACTAGTTTAATGTTAATCTCTCTTAGCCATAATCCTACTCTTTCTTCCCTTTCTTCAATGGAACTATCCGTAGATCCTTTGATCTACAACATTAGATCAGAGCCGGTTCCGAAAACCAGCACTCCGTCCCACCCTCCCGTGCTTTTGTCATGGGAATACAAAGCCTCTTTATCCAAGCATAAACATGATATTGATGACATCTTCATTGAGCAGCGAGAGGCGTTGCAACAAATTTTTTCTGTGTCAGCAAGTCTATCCTTGTTGACCCCTGCACGAGCACAAGCTAACATCACCGACAATCAAATCGTCGCCGGACTGCCCATTGAAAAGCTGCCAGACACAACTGAAGTCACGGAGGTGCAACTAGCAACTCTTACTCGTCTTCCTGTGCGAGCAAATTCATGATGGGTCCTACGCCGCAAGACCCACCGCCATTGGATTCATCATTCCCATTGCTGCTCGAAGTTCCGTCCATCGCTTGTTGCAGGAAAGTTGGATTATTTCATGGTCATACCACAGCCCACCACGAGCATCAACAACCTCTTGTCAGGATCAATTCATCAGAGCTTTGGGAATTTGACAGCAATGAGGACAAGACAGATAACAAATTTTGCATTTATTTTTGGAGATTATTACCAAGAAAGGTTGGTTGTGCATATAAGTGGGCAGTTATATGTATATACTAGGACCCTTTGTCTTGTCACATGTCTTGATCTTTCTGGGAACAAGTTATCAGGACAAATCCCAAATGAGCTTATAAGCTTTTCTGGGCTGATTGTGCTAAATCTGTCTAGAAATCACTTTACTGGAGCTATACCGAAACACATAGGGAAACTGGCAAGTTTGTTGCCTTTGGATATGTCTGAAAAGAATCTTTCGGAGATAATCCCTTCCCTCTTATCTGATTTATATTTCTTAAGTCGCTTGAATTTATCAAACAATGATTTGTCCGGAATGATTCCAAGTGGAAAGCAGCTCCAAACTTTGGACAACCCATCAATTTATAGCAACAATTTTGGACTATGTGGGTTTCCACTCCCAATACATGTGAAGGGAACACAACAACAAGTGGTGCAACACCAAGTTTCATGTTGACTACAAAGATTTATGGAGTTTGGTTTTATGGTGGGATTGAATCAGGTTATTTGACAGGATTTTGGTGCATTTTGGGGGTTATAAAATTCAAATAGTCATGGAGGATTGCACTTCTTCAGATGCAGGATCATGTGACTGACCATTTTTGGACTGAAGCAATAGTATTCATTGCATGGTTTAAGAGGAACTTTAGAAGAAATTAACTGGCATCCTAAAAGCTGAAACATGTAAAACTACTACCCTTAAAGCTGGTAGCCTGGTAGGGTTTCCATTTGGGTGACTGTATTAGATGAGGTGCTACTCCATTTTGAGTCTGGGTAGTAATCTCAGACAGAAAAGGAAACGAAAAACTAAGCAGGACACTTAATGTAGGACAAAGGGAATAGTTTCGTTTGGCAAATTACTGTTTTTTGTTTTCGGTACATTTTGGCAAATTACTTGCATGTGACATTAGCATTCCTTTACATGTCTGTGTTCATATTGATTGGGCACAATGTTTAAATATAATTTTTACATGTTTGTGTTTAATATACATTCATTGCAGCTTCTATATTTACCCTATTTTAAAAAACAATTTCATGTACTTAAGAAATTGCCATATCTCACCATCCAAAAGAAAGTTTTCTCATGAGCATGAGAAATCAATTCAAGAAATTTCTAAGATTCTATTCAGAAATGGCATTATTGAGGGATTGTTGTTTCTCATTTCACTAACACATCTTCATTGGTGTCTACTATTAAGTTTGCCTCATAGTTACAACAAGAAGGTACAAGTGAATTCATCATTAGTAAACTCACCGACTCGTGTTAGTGGTAACAGAATGGCTAAGTTCCGGTTTTGCTTCTTATGTATTCATTCAAATGGTAATAGAATAGTCCAATTACTCATGAAATTGCCTAGTCCTTGCATAGCGATGGAAATTTCAGCTCTTATCTCCTTGACTCTTCTGTCAAATGGTCCCAGGTAATTGTCCTTTCGCTTCTCTTTCAATTGAATGTTAGCTGCCACTTGACTGCAGCTGCCCTTGTTATCCCAAATAGTGCTGTTCCTTGTCCCACATTCTGCAAAGAACCAATTATCAGGACCAATTCGTCATATCTTTGGCAATTTGACAGCATTGTGGAAAGTGACACATATCTGCACCAGTTTGGTGTATGCTCCGTATTATAATAAAATTCATCTCATAAATAAAATTAATATACTCAATTCGTATGGAATTTTATTGCCATAAGGTTTTCCAAATTCTCAAATTCCTTATGATAATAATAATTCCGGATGAAGTGAGTAAATTGTATTTTGTTCATATATGCAGGAAATTCAAAACTATATACATGCTACCAGCAACTGTAAATGATGAAAATTCATTTACGTGTGAGACTTGACTCCAAAGGTCTCTGTTCTCAAGGAGTGATGGTGACAGGGGAAGAAGCTTTTACAAGTAGATCTCTCTCCTCCAAGCATTTTCACAACCGATGACTTGACTTGATTTCTTTTCCAAGTCAATCTCTTTGCTCAATTTTCTTAGTCCCTCTTCTCGGAAATTGCATAGCTCATGACTTGGAGGCGTCAACCAGCGGCGCCACCAGAGTGTGGCTCGAGCTTGAGCCTTCACTATTATGCAAATTTGAGCATAAGCACAGGAGAAGGCCGACTACGTGTAAATCAGGTTAGAACAATTTATAGCTTGGCTTCTAATCAAGCTCTGGCTTATAGCATTGGCTTCAACGCGTCAAGAACGTAATTTTCATTGAATGGTTGGGGTTGCTTCCACTTGATCGGCTGGAATTTACTACATTAGAAGTCTACGTTCGAGCTATAAATGAGCCTAAATGGAGTACTGGCATTCTTGCAACCGCTTCTTTTTGAGTTTTCTCATATTTGTTCATGCGATCTTATGCACTGTAGCTATTCAGTGTATACCATCAGAGGGAGAGGCTCTTCTCAAGTTCAGAAACAGCCTCTTAGATGAATCCGACTTTCTACAGTCTTGGATTGATGGCCCAGAGTGCTGCAAATGGAGAGGAATCACCTGCCACAACGAAACCGGGTACGTCATTAAACTTGATCTCAGTAATCCATGTGCGTTGCCGCAGTATACAGTACAATCCTGTACGCAATTTCGTGGTCACTTAGACTCGATTTTGCTGGAGCTAAAACATCTTCAATACCTGGATTTAAGTTCTAACTCGTTCTATGGTGTCACAATACCCAACTTTCTTGGCTCATTTCGAAAACTAAGGTACTTGAACCTATCCAATTCTGAATTTCGGGGCAAAATTCCGCAGCATTTCGGAAACCTCTCTAGAATTGAGATCATGGATTTCTCAGATACCTTCGGTTTCTCTGGTTTGTATGTCAATAGCCTCCGCTGGGTGTCCAATTTGTACACCTTAAAGATTCTAAACTTGAACAGGGTAGACCTTTCTGCAGCTGGTCATGAATGGGTAAGAGTATTTAGTTCCCTTCCCTCCCTAAATGAGTTGCATTTGTATGACTGTAATCTTCAAGACCTTTCCCGCCCAATTCGGGCTTCAAATTCCTCATCACTTACTGTCATTGATATCTCCCATAATTACCTCAATGGTTCATCTCTTCTTTGGCTGGCAAATATAAGCACCCTTGTGTCGGTTGATGCCTCTATTAATAATATTGGAGGGTCAATTCTTACCGCATTCTCAAAACTTCCCAACTTGGAAGACCTTAAATTGGAGGAAAACTTCATCCAGGAAAATGTTTCAGAGGTTTTCGCCAGTGGCTGGAGCAAACTTAGAGTTTTAGAGATGGCAGAGAATAGGCTATATGGAGAGTTCCCAATTTATGTTCGCAATATCACTTCCCTTACAAAACTTGATTTTTCTGGGAATGAAAATATTACTGGAGTCATCCCTTTTTGGATTGGAGAACTTTATAATCTTGAGCTTTTGGATTTTTCGTACAACAAGATTAGGGGTAACCTACCTGATTCTTTGTGTCTCCTCGGAAAATTGGAATGTCTTGACCTGCGTAGTATGTTTCTAAGAGGCCCTCTTCCAAGCTGTATCGGGCAGTTATCCAATCTGCAAGAGCTTTATCTTTCTGGTAATTTTCTACAAGGACGAGTGATAGAAGATCATTTCAAAAGCCTATCCAAATTGAAGGAACTAGACTTGTCATCAAATTCCTTGGCGTTGGAACTTCCACCTCACTGGGTTCCTCCTTTTCAACTAGAGTTCCTTCGCCTGCAGTCATGCTACATTGGATCTGAGTTCCCTCCTTGGCTTAAAACACAAACTAGAACAGAATACTTAGACCTCTCCAATACATCCATTAGAGGGAAACTACCTGAATGGATCTTTAGTCATGCTATAACCTTCTTGAATCTTAGCAAAAACCTTTTTGAGGGACCAATTCCTTCTTCATTATATTCTCCCGGCATTATTAACATATCCAACAATCAATTTAGTGGATCAATTCCACCAAGCCTTGTTCCAGGTGAAGCCTTTCTTGCAGCAAATAACAGAATTAGTGGCATAATACCTTCATTGTGTAATGTCAACACTACAGCAGTCGATCTCTCTCACAACAACCTGACTGGAGAAATACCATCCAACAACCTGGGTAATTGCAGTGAACTTAGAGCGCTTGAGTTGAGTGACAATCACTTATTTGGCAAGATACCGTCGTCATTGGGTCATCTTCAGTCTCTTCAGTCATTGCACCTAAATGATAATAATTTGTCTGGTATGCTGCCTTCATCATTAGTCAATTGTTCACTATTAGAAACCCTTGACATTGGCGGAAACAAAATCACCGGAAAAGTTTCCGCGTGGATGGGAGAAAGCTTCCCCGACCTACGAGTGCTTCGTCTGAGGTCTAATCTTTTCTCAGGGAAGATACCTTCGGAGCTTGGAAACCATGTGTCTCTTCAAGTGTTAGATTTGGCAGAGAACCAATTGTCAGGTTCAATTCCTCATACCTTTGCCAATTTGACAGCAATGCGGACAAGACAGACGTCAAATGATGGGTTTAATTACGCAGCTTATTACAACGAAAGGCTGGTTGTGCAAATGAGTGGGCAACCACGTGACTACAGTACGACACTTTATCTTGTTACTTGTCTTGATCTGTCAGGGAACAACTTATCAGGACAGATACCAAATGAAATTGTAAGCCTTCATGGGCTAATTGTGTTAAATCTGTCTAGAAATCAGTTTAATGGGGTGATACCAAATAACATAGGGAAACTGGGGGATCTACTGTCACTGGATTTATCCGAAAATAATCTCTCTGGGGCGATCCCTTCCAGCTTATCTGATCTGAATTTCTTAAGTCACCTGAACCTATCCCACAACAACTTGTTCGGAAAGATTCCAACTGGCAATCAACTCCAAACTTTGGACGACCCAACAATTTATAGCAACAATCTTGGGCTATGTGGTTTTCCACTCCCTAATAGCTGTGAGGAGAACAAGACAACAGGTGTTGCAACACCAAATTTATTGTCAGGTACTAAAGGAAGTGATGGAATTTGGCTTTATGCTGGCATTGGACCGGGCTACGTGACAGGACTTTTGTGTGTACTGGGGGTTTTGGTATTGAAAAGATCCTGGAGGATTGCACTTTTTAAGATTCAAGATCATGCCACCGACTGTATTTCTGTTGCAGCAATAGTAAGCATTTCAATGCTCAAGAGGAAATTTGTTAGAGATTAAAGTGGCATAGAGAAGCACCATGCGTGGAGATTTAGGCAGCCCATTGAAACTGGTACGTTTTGCAAAGTTATCCTTTAAGCTTTCTGTTTTTAATTATTCAATATTGAATTATTTTGTATTGTGGACTTTACTGATTGGAACATATATGGTGGAAAGGAAAATGAGACTTTTCAGGACAAATCTACTCCACATTATTTGCTTGCTAAAGCAATTCTCCAACAAGGGCGCCCCCCGTCATGGATGCATTTGGTCTCCAATGCATAATCATATGAAAGTGCTAATATTTGGCTGGTTTCCGGTTGATTATTTTCCATTCTGTGTTTGTCTCAGTTCCTTCTTAGGATTAGTTATCAAGTTTCTCCATCTTGTATTTTCTTTTGTACTAGGCTTGTTATGTATTGCTAAACATCTTTGTAATGCCTCAGTTTTTGGTTGATATAAATTTTCAATTATCCAAAAAAACAGACATCTTAGGTGGAGTTGTATATTAAATGGAAGTAACATAAACAATAAAAACTGTAATGAGAAGAATGACAGCATGATAGTCCACTTTTAAAACACCAGGGAAGATGAGAAAAACTCTCATGACATGGAATTTACGAATAATTTACATCTACAGCATTTTAGATAAAATACATTCAAAGATGTGGTTTTTTTGTTTCCTCTTGATTGCAATAATGGTAAAACATACTCTTTGGAACCATTCTTTCCTAGCAACTCAATGATTTAACAGTAGTTTTGAAATCATCCACATATGTCATGCGAATTGAAATCCCAATGGGAAATGATCGAACAGAGAGAGGGAGATGATTATGTTGGCATTGGATGTTGAAGATCCACTCAAACAAGAATGCTCCGTAGCAGTTCTGTTAAGAAGCTCACGCATCAAAGCTGGTCTGCTAAGCTGGAACTCTGTAGGATCCTTACTCATTAGAAGGGCTTTTACTTCCTGACATGGCTGGTCTCAATGGAGCTGATTGAGCGCACATGAGTCCTATCTCTATTGGTTCATCAACATATCGCTCTCATATAGTCTCCATGCCTGACAAATATAGATAGTATGTAAGATAGAAAAAAATAATTTGATGTGTAAATAAATAATTGACATGTGCCACAGCACATACTCCAAATATGCGCCTTTTGCATCCAAATATTCCATTTTTTGGGGTCGGGCGTGTTCTAAACAACCGCAAACCACGTGTTTAACATCCAACAGGCGATCATGATCATGCCCTCGAAAAGCACCTGGTCATGAGCATGGTAGCGTACGGGGCGCATGCAAATGAGGCCTCATATCCAATTAAGTACTTTCAAAACACAATTTTCCCATTCTAGAAGGTAGATGCCTACAGCATCTGCAGTTAGATCATTGCTCCTTCGACCACTTACAATTTCCAACACAACAACTCCATAGCTAAATGTGGCAACCTTTTCACTCAGTTGCCCTTTGATTACATACTCAGGTGCTACATAACCACTGCAAAACTACATTTGATCAGTTATTGTGGAATTTACTATTCTGGCTAAAATGAACTAACAGAGATGAGAGATTTATTTTTATTTCTATCAGAGATTGGTGTCAAAGTACTTAAGAAGTGCTGTTCGGTTTCAAATGTCAGTAACTCATCAATATTGATTACAGAAATCTTAAAAACTGGAGAGAATTAAAGAAGAGAAATGACTGGAGTCAAAGGGTTCCTGCAATCCTAGTGCGAACCTGGCTGCTGTTCTCTGCTAAGAGTCTAGCTAGTCCAAAATCAGCCACTTTGGGTTGGAAGTCATCACCCTGGTTTGATGTCTCTGTGTGTTATCTGGTCATGGAATTCCTCATTAAGATATGCAAGCCCACGAGCTATACCAAGGATTATGTCATACATTTGCTTCCAATTGAGGGTCCCGCATTTGTCACCTGCAGGGTATTAACGATCAAGTGAATGTCAATTTCTAATGTGTTGTTAAAAATATTACATTTAGCAAAAAAAAATTATAAAAATCGAAGATAATTAGAGTGCGACCTGATGCGGAGCCATAGTGGTCCCACATGAAATTTATTATTAAATTTAAGTTTTTAAAAGTTTACTTATATTAGAACTCTCAAATAGGGAAAGATTTTATTTGATTTAAAATTTAGGAATTAGGATTTTAGTTGAGATTTGATTCCAAGATTAAGACTTATCTTATTTAGTATGTTATCTTTAATTGGATTCTCTGTAAGCCTATTTAAAGGCATGATCAATAATGAAAAAAGAAGTCAATGATTTGAAGAAAAAAATACCTTGTTGCTCTGTTGATGGAGTTTTTCGTTCGGTGATGATGCTGAACAACAGTGGTGCCTATTCCGACGGTAACCTCTGGTGGTGATTCCAGAGGAAGCTATCCTTTTTATCCCGCTATTTCCTCCGCTCCCCTTCCGTCACGTGCTGTTCGCTATCACGACCTATACATCTCACTGTGCTTGCACTAAACGAATTGTGAGTGGTTGGATTGAGATCCAACAGTTAGCACCTATGCAGGGGGCAAGTGGATAATTCAAACCTCCCAGCCCTGTATTAGCGCACATTGCCCTGTATCTACCAGCTAGCAACGCGTTCGATGCAGATGCCAAAAGTAGCAGGAGCATACTAAAGAGGACTAAATTCCTGTCTGAGATGAAGCCATGATTAGTTGTAGGAATAGTATTCATGTGATGCAAATGCTATCTCTAAATTAATGTGTTTTAATGATTGTTATTCTCAAATTAAATTGCGTTGGATTCTAATGTTTAATGTGCTATTTGGATATTAGTTGTGATTTATCTAGTGATGGATTCAACTAATGATTTGAATCTCATCTGTTGATATGCAAGAGAATGCAAAATTTTATTTTAAAATTTATATGCTTTCATGCTTAAATTTTTCGTAGGAGAATAGATTGAATTTAAAATTCTCTACGAGATAATAGTGAGAACAATTGCTGATTTGGATAATTACTCCTATGATTGTCATGTGCTGATTCTTATGCCTTAGCGTTTTAAATTCTTGATTAAAGTTTGAATTTTTATTTGCTAATTAGTTTCTTTTTCATAGATTACTTAATTGCTTTAGATTAATTTGTTAGTTAAAGTCGTTTAATTGCATTAGATTAACACTGTAATTATGGTAAAGGTTGGGAAAACTTTATCAAAGCAATAGCCTATGCTATAATAAGTATACTAAGAACTTTATATGTATTATACAAGACTTTAAATAAGTATTACAGTAGGATGAAATAAGTATAATATTATAGTATCACGGGATAATGGTGAGTGGTTTGGCGTTCATCAAGTGATCTTGTATGTTCCACTGGTGATATTGACTCGATTCATGTTTCCAATTGGAAATCGAACTATCCATTTCTCTTTGACCAAAGTTTTAAACCTTGAAGTTTGGATAAGTATTGTTATGACCAAGTTGAGTTTCAACAAAATCTGTCTAGGTCACAAGTCTTTTCGTCAGGTATTTGACCGATGCACTTCCATTCATTTGAGAAACTTCAGTTGACCTGTTATTGAGTCTGTTTGAATCAAGTTTTCTTGAAACCGGAACTTGATATTCTTCATGATATAACTTGAGTTTTCATGGAGTCTTGAAAGGCAATTCTTGATTAAGTCTTTCTCCATGAGTCTTATCTAGGGCTATGCATGTGTAACATTGTCGTTGTTGAAATCTCTGTTGTATTCCTTTCGTGAGTCTCATGTTGATAGAGATATTAAGATTTCATTGATACTCTTTTACAAGCCGTCTACTGATCGAGATATGGAAATCTCATTAGTACTCTTCGGTGAGTCAACCGTTAGTAAAAGATACATTGAATCTCAGAGTATTGTAACCTCTACCATGCGAAAGATTTCTCAGATATGTATTGGATTGTTCCTCCACCAAAGATTTTACAAGAATCTCTCTGAGGTGGATTCATAGTATGCTTACGAGTCATTGCTAGGTCCAGCGTGACCTCCGATATTCATGGAATTTTGATTTCTTATTGCCCGAAGGGAGGCAAATACGTATGTTAGATTATTGACATTACGGAAGGTCTTCAGTCTCTGCCCATCGTGTCCGTAAGCACTGGTGGGGCTAGCATCCTAGACGCATGGCAGAGTTCCAAAGAGAGAACCCCTAGGGTGGTTCTGGTATATATTTTACCTCTTGCGATTGGTAAGTTCAGCGAGCAGAAATTATAACTCCTTTCACTTTAGATGTCTGGAGCTTTTGATATGATTGTTTTTCTCTCCTTACACCAGTAGTCATTTTGGAGTCGTATAGTTTATTGTCCTTGCTCTATACTTGAGAGTCAGGAACCATTGATGTTCGGAGTCCTGGATTATAGTAATTTCTCTCATTACACTTTGGATGTTTAGGAGTCTTCATTGATGATGTTATTTCCTCTTGTAATGGAATTCTTGTTGCTCACTTCAAATATTCTTGATTATTCAACTGTCTCATATTAAACCCTAGTCTTTGTTCTATATTGTATATTCTATTCTTGTGGGTTTTTGCGTCCTACTGGGTATTTCTTCGGAATATTCATGCATCCTCTGATGCAGGCATGAAGAAAGTATAGCTATGACATGTGCAGATAATGGAAGACTCGAAGACAATTGTGGAAGATAAAGCTATCTTTATTATTTTAAATTTAGTGCTTAATATTGTTGACATGTTGGCCAAAGCATTTTAACGATTTTGATTTTTAGTTATTTTAGATGATTTGTATTATGGATTAATTTAAGATTGTTAAGTTCTCATTTCATATGTGTTAATGATGTTATTTAAAGACTCCGTTGTATTATGTCGAGTACACATCTATTCATGGTGATGTATTAGACGGGATGTTCGAGTATTCGGTCATGTCTCGGGGTTTCTAGCCTCAAACATACTCAGAAAAAAAAATCTTCCGCACTCCGACGAGGCCGGGAATTTTGGGGCGTGACATTGGGTGACTGTATTAGAAGAGATGCTGGTCCATTTTGAGTCTGGGCAGTAATCTCAGACAGAAAAGGAAAAGAAAAACTAAACAGGTCACTTAATGTAGGACAGAGGGAATAGTTTTGTTTGGCAAATAACTGTTTTTTGTTTTCAGTACATTTTGCCAAATTACTTGCATGTGACATTAGTATTCCTTTACATGTCTGTGTTCATATTGATTGGGCACAATGTTTAAATATAATTTTTACATGCTTGTGTTTAATATACATTCATTGGAGCTTCTATATTTACCCTATTTTGAAAAACAATTTCATGTACTTAAGAAATTGCCATATCTCACCATCCAAAAGAAAGTTTTCTCATGAGCATGAGAAATCAATTCAAGAATTTTCTAAGATTCTATTCAGAAATGGCATTATTGACTCATTTCACTAACACATCTTCATTGGTGTCTACTATTATGTTGGCCTCATAGTTACAACAAGACGGTACAGCTGAATTCATCATTAGTAAACTCACCAATTCGTGTTAGTGGTAACAGAATGGTTAACTTCCGGTTGTGCCTCGTATGTACTCATTCAAATGGTAATAGAATAGTCCAATTACTCATAAAATTGCCTAGTCCTTGCATAGAGATGGAAATTTCAGCTCTTATCTCCTTGACTCTTCGGTCAAATGGTCCCAGCTAATTGCCCTTTCGCTTCTCTTTCAATTGTATGTTAGCTGCCAGTTGACTGCAGCTGCCCTTGTCATCCCAAATAGTGCTGTTCCTTGTCCCACATTCTGCAAAGAACTAATTATCAGGACCAATTCGTCATATCTTTGGCAATTTGACAGCATTGTGGAAAGAGACACATATCTGCACCAGTTTGGTGTATGCTTTGTATTATAATAAAATTCATCTCATAAATAAAATTAATATACTCAATTCGTCAGGAATTTTATTGCCATAAGGTTTTAGTTCATTCTCTAAATCCTTAGGATAATAATAATTTCGGATGAAGTGAGTAAATTGTATTTTGTGCATATATGCAGGAAATTCAAAACTATATACATGCTACCAGCAACTGTAAATGATGAAAATTCCTTTACGTGTGAGACTTCACTCCAAAGGCCTCTGTTCTCAAGGAGTGATGGTGACAGGGGAAGAAGCTAAGCACAGGAGAAGGCCGACTACGTGTTCTAGTCAAGTTCTGGTTTATAGCAACGGCTTCAACGTGTCAAGAACGTAATTTTCATTGAATGGTTGGGGCTGCTTCCATTTGATTGGCTGGAATTTTCTACTTTAGAACTCTACGTTCGAGCTATATAAATTAGGCAAGTAGAATTCTTGCAAATGTGCAATTACACTTGGTGGCCTAAATGGAGTGCTCGCATTCTTGCAACCGCTTCTTTTTTAGTTTTCTCATATTTGTTCATGGGATCTTATGCACTGTAGCTATTCAGTGTATACCATCAGAGCGAGAGGCTCTTCTCAAGTTCAGAAACAGCCTCTTAGATGAATCCAAATTTCTACAGTCTTGGATTGATGGCCCAGAGTGCTGCAAATGGAGAGGAATCACCTGCCACAACGAAACCGGGTACGTCATTAAACTTGATCTCAGTAATCCATGTGCTGCAAATGGAGAGGAACCATCAGAATTTTTGTTAAACTTGATCTGTCAGAATTTTGGTGGTCACTTAGACTCGATTTTGCTGGAGCTAAAACATCTTCAATACCTGGATTTAAGTTTTAACTGGTTCTATGGTGTCACAATACCCAACTTTCTTGGCTCATTTCGTGAACTAAGGTACTTGAACCTATCCTATTCTAGATTTACGGGGCAAATTCCGCAGCATTTCGGAAACCTCTCTAGAATTGAAATCATGGATTTCGGTTTTACTACGGGATTGTTTGTCAATAGCCTCCTCTGGGTGTCCAATTTGTACACCTTAAAGATTCTAAACTTGAACTGGGTAGACCTTTCTGCAGCTGGTCATGAATGGGTAAGAGTATTCAGTTCCCTTCCCTCCCTAAATGAGTTGCATTTGCATGGCTGTAATCTTCAAGGCCTTTTCCGCCCACTTTGGGCTTCAAATTTCTCATCACTTACTGTCATTGATATCTCCTCCAATCTCCTCAATGATTCATCTCTTCTTTGGCTGGCGAATATAAGTACCCTTTTGTCCGTTGATGCCTCTGTTAATAATATTGGAAGGTCAATTGACTCAATTCTTACCGCATTCTCAAAACTTCCCAACTTGGAAGAACTTAAATTGGAGAGAAACTTCATCCAGGAAAATGTTTCAGAGGTTTTCGCCAGTGGCTGGAGCAAACTTAGAGTTTTAGAGATGGCAGAGAATAGGCTATATGGAGAGTTCCCAATTTATGTTCGCAATATCACTTCCCTTACAACACTTGATTTTTCTGGGAATGAAAATATTACTGGAGTCATCCCTTTTTGGATTGGAGAACTTTATAATCTGGAGTCTTTGGATATTTCGTCCAACAAGATTAGGGATAACCTACCTGATTCTTTGTGTCTCCTCGGAAAATTGGAATTTCTTTACCTGGGTAGTATGCTTCTAAGAGGCCCTATTCCAAGCTGTTTCGGGCAGTTATCCAATCTGCAAGTGCTTTTTCTTTCTGGTAATTTTCTACAAGTACGAGTAATAGAAGATCATTTCAAAAGCCTATCCAAATTGAAGAGCCTATACTTGTCATCAAATTCCTTGGCGTTGGAACTTCCACCTCAATGGGTTCCTCCTTTTCAACTAGAGTTCCTTCGCCTGCGGTCATGCCACATTGGATCTGAGTTCCCTCCTTGGCTTAAAACACAAACTAGTCTACGAAGCTTAGACCTCTCCAATACATCCATTAGAGGGAAACTACCTGAATGGATCTTTAGTCTTGCTATAACCTTCTTGAACCTTAGCAAAAACTTTTTTGAGGGACCAATTCCTTCTTCATTATATTCTCCCCACTTTATTGACATATCCAACAATCAATTTAGTGGATCTATTCCACAAAGCCTTGTTCCAGTGAGGCCTTTCTTGCAGCAAATAACAGAATTAGTGGCACAATACCTTCATTGTGTAACGTGAGCACTGGAGTAGTCGATCTCTCTCAGAACAACCTGACTGGAGAAATACCATTCAACTTGGGAAATTGCAGTGGACTTACTGCGCTTGACTTGAGTGGCAATCACTTATTTGGAAAGATACCGTCGTCATTGGGTCATCTTCAGTCTCTTACGTCATTGCACCTAAGTGATAATAATTTGTCTGGTATGATGCCTTCATCTTAGTCAATTGTTCACAGTTACAAACTCTTGACACGGGAGAAATTTCCGCATGGATGGGAGAAAGCTTCCCCGCCCTACGAGTGCTTCGTCTGAGGTCTAATCTTTTCTCGGGGAAGATACCTTTGGAGCTTGGAAACCATGAGTCTCTTCAAGTGTTAGATTTGGCAGGGAACCAATTGTCAGGATCAATTCCTCATACCTTTGCCAATTTGAGAGCAATGCGGACAAGAAAGATGCCAATGTGGTTTTTTTATAATACTAGTTTTTACCAAGAAAGGCTGGCTGTGCAAATGAGTGGGCAACCACGTGACTACAGTACGACACTTTCTCTTCTTACTTGTCTTGATCTATCGGGGAACAACTTGTCAGGACAGATACCAAATGAAATTGTAAGCCTTCATGGGCTAATTGTGTTAAATCTGTCTAGAAATCAGTTTAATGGGGTGATACCAAATAACATAGGGAAACTGAGGGATCTGTTGTCACTGGATTTATCCGAAAATAATCTCTCTGGGGTGATCCCTTCCAGCTTATCTGATCTGCATTTCTTAAGTCACCTGAACCTTTCCCACAACAATTTGTTCGGAAAGATTCCAACTGGCAATCAACTCCAAACTTTGGTCGACCCAACAATTTATAACAACAATCTTAGGCTTTGTGGTTTTCCACTCCCTAAAAGCTGCGAGGAGAACAAGACAATAGGTGTTGCAACACCAAGTATATTGTCAAGTACTAAAAGAAATGATGGAATTTGGCTTTATGCTGGCATTGGACCGGGCTATGTGACAGGACTTTTGTGTGTATTGGGGGTTTTACTATTGAAAAGATCCCGAAGGATTGCACTTTTTAAGATTCAAGATCATGGCACCAACTGTATTTCTGTTCTGTTGCAACAATAGTAAGCATTTCAATGCTCAAGAGAAAATTTGTCAGAGATTAAAGTGGCATAGAGAAGCACCATGCGTGGAGATTTAGGCAGCCTATTGAAACTGGTACATTTTGCAAAGTTATCCTTCAAGCTTTCAGTTTTTTAATTATTCAATATTGAATTATCTTGTATTGTGGACTTTACTGATTGGAACATATATGGTGGAAAGGAAAATGAGACTTTTCAGGACAAATCTACTCCACATCATTTTCTTGCTAAAGCAATTCTCCAACAAGGGCGGCAAGTCATGGATGCATTTGGTCTCCAATGCATAATCATAAGAAAGTGGTAATTTTTTTTGGCTGATTTCTGGTTGATTAGAGTTATTTTCCATTCTGTTTGTCTCAGTTCCTTCTTAGGACTAGTTATCAAGTTTATCCTTGTATTTTCTTTTGTACTAGGTTTGGTATGTATTGCTAAACATCTTTGTAATGCCTCAGTTTTTGGTTGATATAAATTTTCAATTATAAAAAAAAAGAATCTCAGGTGGAGTAGTATATTAAATGGAAGTAACATAAAAAATAAAAACTGTAATGAGAAGAATGACAGCATGATAGTCCACTTTTAAAACATGACCAGGGAACATGAGAAAAACCCTCATGACATGGCATTTACAAATAATTTACATCTACAGCATTTTAGATAAAATACATTCAAAGATGTGTTTTATTGTTTCCTCTTGATTGCAATAATGGTAAAACATACTCTTTGCAACTATTCTTTCCTTGCAACTCAATGATTTAACAGTAGTTTGGAAATCATCCACATATGTCATGCGAATTGAAAACCCAATGGGAAATGATCAAACAGAGAGAGGGAGATGGTTATGTTGGCATTGGATGTTGAAGATCCACTCAAACAGGAATGCTCCATAGCAGTTCTGTTAAGATGCTCACGCATGAAAGCTGGTCTGCTAAGCTGGAACTCTGTAGGATCCTTACTCATTAGAAGGGCTTTTACTTCCTGACATGGCTGGTCTCAGTGGAGCTGATTGAGCGCACATGAGTCCTATCTCTATTGGTCTGATACATATCACTCTCATATAGTCTCCGTGCCTGACAAATATAGATAGTATGTAAGATAAAAAAAAAATTAGATGTGAAAGGAAATAATTGACATGTGCCACAGCACATACTCCAAATATGCGCCTTTTGCATAGCAGCATCAGATCTTGATCTGAGCTTCTTTTTTAGTTTTCTCATATTTGTTCATGCGATCTTATGCACTGTAGCTATTCAGTGTATACCATCAGAGCGAGAGGCTCTTCTCAAGTTCAGAAACAGCCTCTTAGATGAATCCGACTTTCTACAGTCTTGGATTGATGGCCCAGAGTGCTGCAAATGGAGAGGAATCACCTGCCACAACGAAACCGGGTACGTCATTAAACTTGATCTCAGTAATCCATGTGCGTTGCCGCAGTATACAGTACAATCCTGTACGCAGTTTCGTGGTCACTTAGACTCGATTTTGCTGGAGCTAAAACATCTTCGATACCTGGATTTAAGTTTTAATTCGTTCTCTGTTGTCACAATACCCAACTTTCTTGGCTCATTTCGTGAACTAAGGTACTTGAACCTGTCCCATTCTGGATTTAGGGGGCAAATTCCTCACCATTTCGGAAACCTCTCTAGAATTGAGATCATGGATTTCACAAATGCTGGTTTGTTTGTCACTAGCCTCCGCTGGGTGTCCAATTTGTACACCTTAAAGATTCTAAACTTGAACTGGGTAGACCTTTCTGCAGCTGGTCATGAATGGGTAAGAGTATTCAGTTCCCTTCCCTCCCTAAATGAGTTGCATTTGCAAAGCTGTAATCTTCAAGGCCTTTTGCGCCCACTTCGGGCTTCAAATTCCTCATCACTTACTGTCATTGATATCTCCTCCAATCAGCTCAATGATTCATCTCTTCTTTGGCTGGCGAATATAAGTACCCTTTTGTCGGTTGATGCCTCTTTTAATAATATTGGAGGGTCAATTCTTACCGCATTCTCAAAACTGTATCGGGCAGTTATCCAATCTGCAAGAGCTTCATCTTTCTCGTAATTTTCTACAAGGACGAGTAATAGAAGATCATTTCAAAAGCCTATCCAAATTGAAGAGACTAGACTTGTCATCAAATTCCTTGGCGTTGGAACTTCCACCTCACTGGGTTCCTCCTTTTCAACTAGAGTATCTTGGCCTGCAGTCATGCCGCATTGGATCTGAGTTCCCTCCTTGGCTTAAAACACAAACTAGAATATATCACTTAGACCTCTCCAATACATCCATTAGAGGGAAACTACCTGAATGGATCTTTAGTCCTGCTATAACCTTCTTGAATCTTAGCAAAAACCTTTTTGAGGGACCAATTCCTTCTTCATTATATTCTCTCGACATTATTGACATATCCAACAATCAATTTAGTGGATCTATTCCACCAAGCTTTGTTCCAGGTCACGTCTTTCTTGCAGCAAATAACAGAATTAGTGGCACAATACCTTCATTGTGTAACGTCAACATTACAGCACTAGATCTCTCTCACAAAAACCTGACTGGAGAAATACCATCCAACAACCTGGGCAATTGCAGTACTCTTTTTGTGCTTGACTTGAGTGGCAATCACTTATTTGGCAAGATACCGTCGTCATTGGGTCATCTTCAGTATCTTCAGTCATTGCACCTAAATGATAATAATTTGTCTGGTATGCTGCCTTCATCATTTGTCAATTGTTCACAATTAAAAACCCTTGACATTGGCGGAAACAAAATCACCGGAAAAATTCCTGCGTGGAAGGGAGAAAGCTTCCTCGCCCTACGAGTGCTTCGTCTGAGGTCCAATCTTTTCTCAGGGAAGATACCTTTGGAGCTTGGAAACCATGAGTCTCTTCAAGTGTTAGATTTGGCAGAGAACCAATTGTCAGGATCAATTCCTCATACCTTTGCCAATTTGACAGCAATGCGGACAAGACCAACGTCAAATGATGGGTCGATTCATTATGAGCTTGGAAACCATGATGGATATGATTATTACGACACTTACCTTGAAAGGCTGGTTGTGCAAATGAGTGGGCAACCACGTGACTACAGTACGACACTTTCTCTTGTTACTTGTCTTGATCTATCGGGGAACAACTTATCAGGACAGATACCAAATGAAATTGTAAGCCTTCATGGGCTAATTGTGTTAAATCTGTCTAGAAATCAGTTTAATGGGGTGATACCAAATAACATAGGGAAACTGGTGGAACTGCTGTCACTGGATTTATCTGAAAATAATCTCTCTGGGGTGATCCCTTCCAGCTTATCTGATCTGAATTTCTTAAGTCACCTGAACCTATCCCACAACAATTTGTCTGGAAAGATTCCAACCGGCAATCAACTCCAAACTTTGGTCGACCCAACAATTTATAGCAACAATGTTGGGCTTTGTGGTTTTCCACTCCCTAATTGTGGCAATCAACTCCAAACAGGTGTTGCAAGACCAAGTTTATTGTCAAGTACTAAAAGAAGTGATGGAATTTGGCTTTATGCTGGCATTGGACCGGGCTATGTGACAGGACTTTTGTGTGTATTGGGGGTTTTGGTATTGAAAAGATCCTGGAGGATTGCACTTTTTAAGATTTAAGATCATGCCACGGGCTTTATTTCTGTTGCAGCAATAGTAAGCATTTCAATGCTCAAGAGGAAATTTGTTAGAGATTAACGTGGCATAGAGAAGCAACATGTGTGGAGATTTAGGCAGCCCATTGAAACAGGTACGTTTTGCGAAGTTATCATTCAAGCTTTCTGTTTTTAATTATTCAATATTAAATTCTCTTGTATTGTGGACTTTACTGATTGGAACATATATGGTGGAAAGGAAAAATCTACTCCACGTCATTTGTTTGCTAAAGCAATTCTCCAACAAGGGCGCCAAGTCATGGATGCATTTGGTTTCCAATGCATAATGATAAGAAAGTGCGAATTTTCGCCTGATTTCTGGTTGATTAGAGTTATTTTCCATTCTGTTTGTCTCAGTTCCTTCTTAGGATTAGTCATCAAGTTTCTCCTTCTTGTATTTTCTTTTGTACTAGGCTTGCTATGTATTGCTAAACATCTTTGTAATGCCTCAGTTTTTGGTTGATATAAATTTTCAATTATCCATAAAAAAAGACATCTCAGGTGGAGTTGTATATTAAATGGAAGTAACATAAAAAATAAAAACTGTAATGAGAAGAATGACAGCATGATAATCCAGTTTTAAAACATGACAAGGGAAGATGAGATAAACCCTCATGACATGGAATTACGAATAATTTACATCTACAGCATTTTAGATAAAATGCATTCAAAGAAGTGGTTTTTTTGTTTCCATTTGATTGCAATAATGGTAAAACATACTCTTTGGAACTATTCTTTCCTTGCAACTCAATGATTTGACAGTATTTTGGAAATCATCCACATATGTCATGCGCAATGAAAACCCAATGGGAAATTGTCGACCAGAGAAAGGTAGATGGTTATGTTGGCATTGGACATTGAAGATCCACTCAAACAGGATTGCTCCGTAGCAGTTCGGTTAAGAAGCTCACGCATGAAAGCTGCTATGCTAAGCTGGAACTCTGTAGGATCCTTATTAGAAGGGCTTTCGCTTCCTGACACGGCTGGTCTCAATGGAGCACATGAGTCCTATCACTATTGGTCCATCAACATATCACTCTCATATAGATCAGATCTTGATCTGAAAATTTCCATTTTTTGGGGTCGTGCTTGTTCTAAACAACTGCAAACCACTTTTTTAACATCCAACAGGCGATCATGATCATGCACTCGAAAAGCACCCAGTCATGAGCATGGTCGCATGCGGGGCGCATCCAAATGAGGCTTCATATCCAATTAAGTACTTTCAAAACACAATTTACCCATTCTAGAAGATAGGTGGCTACAGCATCTACAGTTAGATCATTGTTCCTTCAACCACTTACAATTTCCAGCACAACAACTCCATAGCTAAATGTGTCAACCTTTTCACTCAATTGGCCTTTGATTACATACTCAGGTGCTGCATACCCACTGCAAAATTACATTTGATCAGTTATTGTCGAATTTACATGAACTACTTGAGAAGTGCTGTTTGGTTTCAAATGTCAGTAACTCGTCAATATTGATTGCAGAAATCTTAGAAACTGGAGTGAATTAAAGAAGAGAAATGACTGGACTCACTGGGTTCCTGCAAGCCTATTGCGAACCTGGTTGCTGTTCTCTGGTGAGAGTCTAGCTAGTCCAAAATCAGCCACTTTGGGTTGGAAGTCATCATCAAGCAGTATATTGCCAGGTTTGATGTCTCTGTCATATCCGGACATGGAATTCCTCATGAAGATATGCAAGCCCACGAGCGTGCCAAGGATTATGTCATACATTTGCTTCCAATTGGGCGTTTGCCACCTGTAGTGTATTAAGATCAAGTGAGTGTCAATTCCTAATGTGTTGTTAAAATTATTACATTTAGCAAAAACAAAAAAATTATAAAAATCGAAGATAATTAGAGTGCGACCTGTACATCTTGCTGTGCTTGCACCAAACGCATTGCGAGTGGTCGGATTGAGATCCAACAGTAAGCGCCCATGCAGGGGGCAAGTGGATAATCCAAACCTGCCTGCCCTGTATTAGCGCACATTGCCCTGTATCAACATTATGGTCAATGATACTCCTCCGACGATAGTAGTTCATTTCTGGTTTTTTCAATGACACTTTTGGAGTGGAATAGGAGATAATTGTTTAATACCTGTGTATATAAAACATAATCATTTATTAGAAAATGCACGGTAGATCATCTCAGTTATTAGGGACAACTCCCTTCCATTACCCCTGAGTACTACTGCTCAACAGGAATGAACTAGCAACATTTCCTTTGCCGTTAAGTAATTTCATGAGTACTGACTTCGAGCTTTGGGAAGGTTAAGCATATATGTGAAGTACACATTAACCAAATTCAATTGTCATGCTCTCATATTACATAGTTATCATAGTAAATTGCACTTAACTCTATGATCTGTGTGGAAACTGCACATAACCCCTCTCACCTATCAAAAATTGTATATATATTGAAGTTTTTACGTGTATCTGTTAATAGCATAACTCGGACAAAATGGTACTAAACTTTAAAATACAATGATGAAGGTAGATTTCTGATGCTACAGTTCGATAGTAGTATATCCCACCTAAAACAACTTATGTAAACTTGCTAAAAAAAGGTTTAAGAGGTCTTTGAAAGAGCCAATTTGTGAACTTGGTTTTTGAGTTTGGAATTGTAATAGACAAGGCTGAAACTTTCTTTAAATGTTTAAATGTGATCAGATGATCACCATCTATTAGGGTATGAGTTATGGGGTTTTAATAGTGGAGGTTTCAATAAATGAATGGGGTTATATGCAGTTTTCAATAGGTCATGGTGGATAAGTATAAGCCTATAAGGAGGTTGTAGACAATAGGGAAAATCGTATGATATTATTATAACCCGAAACAAAATGAAAGCTATATGGTACCTCTTATTTGCAATCATCATCATTTGTTTATCTCAGTTATCTGGGGTCCGCGGTACCTCTTATTTGCTAAATAACAATAAATTCAGTGCAATTGTGGGAGAGAAGATAAAAACCTACTACACACACTTGAAGTTTTAAACTATACCTTCCCATATAAATTATGTTTCTTTACAGCATCTCAGGCACACAAACAGGAGAATCAGAGCCATTAAAACAGCAGCAACTTCGATTGTGCCCCCAATGATCAGAGTCTTAGAAGTTCCTGCGAAGTGTTGATTCTGGTAATCCGATTCAAATTTGCTATTAAAACTTAGCTTATTACAAACTTCCCTTAGCATATTACAAATTTTCCAGAGTATCTAGATTCCACAGCTATCCCATGGCAGTTTTTAGACCACAACTTTAGGCTCTTTTAATCAGTGCCATGAAACATAATCAGTTCAAAATCTTGATAAATTGACAGTGGAAATTAGATACAGTATTCGCCGTTTCCCTGTCCAGACTCCACCAGAGTAGGCCTCTCCATTCTATTTGGAATCTCCCAATTTCTTTTAGCACAGGAAAGATTGATATGTACTCCCATCGGAATTATTAGTAACATTTGGTTTTCGAAAATGAACTGCATTGGAATTGTTAGTAACATTTGGCTTCGCAATATACACAACCGTTCATTTTCGGAAAACAAAACATTACTACCAACGACAAATGGAGGGAGAATTCGAAATAGGTTCAGGTGACATTATTTTAGGGTAATAAACCAAACACCTTTTCGTTGAACCAAAAACACCCTTCATTTCTTCTGTTCCTACTTCTACACCTCACATAGCTCCCTGGTGTTAGATAATGAATGCTTGATTTCCCATTTTGTAGTCAAAGGGTAGGATTATTTAAAAAATGTTCAAATTTTACTACATCATCATTTTCCATATGTACTCCTCATCCAGAAGCAATCATAATATTTGATTTTGCAAAATGAAATATGTCCGGAATTATTAGTAACATTTGGTTTTCCAAAATGAACAAACTCAGGTGACATCTTTTCAGAGTAATAAGAACAAACACCTGTTAATTCTTCTCTTACCACCGCTGGACGACCACTGGATAATGAATTATTAATTTCCCATTTCGCATTGGTCTTCTTGGGTTAGACTCATATAGAATTTAAGAAGAAGGGTAGCTCCATTCATCTAGAACTGAAGAGAGATTAAGGGTGTGAGACAAGGCACAACTCAGTATCTTTGAGGCTTTGCCACTGGCCTTTGCAGCCATAAGAGGCTAAAGAGCTTTTCTAGAGAATGGACTACTGGCACTTGAACCTCATCTCCAATGCCATTCGGTGATGGTTCCATCAATGGGTCTTTTGGTATGGACAATGATATTCCTACATCAGTCTTCCTTTAGCACTGAATGTCAGTGAATGAAAAACTGATGTAGGGGCATCATCATTCGTTGGGGCTCGATTCACCACTCGTCGGAGGTCGTCAGAATGTCGCCGGAGGCATCTTCCTGCCGGTGCGTTAACGTCGTCTACATCAACCTATCGTCGCAGCCGATCGCTAACGATCATCGAGGGAGATGCTTGCTGGTGCGTTAACATCGTCGACATCAACCTATCGTCGCAGCTGATCGCTAATGATCATCGAGGGTCACCGGAGGTCACTGGCCATCACTGACTCCCCCCTTTTACTGTTCATCATCTTCAATCCTCCCTCTCGGCTCCCTCTGTCCGTTTCTCTATTTTAAAACACAGAAGATGGCTCCTGAGTGCTGCATCACTAATCTCTATCATTAGGGATGATAGATGGGGGGGTCATTACAGCAACTTTGCTTAAGTTAGTGGTAGGAGGAAGGGGAACTAGATCCGAAAGGGAAGTAACTCATGTATCTTCTTATATTTTTACTTGTGGCTACATAGTTGATACTCTTTTTATATGAGAGGGGCAAGGGAAAAGGCATCAATTTTTCATTTTTTGTTCAAAATGAGGTGCCAAAAATATTAAAAGCAACTACGATTACCAACTATGTACGAAGAAGCCTCGTACCATGGTTGTCCACCCTGGGGGGTGATAAAATTTATAAGAGATTTAGAATGCATGTAGGATTACGACAAAGTTCATGGTTTTTGTATTCCAAACCGTAGTAGACCATGAATTTCCTTTGAGATTACCTGTTAAAGAGTGGATGAGAAGAGGTCAAATGAAAGAAAAAAAATCATATGACAGATTTCTCAAGAGAATAAATCATATAGGCAACCCTTAGGACAAGAGATTCTTCAAGAGAATAATTCTTAAACGAGAGAAAGTTAGGACAATCCCACATGAGAGAAGATCCTAATTAAAAATCACCCGAAGCTTATCAGAAGATTTCAGGTAGAAAGCAAAAAAAAAAGAGAAATTATAGGATGAATTCCATAAGAGAGTAAGTCCTATAAGAATCACCTTGAATAGATTAAGGTATAAAGCATGAATAGAAGAAAAAAAAGTATTAGGAGAATTCCATAGGAGAATAGTCCCAAGAAAGGCAAATGCATGGACCGTAAGACTGACCGGTTTTAGGTGGTATTGGATTAAAAATGTGAAAACCTGCCCAATTGCTCAACATCTCCTTTTCCCCGTCGTCAAGGCCAATTGGGCAGGCACTGATTTGATAACCACCCTCGGATCAGAATCCAATGGACCGAAAGATTGGCCTCATTCTCCTTATATGAGAGCGATCTCATGTAAACTGTCGTCTACAAAAAATGAACCCCCCTCCCAGAACTTTATATGATATAAAAACTTTGCATAGTTCAATATTCCTTATGTAGAAATTTAATGAACAAAACAACCACATTACATAAAGCAAAACTCCTAACTCCCTTCGTTACAAATAAATTTTCAATTCCAAATAAACAAACTAACACATTCCATGACTAAATTTTAAAACCCAAAGTTAATATTTCACATTCCATAATGATAATCAAAATTCCACATTATATTATAAAAGTACCTTTTCATCCTTGCTCCATATTCAACAATCAAATATCCTATAATAAAATTTTAAATGCCACAGTGAAAATATAGACAAAGTTTCTGAATCCACCATCAAAGATCAAGTTTAACAAGGTAGGTGAGTGTGTCACATTAGAGGGTAGGTGAGTTCCATGTAGCTGTTTATAGCCGTCAGATCAAGATCCAACTGCTACGAATGGAATTGACCTCATATAAGCTATATAAGAGCAATCTCATTTAAACTTTTCCTTTTTAATTTATATTGATGATGCCAGCAATCGGCTCTCTCTCTCCCCATCGAGCTCGACACTCTTCTGGAATTCCCTCCAAAACCTGACCACCGGAGAAGCTGTCGCCAAGAGAGGGCCGGGGGGCGGATGGAGGAGGAAGAGAGGAATACCACAACTCTCCCTTGCCCCAACTCCCCCGCCCAGCCCTCGCACCACCTCCCTTGGCCAGCCCTCGCCCCAACTCTCCCTTAGCCATCCGTCGCCCCATCTCTCCCTCGGCCAGCCCTCGCATCACCTCCTTCACCCATCCCTCACTGTGAATAGTAGGAAGGAGGTTCAAGATCATGACATCATGCTGTCATTGCTATTTGGAGTTTTTGGAGATAGAGATTTGAGACTGGAGTTTCTAGTGGTCAAGGGGATTGGGACTTGGGTGATGAAGCAAGACAAGAAGATTTGGATTGAGGAGAAAAGGTATTATATTCCAAAATCAATCTCCAAAATTAAAGGTCTACTACCATAATGTCTAAAATCCACGATCAAAATTCAAAAATTGGCATTCTAATTTGATTTTAAATCAACAATCTCAAAATAGGACAACAATCAATATGCTTCAAAATGCAAATGCTAAAATGTACAATGATACACAACAAGTTACAACAATAATTAACATGATTAAATCCGAAGTTTGCTGATTTTGTCAACCAGTCACTGCTTCATTACAGAGGCACTAGGATTCAGAAATTCTGCCTCTTTGTGTACATCAAATAATACTGCAATGTGAAGCTGATTGTGGATGCTTGGTCTGGCTTTTACTAAAAGGTTCCATATATGTTGCCTTCCATGATCTTAATAATAAAATCAAGCAGAGCTTGAGTTAGTAAAAAAAAGGGATGTCAGCAATTGAACCCCGTTGGACCTACTCCGCAAGAATTCTGGGTCGATGAGAAGGACAATATTTTTTAACGTATATTTATAAACTACAAGAGCAATGCAATCTTCAAATTTGGCAAGTTACATTCCAAGTAAACCAGTATCTTTGTAAAATCCTATTCTTATAGTTTGTTATCCCTGGGATAAGCCATGGGCTTCGACTTTGATTGATCAAGGCCGTGTATTACAAATGTGGGCCCCACAAATTAATGGGATAAACCACGGGCTTGATTCAACTTTGATTGATCGAGAATGCTGTGTATTAAACTAGTGGGCCCCACAAATGAACAGTTTATGATAAGCCCGTGGGACCATTCCTTTCACGCCTTGACATAGGTTTAAGATAAATAATCAGTTATTAACGCTCTTTTGTTTTAAAAATCAACAGGTGCTTCCTGCACTAGAGAGTGTGAAGGGAAGCACTGCAGTTTTTGAGAATGGCAAAAGTCATGAGTTTGACCACTGGGTATGTGAGCAAGGCCAAGTCATGGCTCAAGGTATGCTAATGTTACTAATCTACTTTTCTTTATGAAGAATGCTGCTGAAAACAGAAATGGTAGGTAATGGCGTTTGACAATTATGCAGAATGATGAAGACCTCCTTAATGAAGAAGGTATGCCCAAGAAGAGATTCCCTAACCATTGGAAAGGAAAGAATGGATTGTATTGTGCAGGGCTTGTAAGAAGAGGATTATTTGGCATCTCAATGGATGCACAGAACACACCCAATGACATCAAGATATCATACAATGAGGGCAAGAGGAATAGCTGATGTCCATACGATACAAAACAAAATACCCAATAGAAACATTTGTAATAGTACGAATTTATTCTGCTGAAACTGTAATAATGATGCCATAACAAGATTATGGGCTTCTTGGTGACAAAATTTTTGTTATTAATTCTTGTTGCAATTTCTAATTATGAGGACGCAATACCAATTATTCAAGTAATATACGGAAAGCCTGCAGTCTTATTCCATGACTTAAATTTAGCCACTTACCCCAAAATTGAAACAATCCAATGTCCTTAAAACTCGGTCATCTTTTATCAAAACGTCATCTACTCACTAAGCATAGAAATTAAGTCATTTTTTCCTCATAAAAAATGCTAACAGAAAAATAAGATAGTTGATCTGCCCATCCAAACTTGGTTCTTTGGATCCGTTATTTTTTTTTGATAATTAAAATTATTTTTCCTAGCTTAGATTGCTTAATGTATGATATATTGTAAAAGGGAAAAGTTTAACCAAGATTGCTCTCATTTGGCTTAGATGAGGTAAGTTTAACTCATTTAGTTTGGATCCGTTATTAGGTTGGGTCTTTGTCATGGGCTACTGGGCATGCCACAACCACATAGACCCACCATGTTGTAATAAGGAAGGTTTTAAAAATTAGACCAGTCATCGACCTGGAATTCTAGCCGAGTAGGTCCAATCAGGCCCAACTAGGTCTCAACCCAGGTTGACCTGGTTGCTGACATTGGATTTACAGAGGGATCAGGGAGAGAGGGAGTTACCTGAGGTAGAGAGTTGCCTGATGCTGTCCTTCATCACATCCCTTCCTACCTGACTACTGAAGACGCCATAAGGACTGGTGTTTTATCAAAGAGATGGAGGCACGTGTGGACTCTTGCTCCTAATTTAGAGTTCGCCTATAGCCACCATCCGAAGTTTGCTGATTTTGTCAACCAGTCACCGCTTCATTACAGAGGCACTAGGATTCAGAGCAATGTAATTTATAAGAATGGCCTAGTTATAAACGATATTTATAAACAATATTTTTCAACGTATATTTATAAACGATAAGAGCAATATAATCTTCAAATTTGGCAAGTTACATTCCAAGATTACGGGAGGACACTTATCTTCCTTGTTGTATACTATTTCTCTGACTACTATAAAGGTATGCATAATATTCAGCCATGGCAGACAAGATGGCAGAAGTTGTAAGTAGTCATAGTAGGGGTTGGCCCTGCTGGCCTTGCAACTTCTGCATGCTTTAACCTCCACTCCATCCCCAATGTAGTCCTAGAGAAGGAAGACTTTTGTATCTCCCTTTGGAGAAACAGAGCCTATGACCGATTAAACCTTCATTTGGCCAAGGAGTTCTGTGAGCACCCTCATCTTCCCTACCCATCTAACTCCCCATCCTTTATATCCAAATATGAGTTCATAAAGTATGGATAGGTATGTGTCACAGTTTTGTCTGACTCCTAGGTACTGTCGTTTGGTCAAGTCAGCTTGTTATAATGAAGCTAAAGGGAGATGGAGTGTTTTAGTGAAGAATACTCAAAATGGAGGGGAAGAGGAGTATGTGTCTCAGTTTTTAGCTGTGGCAACAGGGGAAAATGGTGAGGGTTTTGTTCCCTAGTATTCCAGGCTTGGAGACTTTCAAAGGGGAGGTTGTGCATTCAAAACAGTATATAAGAATGGCCTAGTTTATGAGGGTAAGAGAGTGTTAGTGGCTGGATGTGGGAATTCAGGGATGGAGATTAATTGCTTTTGATCTATCAAGCCATGGATCTGCAACTTCAATAGTTATTAGGAGGCCGGTGAACCTTCGTTTATTTTTTCTTCTTTCCTACTTTTTTTTTTTCTAATTTTCTTGAGGCCATCCTTTACATAACACTTCGTGTAGATATGAGCTTTTTACATATGACCTGGCGCCATCTTTCAGTTTCTCACATCACCCGGAATCTTTTTCTTTCTTCGATATGACCCGGAAAGTACCCAAAATACCCTTAGGTTTAGGTATAAGCACCCACACTCTTCGTTTTTCCATATTACCAGGAATCTGAGGAGGTACCCGGAGAAACTCGTGTTCAATCGGAGAAGAAGGTATTCCGTCCGGCATCTCCGCCCATATCATCGCCGGCGTCGGCGCCGTCTAAATCGGGAAAGGTAATTTTCGCGCCAAAAAGCGAGAAACCGAGCGGGATGAAAGGATTTTGATGTAAGAGCAGCAGGGAAGCCCTCCAAACTACAAAAATTATGATCTACATGTAAAGAAACACATATAAAGATCACCCATTGGTGTTGGACCGCTCCTGGACATAAAATAAGAGGATAAAATGGGCAAAAACGTGAAATACTCTTCGGCGAGTAACAAGTTCAATTTATATATCTTTCTGTGATCCTAATGAAAGGGAAGAGGAGGAAAAATAAGGAAGAACACAATAAAATGGGCAAAAACGGATGAAAAATGAGCGAGTTATCAAATTTTGAAAATTCCTATTTTATCGTGTCATCGAAAACACGAAAAATCTTGCAGTATAGTCGTGTCGTCGTGTACACGACTATACTGCAAGTCGTGTCGTTCAAAACATGTTTTTACTGAAATTTTTAAAATGTCATAACTCACTCATTTTTTATCCGTTTTTGCCCATTTTTTTTGCGTTCTTCCTTATTTTTCCTCCTCTTCCACATCATGAAGATATATTAGGCTGAGAAATGAAGAAAAAATTAGAAGAAATAAGAAAGTGGAAGCTCTTCGCCGCAAAGCTTCAACTTTCTTCTTTTTTCTTCATTTCTTAGCTTAATATATCTATATGAGGTGGAAGAGGAGGAAAAATAAAGAAGAACAAAAAAAAATGGGTAAAAACGGATAAAAAATGAGCGAGTTATGTCATTTTGAAAATTTCAAAAAAATCACGTTGCATATGACACGACTCAGGCTCAAGTCGTGTTGTCGAATACACGACTTGAGCCTGAGTCGTGTCATATGCAACGCGATTTTTCTGAAATATTCAAAATGTCATAACTCGCTCATTTTTTATCCGTTTTCCCCCATTTTTGTTGCGTTCTTCTTTATTTTTCCTCCTCTTCCACATCATGAAGATATATTAGGCTGAGAAATGAAGAAAAAATTAGAAGAAATAAGAAAGTGGGAGCTCTTCGTCGCAAAGCTTCTACTTTCTTCTTTTTTCTTCTTTTTTCTTCATCTCTTAGCTTAATATATCTATATGAGGTGGAAGAGGAGGAAAAATAAAGAAGAACAAAAAAAATGGGCAAAAACGGATAAAAAATGAGCGAATTATGACATTTTGAAAATTTCAAAAAAATCACGCAGGCTCAAGTCGTGTTGTCGAATACACGACTTGAGCCTGAGTCGTGTCATATGCAACGCAATTTTTCTGAAATTTTCAAAATGTCATAACTCGCTTATTTTTTATCCGTTTTCGCCCATTTTTTTGCGTTCTTCTTTATTTTTCCTCATCTTCCACATCATGAATATATATTAGGCTGAGAAATAAAGAAAAAATTAGAAGAATTAAGAAAGTGGGAGCTCTTCGCCGGAAAGCTTCTACTTTCTTCTTTTTTCTTCTTTTTTCTTCATTGCTTAGCTTAATATAGATATATGAGGTGGAAGAGGAGGAAAAACAAAGAAGAACAAAAAAAAATGGGCAAAAACGGATAAAAAATGAGCGAGCTATGATATTTTAAAATTTTTAAAAAAATCGCATTGCATATGACACTACTCAGGCTCAAGTCGTGTTGTCGAATACACGACTTGAGCCTTAGTCGTGTCATATGCAACGCGATTTTTCTGAAATATTCAAAATGTCATAACTCGCTCATTTTTTATCCGTTTTTGCCCATTTTTTTTGCGTTCTTCTTTATTTTTCTTCCTCTTCCACCTCATTAGGATCACAGAAAGATATATAAATTGAACTCGTCGCTCGCCGACGTGTATTTCACATTTTTGCCGATTTTTATTCTTTTATTTTGTGTCCATGAGCGGTTGAACACTAATGAGTGGCCTTTATATGTATTTTTTTACATGTAGATCTTAATTTTTGTTGTTGGGAGGGCTTCCACGCTGATCTTACATCAAAATCCTTTCATCATATATTTTTTTCGTCTTTCCCGCTATTTTACAGTTTTTTGGCATGAAATTTTATTTTATTTTCGAGTTAGACGGCGCCGGCGATGGTTTCAACCGCAATTATGGACGGACCTTTGCCGGAATATCTTCTTCCCCAACTTGATGCTCCCGTAAATCACTAATTTTGGGAAGAATGAAGCATTTGGGATACAAAAGGCTTAAAACGTAAAAGAAGGGTATTTTCGGTACTCTAGGTGCCGATTCCGGGTCATATGAGAGAAAGAGGAAGATTCTGGGTGATATGGGAAAGTCAAAGTTGGCGCCAGGTCATATGTAAAAAGCTCTGTAGATATGGATGAGATGTTAGTGTTGTGCAGTCAACTGTTGCCCTTATTTAGCAAATCTGTAGTGTAAATGAGACTTAAACGTTCACTTCCTTCAGATTTTACCTTGGTTACTCCACCAAATCTTTCATAGGATACTAACAGCTTAATTTCAGAACATATTTCAATTAATCCGAGTTTTCATTACTTGTTATTTCTTAGCAAATCTTTCTTCGCAGTCTTCCTAACTATTTTGAAATTTGATACTGAAAACTAATTGTATTTACTGCTTGATGTGTGTAGGTTCATGTTCTCGTAAGAGAAATAGTGCACCTGGGTATGGTCATGCTAAATACCTGCCATATTATATTGTGGATGCTATCATTGAATTCCTTGGCAAATTAAAGTATGGCAATTTGTCTAAGTATGGAAAGGAAGATCACCTGTGCTGGACGTGGGGATTGTAAAGAAGATCAAATCTGGAAAGATTCTGGTGAATTTCTTTCCATTCCAACGGATTTATGTGAATTTATCACATAAACAGAGTTGTACACACTACACATATTATATTATGTATCACAAAATAAAATGCCTAAGACATCTCACTGTGGGACATATGACATAGGAGTAATATACAACAAAATTATTTTTCCTAGCTTAGATTGCTTAATGGTTGATATATTGTAAAAGGGAAAAGTTTAACCAAGATCGCTCTCATTTGGCTTAGATGAGGTCAGTTTAACTCGTAGACGTTGAATCTTGATCTGACGGTTACAAGGGTGATTGATGGTCACACTCACTTACCCACACCGACTGATTTGATGTCCATCGACGGATCGGAATCCAACGACCCAAATGACTATCCCCACCTTATATATGAGAACGTTCTCATGTAAACCAGTATCTTTGTAAAATCCTATTTTTAGGATAAGCCATGGGCTTCGACTTTGATTGATCAAGGCCGTGTATTACAAATGTGGGCCCCAGAAATTAATGGGATAAACCACGGGCTTAATTCAACTTTGATTTATCGAGAATGCTGTGTATTAAACTAGTGGGCCCCACAAATGAAGCCCATGGGACCATACCTTGCACGTGTTGGCATAGGTTTAAAATAAATAATCAGCCATTAACGCTCTCTTATTTCAAAAATCAACAGGTCCTGCCTGCACTAGAGAGTGTGAAGGGAAGCACTGCAATTTTTGAGAATGGTAAAAGTCATGAGTTTGACGCCAGTCTTTGCCACTGGGTATGTGAGCAAGGCCAAGTCATGGCTCAAGGTATGCTAATGTTACTAATCTACTTTTCTTTATGAAGAATTCTGCTGAAAACAGAAATGGTAGGTAATGACATTTGGCAATTATGCAGGATGATGAAGACCTCCTCAATGAAGAAGGTATGCCCAAGAAGAGATTCCCTAACCATTGGAAAGGCATGAATGGATTGTATTGTGCAGGGCTTGCAAGAAGAGGATTGTTTGGCATCTCAATGGATGCACAGAACATAGCCAATGACATCAAGATATCATACAATGAGGGCAAGAGGAATAGCTGATGTCCATAAGATACAAAACCAAATACCCTTTAGAAACATTTGTAATAATATGAATATATTCCGCTGAGACTGTAATAATGATGCCATAACAAGATTATGGGCTTCTTGGCGACAAAATTTTTGTTATTAATTCTTGTTGCAATTTCTAATTATGAGGAAGTAATACCAATTATTCAGGTAATATATGGAAAGCCTTCAGTCTTATTCCATGATTTAAATTTAGTCACTTACCCCAAAATTGAAACAATCCAATGTCCTTAAAACTCGGTCATCTTTTATAAAAAAAATCGTCATCTACTCACTAATCATAGAAATTAAGCCATTTTTTCTTCACAAAAAATGCTAAAAGAACCAAATCCAAGTTTGGTTCACATGCTAAAAGAAAAATAAGATAGTTGAGCAGCCCATCCAAACTTGGTTCTTTGGATCGGTTATTGGGTTGGGACTTTGTCATGGGCTGCTCGGCATGCTACAACCACATAGACCCACCAAGCTGTAATAAGGTCACAAGCATTATAACAACTTCTCCAAATTTTATTTGATATTCTAATAGAGCCCTAAATTGTATGCAACAGAAATCAGAAAGAACAGAAGCAATCAAATTTTTTAGGGATTTTCGATTTATCTGAAAGGAAACTAACAATAGGGCGATGAGAGTCCACCGATCTAGCTCGAGTCCATGAGCATAAAGAGCAGCGCTCTCAGAGAAAGGATATGCAAAAGTGTCAACCCTAGAGGACTAAAGACCTTATATACTGTGGTCTAATTACAAACAATTACAAGTAGTTGAAATTAACTTACTCTTAGTAAATAATCAACAACTAATATCAGTAAATTAGTAATTCCCTTCCTGCCTTCAGCGTGTGCCTGCATATATTTTCCATTTTTCCTCACCATCGGAAAGAGCTTGAACTCGAGCACCAGTTGAGGGTAGGTGGGAAATACTCATACAAATCAGCAACATTGAAGGACTTGGAAATTTGCATCTCAGGCAGTAGGTCCACCACGTAGGCATTGTCATTGATCCGCTTAAGTATTATGAAGGGACCAATTTTCTTCCGGGGCAGCTCCAGTGGGGAGCTCTTTGCGCAAATGCACGATCACCAAGTCGCCTTCCTGAAAGATCTTCTCGTGCCTGTGTCTGTTCCGCGGGTATAACTGGCCTTGGCCCTCTGCAACTGTTAGCGATCTTCCTGGTGGATGTCAGTCAGCAGTCAGTTTTGGAGAGTGTGTTGAGTTGAAACATTGCATCCAGGAGATACATTCACCCCATTCAGATACATATGTTAATCAATTTGCATGATAGGATCAAGACGTTGTGCCAAGAAACTGATATACCTCTGCAATTTTCCTTGCAGTTTCATGAAGTTGTGCTAGTGGCTTTGCGAACTCAGTTCTCAGATTTATTTGCTCATTGGGCATATCTCCAGGTATAAAACAACTAGCAAGAGCTGCAACCTGATGATGATCAAGATCATTGAATGTGCCTAACAATGTAAAGAACCAGACTTTGTTATTTATCAAAATATGACAAAGTTGTAGTCAACAAACAGATTGAAACTCCAGTTCACCATTGAACATTAGCTCAGTAATGAGTAGTTCATCCCCAGTATCTATCAAGCAAGCAGCCCTTCCTTTCAATTGTACAACACCATCGAAATCGATATGCCCTAGCCTCCTCTACACTCTTGCGCGGTTTTTAAGTTCATCACGAAATTTTTGAAGCTGATGCAATGAAACACAAAGAGGTGAACAACGAGATATAATAAGTCAATACACTTGCCTAATCTCTAATATTCTAAATCATCTGTTAAGCAGGTTTAATTCAGAGCAAAGTTGAGAGAGAGAGAGAGGACAGTAAGGAATTTGCTATGGAACCAAAATAATGAGATGAATAAGAAATTTGCAATGGACCCAAAATGCAACAATTCCGTTGTGTTATTATTTTGCACAATATTATATAACCACTTCAAAATCAAAGAAAACACATCGAGGTGGAATAACGAGATAATGTATAGGTGCAGATGATTATGTGGACCATTGTAACAGATAAACAAATTAATTGCCATTGAACAACAGTCCTTCCATACCTGAGATCCACGCATCTTTGACTTAAGCTGTTGAATTTCATGGTTCACTTCTGTTTTCCTCCGATAACTTTGCATTTGTTGCTCACTTTCACAGGACTATAAAACCAAATCATACACATAAATATAATTTTTCAATAATGTGATGAGCAGCTGGAGCCAAATGAAGATCTTGGAGCTAAATCAATAAAACTAGGGGAATTTATATAATAAATCGTAAAAAAAATTTATGAAAATGACACACTGTAGCAAATATTTGCAAAATAGGGTATCTGACAAGCCACGCAGGCGCCCGCGTGGCGCGGGCACTTGCATGGCTTTTTTTTAAACCAAACCGAAAGGCGTCGATTGAACCGACGCCTCTCGGTTAAAAGAGAAAGGCGTCACTGCCTTACGATTTTCCGTCCTATTTTAAATAGGCACTCACTTCAACGATACATATCTCTCTCATTTCTAACCTATTTTTGCCCATTTTTTTCACTCTTCCTTATTTTTAGTGCTCTTTCTAGTCATTATAATATCACAAAGATGTTGAGCCATCACATACCATTTATCGTAGTTTTTACAGTATTTTTTTCGATAAATAGCATGCGATGGATCAACATCTTTGCGATATCAATATGAACAGAAAGACCACTAAAAATAATGAAGAATGAAAAAAAATGGGTGAAAATGGATAAAGAATGAGAGAGATATGCATCATTGAAGTTATCACCCCTTTAAAATGGGACAGATTTGTTTTAGTGGGACAAATTTCATTAACCCAACGTCTGACTCATTGCCTTCCAGGCAAGCCAAAGATACTTGCTAGAACGGGTCAAGTTTGATCAGGTATGTCTTTGCCATCTGGCCATTGAATGCTGGATTCGACAAAGTTCCATAAATTGACTCCTCTTTAGCTGAAGTATAACCACTCAGGACTGCAACCTCATGAACACACGTCCGAGCAACATTACAGCATGTAAATTCAGACTTAGGAGTTTCAGAAATATCTTCAGACAACAATCGAGATTTCACTTCTGGAGATTGCGTTAACTTCCGCTTACCTAAAGGTGAGGACTCTTCCATTTCTATTATACTTTCAAATATACGAACTCCAAGAAAAAACAATAAAAGGATGTGTGTTCTCGCTATTTATGTCAAATGCTACAACACCCTCTGCAACAGCATAAAGAAATAAAATGGATGAACTTCGAAGGAGCAACAATTTCCAGCATCAAGTAACTTCCTATTTATGTCAAATGCTACAACACCCTCCTCTGCAACTGCATAAAGAAATAAAATGGATGAACTTCGAAGGAGCAACAATTTCCAGCATTAAGTAACTTCCTATTTTCCTACAAGTAAGAAAATGCCCATAAAGAAAACAAGATGAATACAATGTACACCCTCCATCCAATGAAGCTCTTCCGGTGAAATACGGATCCAACATTACATGGCTGTGTTTGCTCCCTCAAAGCAAAAAACACGAAAAAGGAACCCAAAAAATGCTGTTTTTTTTATAAATATCACTAATTTTGCAGTGCAGACGAACTTCATTGGACGGAAGGAGTAATCAATATTCACAGACTGCATTTTGTACTGAACAAGATACTCCCTCCATCCATTAGCCCCTGTCTGTATTTGAAAATGAGTGAATCTTAATGTAAAAAACCCGGAACCCGAAATAAAGAAAAAATTGTAAAAACAGACAAGAAGAAAAGTTACTCTTAAAACTCCAATATTTTCTTGAGGAAGATATAGACCTTAAAACTCCTAGTCAGAAAGTGGAACTCTTTGAGATAGAAAAAGAGAAAGTTACTGTCACTAGTAATGAACAAGTGGTAGGTAACACATCCAATGTGGATGTTGAAAATCGAGCATCAAGAGAGCGTAGACCTTCAGTTTTGTTGAAGGATTACTATGCCATGCTTGGTGAAGATGAGATATCGGTAGGATTACTATTCCTCGTGCAAACAGAATTTGGGAGAATTTGACACATACATGAAGAAAGATCCGCTTCCGCTGCAGCTCGATTACCCTTCAGAAATACCATCCAACTTGGGTAATTGCAGTACTCTTGCTGTGCTTGACTTGGGTGGCAATCACTTATTTGGCAAGATACCGTCATCATTTGGTCATCTTCAGCCTCTTCAGTCATTGCACCTAAGTGATAATAATTTGTCTGGTATGCTGCCTTCATCATTAGTCAATTGTTCACAATTAGTAACCCTTGACATTGGTGGAAACAAAATCAGCGGAAAAATTTCAGCGTCGATGGGAGAAAGCTTCTCCGCCCTACGAGTGCATCGTCTGAGGTCTAATCATTTCTCTGGGAAGATACCTTTGGAGCTTGGAAACCATGAGTCGCTTCAAGTGTTAGATTTGGCAGAGAACCAATTGTCAGGATCAATTCCTCATACCTTTGCCAATTTGACAGCAATGCGGACAAGACAGATTACAACGAGAGGCTGGTTGTGCAAATGAGTGGGCAAACACATGACTACCACGGTATGACACTTTCTCTTGTTACTTGTCTTGATCTATCAGGGAACAACTTATCAGGACAGATACCAAATGAAATTGTAAGCCTGCATGGGCTAGTTGTGTTAAATCTGTCTAGAAATTACTTTAATGGGGTGATACCGAATAACATAGGGAAACTGAGGGAACTGCAGTCACTGGATTTATCTGAAAATAATCTCTCTGGGATGATCCCCTCCAGCTTATCTGATCTGCATTTCTTAAGTTACCTGAATCTATCCCACAACAATTTGTCTGGAAAGATTCCAACCGGCAATCAACTCCAAACTTTGGTCGACCCAACAATTTATAGCAACAATCTTGGGCTTTGTGGTTTTCCACTCCCTAATAGCTGCGAGGGGAACAAGACAACAGGTATTGCAACACCAAGTTTATTGTCAAGTACTGAAAGAAGTGATGGAATTTGGCTTTATGCTGGCATTGGACCGGGCTATGTGACAGGACTTTTGTGTGTAATGGGGGTTTTGGTATTGAAAAGATCCCGGAGGATTGCACTTTTTAAGATTCAAGATCATGCTACGGACTGTATTTCTGTTGCAGCAATAGTAAGCATTTCAATGCTCAAGAGGAAATTTGTTAGAGATTAAAGTGGCATAGAGAAGCATCATGTGTGGAGATTTAGGCAGCCCATTGAAACAGGTACGTTTTGCAAAGTTATCATTCAAGCTTTCTGTGTTTAATTATTCAATATTAAATTCTCTTGTATTGTGGACTTTACTGATTGGAACATATATGGTGGAAAGGAAAAATCTACTCCACGTCATTTGCTTGCTAAAGCAATTATCCAACAAGGGCGCCAAGTCATGGATGCATTTGGTCTCCAATGCATAATGATAAGAAAGTGCGAACTTTTGGCTGATTTCTGGTTGATTTGAGTTATTTTCCATTCTGTTTGTCTCAGTTCCTTCTTAGGATTAGTTATCAAGTTTCTCCTTCTTGTATTTTCTTTTTTACTAGGCTTGTTATGTATTGCTAAACATCTTTGTAATGCCTCAGCTTTTGATTGATATATATTTTCAATTATTAAAAAAAAGACATCACGGGTGGAGTAGTATATTAAATGGAAGTAACATAAAAAATAAAAACTGTAATGAGAAGAATGACAGCATGATAGTCCACTTTTAAAACATCACAAGGGAAGATGAGAAAAACCCTCATGACATGGCATTATGAATAATTTACATCTACCGCATTTTAGATATAATGCATTCAAAGAAGTGGTTTTTTCGTTTCCACTTGAATGCAATAATGGTAAAACATACTCTTTGGAACTATTCTTTCCTTGCAACTCAATGATTTGACAGTATTTTGGAAATCATCCACATATGTCATGCGCAATGAAAACCCAATGGGAAATTATCGACCAGAGAAAGGTAGATGGTTATGTTGGCATTGGACATTGAATATCCACTCAAACAGGATTGCTCCATAGCAGTTCTGTTGAGAAGCTCACGCATGAAAGCTGCTCTGCTAAGCTGGAACTCTGTAGGATCCTTATTAGAAGGGCTTTCGCTTCCTGACATGGCTGGTCTCAATGGAGCTGATTGTGCGCACATGAGTCCTATCACTCTTGGTCCATCAACATACTCACATATAGATCAGATCTTGATCTGAAAATTTCCATTTTTTGGGGTCGTGCTTGTTCTGAACAACTGCAAACCAATTTTTTAACATCCAATAGGCGATCATGATCATGCACTCGAAAAGCACCCAGTCATGAGCATGGTCGCATGCGGGGCGCATCGAAATGAGGCTTCATATCCAATTAAGTACTTTCAAAACACAATTTACCCATTCTAGAAGATAGGTAGCTACAGCATCTGCAGTTAGATCATTGTTCCTTCAACCACTTACAATTTCCAGCACAACAACTCCATAGCTAAATGTGTCAACTTTTTCACTCAATTGGCCTTCAATTACATACTCAGGTGCTGCATACCCACTGCAAAATTACATTTGATCAATTATTGTCGAATTTACATGAACTACTTGATGTTGGGATTGTTACATAAAAGAAGGCAAGAATACTACCAATTATACACAATTAATTGACAAATTATTTTATCAAAATACCAGAAATTGGAGGAGAAAGAAAAACCAGGTTCGAGGCAGGCTATGCGCTATCCTTGAAACAGATACGCCGCCTTCCGTGCACAAGCAATTAAAGGCGTTCCATTCCCGAGATACAACGAACCACTCCGTCAGTTTAAAGGTGCACACAAATAAAACTGACTGGATCTCGATCAGCGGAGATCTTGCTCAATGATGGACCAAGAATTTTGAGAGAAGAAGAAAGATTTTTGGATCCCTTATGTTTCTAATTTATGTAACCCTTCTCTGAGAATTTTCGTTCTCTTTATAATAAAGGACTCTGTTTGGAAGAAGAGGAATGAAAAAATGCAACTTTTGGAAGCCAAAACGGCAGAAAAAGTCCGATAACCGTCACGACGATCGATCGTCAGCTCGGCAATCGAGCGATCGATTGTCATCTCGGCCTGACGAAAAAAAAGAGAAAACCCGAGACTACGATCGATCGGTCCAACGATCGATCGTCAAGCCCGATCGATCGTGATCTCGGTTTAAAACCAAGTCAAAAACCAACACTTGAGAAGTGCTGTTTGGTTTCAAATGTCAGTAACTCGTCAATATTGATTGCAGAAATCTTAGAAACTGGAGAGAATTAAAGAAGAGAAATGACTGGACTCACTGGGTTCCTGCAAGCCTATTACGAATCTGGCTGCTTTTCTCTGGTAAGAGTCTAGCTAGTCCAAAATCAGCCACTTTGGGTTGGAAGTCATCATCAAGCAGTATATTGCCCAGTTTGATGTCTCTGTCTTATCCGGACATGGAATTCCTCATGAAAATATGCAAGCCCACGAGCGTGCCAAAGATTATGTCATACATTTGCTTCCAATTTCGCGTTTGTCACCTGCAGTGTATTAAGATCAAGTGAGTGTCAATTCCTAATGTGTTGTTAAAATTATTACATTTACCAAAAACAAAAACATTATAAAAATTGAAGATAATTAGTGTGCGACCTGTACATCTTGCTGTGCTTGCACCAAATGCATTGCGAGTGGTCGGATTGAGATCCAACAGTGAGCGCCCATGCAGGGGGCAAGTGGATAATCCAAACCTGCCTGCCCTGTATTAGTGCACATTGCCCTGTATCAACATTACGGTCAATGATACTCCTCCGGACGATAGTAGTTAGTTTCTGGTTTTTTCAATAACCAAATTCAATTGTCATGCTCTCATATTACATAGTTATCATAGTAAATCGCACTTAACTCTCTATGATCTGTGTGGAAACTGCACATAACCCCTCTCACCTATAAAAAAATGTATATATATTGAAGTTTTTACGTATATCTGTTAATAGCATAACTCCGACAAAATGGTACTAAACTTTAAAATACAATGATGAAGGTAGATTTCTGATGCTACAGTTCGATAGTAGTATATCCCACCTAAAACAACTTATGTAAACTTGCTAAAAAAAAGGTTTAAGAGGTCTTTGAAAGAGCCAATATGTGAACTTGGTTTTTGAGTTAAGAATTATAATAGACAAGGATGAAACTTTCTTTAAATGTTTAAATGTGATCAGATGATCACCATCTATTAGGGTATGAGTTATGGGGTTTTAATAGTGGAATTTTCAATAAATGAATGGGGTTATATGCAGTTTTCAATAGGTCATGGTGGATAAGTATAAGCCTATAAGGGGGCTGTAGACAATAGGGAAAATCCTATGATGTTATTATAACCCGAAACAAAATGAAAGCTATATGGTACCTCTTATTTGCTAAATAACAATAAATTCAGTGCAATTGTGGGAGAGAAGATAAAAACCTACTACACACACTTGAAGTTTTAAACTATACCTTCCCATATAAATTATGTTTCTTTACAACATCTCAGGCACACAAACAGGAGAATCAGAGCCATTAAAACAACAGCAACTCCGATTGTGCCCCCAATGATCAGTCTTATTGCTGGAAGTTCCTGCAAAGTGTTGATTCTGGTAATCCGATTCAAATTTGCTACTAAAACTTAGCTTATTACAAACTTCCCTTAGCATATTACAAATTTTCCAGAGTATCTAGATTCCACAGCTATCCCATGGCAGTTTTTAGACCACAACTTTAGGCTCTTTTAATCAGTGCCATGAAACATAATCAGTTCAAAATCTTGATAAATTGACAGTGGAAATTAGATACAGTATTCGCCGTTTCCCTGTACAGACTCCACCAGAGTAGGCCTCTCCATTCTATTTGGAATCTCCCAATTGCTTTTAGCACGGGAAAGATTGATATGTACTCCCATCGGAATTAGTAGTAACATTTGGTTTTCGAAAATGAACTGCATTGGAATTGTTAGTAACATTTGGCTTCGCAATATACATTACCATTCATTTTCGGAAAACAAAACATTACTACCAACGACAAATGGAGGGAGAATTCGAAACAGGTTCAGGTGACATTTTTTTAGGGTAATAAACCAAACACCTTTTCGTTGAACCAAAAACACCCTTCATTTCTTCTGTTCCTACTTCTACACCTCACATAGCTCCCTGGAGTTAGATAATGAATGCTTGATTTCCCATTTTGTAGTCAAAGGGTAGGATTATTTAAAAAATGTTCAAATTTTACTACATCATGATTTTCCATATGTACTCCTCATCCAGAAGCAATCATAATATTTGATTTTGCAAAATGAAATATGTCCGGAATTATTAGTTACATTTGGTTTTCCAAAATGAACAAGCTCAGGTGACATCTTTTCAGAGTAAAAAGAACAAACACCTGTTAATTCTTCTCTTACCACCGCTGGACGACCACTGGATAATGAATTATTAATTTCCCATTTCGCATTGGTCTTCTTGGGTTAGACTCATATAGGGGCATCATCATTTGCATTAACTCCCCTACATCAGTTTTCCATTCACTGACATACACTCGTGTATGTCAGTGCTATAGGAAAAGAAGAGTTATGAGCTTAGCTTGTGTGATGAGTTATAAGAAGTTTGTGAGATGCATTTTCAATGCTTGTCCCATTCTCTTAGATAAGGCATCCACAGTTTAATATTTTAGATGTCTGAATTAATAAAGGACAGAAGGCTGTGTAAAAAACAAAGATAGAAGCAGTGTGTTTTTTAACTCACTAACTCATAACTCAATTAAGCAACTCATTAACTTCAATAAGGGAACTACTTCCAAAGCTAGGAGATTAGGCATGTGGTCAACAATAGGATAGTGGGTGGAAAGGGGATAGCACTTTTGGTACTCATACTGAACTGGCTGAAATCTATAACGGACTAGAGCATTGGACTCATGGAATCCATATCAAGAGGATTTGGCTGAACCCACACCAAAGAGCAAATCCACAGCGACACCAAGATTTTAGATTCCACACAAATTTTGTGAGGATTTGACTCTATTGACCCTGTACTACTTCCCAAACACAACAATGGTCATGCACATCATATTTTAGCAGTCAGCACATGCGGACGGCTATTTGAACTTGAAGGACACTTTTGCCTTTTTCTCTTTCGCAAAAAACATAAAGGGGTTCAAATAACCCAGTCCCTTCTCACATCTCTTGCTCTTTACACTTCCACCTCAACCATCAGCTCCAATGCCTCTACTCTGCTTTCACCAACGTCTCCTCCTCCTTCCTGACACTACTGCCTCCTCCTCCTCTTTCGTTGCAGCCTCTAGCCTCATTACAGCAACTTTGCTCAAGTTAGTGGTTGGAGGAAGGGGAACTAGATCCGGAAGGGAAGTAACTCATGTATCTTCTTATATTTTTACTTGTGGCTACATAGTTGATACTCTTTTTATATGAGAGGGGCAAGGGAAAAGGCATCAATTTTTCATTTTTTGTTCAAAATGAAGTGCCAAAAATATTTAAAGCAACCACGATTACCACAAGAGCAATATACGAAGAAGCCTCGTACCATGGTTGTCCACCCTGGAGGTCATAAAATTTATAAGAGATTTAGAATGCATGTAGGATTACGATAAAGTTCATAGTTTTTGTATTCCAAACCGTAGTAGACCATGAATTTCCTTTGAGATTACCTGTCAAAGAGTGGATGAGCAGATGTCAAATGAAAGAAAAAATCATATGACAGATTTCTCAAGAGAATAAATCATATAGGCAACCCTTAGGACAAGAGATTCTTCAAGAGAATAATTCTTAAACGAGAGATAGTTAGGACAATCCCACATGAGAGAAGATCCTAATTAAAAATCACCTGAAGCTTATCAGAAGATTTCAGGTAGAAAGCAAAAAAAAAAGAGAAATTATAGGATGAATTCCATAAGAGAGTAAGTCCTATAAGAATCACCTTGAATATATTAAGGTATAAAGCATGAATAGAAGAAAAAATGTATTAGGGGAATTCATACGAGAATAGTCCCAAGAAAGGCAAATGCATGGACTGTAAAACTGACCGGTTGTAAATGGTATTGGATTTAAAATGTGAAAACCTGCCCAATTGCTCAGCATCTCCTTTTCCCCATCGTCAAGGCCAATTGGGCAGGCATGGGAAGAATTTTAGATCCTACCAGTTACATCCTCCCTCAAATACTCCACAAATAGAATGCGGCCATATTCGCATTCTATTGGCCAGGATATAACTTGGAAGATGTAAAAAATTATCGGCCGTAGTTCTGCTCAAGTAGGCCCCATAAATTGAGCGTTCTAAGTTTCGCATGGTTTGAGTATGTCTTGTTCATGCCACAAACCATTGCAATAGGAGGCATAATATTATCCCCAGACAAGAAATCGCTCGTGGATGAAAATTATCCCATATTATTTGTTCTATCTCTTATTAACCTCATAGCAATTAGTGGATGGAGTATAAAGGGTTACTTGGTTTTAAATTGTATATTTTTCTTAAACATCACACTTTATGGGACAATTGAAATGGGATGGACGGATTACACTTCTTTTGGGTTATTTCATGGACCTAATTCCTTGATCACTCTTCCTTCTTTTGGATTGTTTAGGTTGTTTTGGCTTGAGCTTGAAATTTCAATTTCAAGTTAGAGCCAATTTCGTGCCGAATTGAGTTGAGTCACTTTAGCTCGCGAGTCTGATTTAGTTGATTTTGAATTTCATGTCCACATTCCGGACAATAAATACGGGTAGGAGAAACTATTATCTGTGTTCAAATTAGTTTGAATCCATAGCTGTTAAAAAATGGTTTTAGTTCTCATAAGACACATTACCTAACTCTTTCAAATGCAAATGCTGATGCAATTATATATGAAAAGATGAAAAAAGATATAAAATATAATAAAACTTGAGACGACGGACATAAATAACAAGATTTATCAAATAATATATATTAAAATAAATAATAACCGATTATGAAAGAAGAAAATTTATTTCCCAATCCGATTATATGACATTCCACGTCGGCACTTGTGTAATCTTTTTTTTATATTTACCTAAAAAGCATCACTAGAAGCAACACCTTCCTATTATAATGACAAAAAAATTGTTTCAATTGACACCTTATATTTTGTTAACCTTTTTGAAATGCAAAATGACGCAACGCCACACTGCTGCCTACGTGGCATGAAAGATGACCAGATCAAAAACTAAATTACATTCTTTCCCAATCGTTATTATGTATTTTAATATATATTATTTAATAAAATTCTCAATCCATACATAGAGTTTAATATATGTGTGCACATACAAAAAAAATATACAAATAGTAATTTTTAACTTTTCTCAAGCTTTGAGTCAAACTCAAGTCCAGTCCAGCTTTCAAGTCAGCTTTAACATCTTTAGTTCCATTATACATCAGGCTAGAATGTAAATTCTAGCAAAAGGTCAAGCCTAAGATTTAAGAAGCCATCAGGGGTGTATTGGAGCAACAGGGCATTCCTTCTCTTGGGGGCTTTTGCTTTCAACTAGTTCACAATCAGGAGTGTCATGCCCCAAAATTCTAAAGCTCAATTAGAGCGCGGAAACAACCAATCACAGAAGGTCAGGAAGTCAGAATCTCGGGGAGTGACTGAATACTCGAACGATCTCATTCCAAATATTATAATTGGAATTTACAAGACTAATATGACTGAACAATATCTAAGTATTTAATCTTAACATAACATTAAAAGCAACTACTTAGTCTATTACAGTAGTTTAAAAACTCAATAAATCAAATGTCAGGCTCGGGCACACCGGCCAACCAGTCAAACAAAGACAAACATAAATAACACTAAAAATAATTCTTCAACTTCAAGCTTTAGCCATTTTTAGCAGCTCCAACGATTTATACCTGATGCATCAGTATTCTAGAGGCAATACCCAATAGGATTCAGAGGAAAAACCCCACAAATAAAAGGAATAGAATATGTATATATATATAGACATCACGTTTTAATGAAAAATTTCAAAGTTCAACTGAATCAAGAATTGGAAATACAGTGCTTACCTTACCTGAATATTGACTGCACTCAAAGACAATAACAATTCATGGTATGGATAGAATAATCATTCAAGACTCTGACCGTTCAAGGAGAAAAATAAGAATAAGTTCATACTTCAAAAATAACACTAAAAATGATTCTTCAACTTCAAGCTTTAGCCATTTTTAGCAGCTCCAACGATTTATATCTAATGCATGAGTATTCTAGAGCAAATACCCAATAGGATTCAGAAGAAAAACCCCACAAATAAAAGGAATAGAATATATATATATATAGACATCACGTTTTAATGAAAAATTTCAAAGTTCAATAGAATCAAGAATTGGAAATACAATGCTTACCTTATCTGAATATTGACCGTACTCAAAGACAATAATAGTTCATGGTATGGATAGAATAATCATTCAAGACTCTGACCGTTCAAGGAGAAAAATAAGAATAAGTTCATACTCCAAGCATCAAAGTATAAAGAGACATCAATTTCTGCTCTCAGATCAGTCCACTTCCCCTATGAAATTCTATACCAGAACATCCTAGAGGTTCTTCAGAGGAACCCGACCATGCGTCTAAGGATGCTAGTCCTATCGGTGCATACGGGCACAATGGGCGGAGACTACAAGATCTTCTGTAATATCTTGTAATCTAATAATGTGCATATGCTTTCAACGGTTGAACTACATAGGTTCAATAATAATCAGATATCACTATGGATCTAGCAATGGCTCGTGAGCAGACTATGATTCCACTTCAGAGAGATATTTACCAGAACTCTTAGTAGAGAAGCAGTTTACATGAAACTGAATCAGGTTGTCACCCACATAGGTTGTATCATCTAGAGACTCACTCAAATATCTTCTAACTTACAGAGGAGTATTATGGAGATTTCAATATCTTGATCAGTGTAGACTCACATATGATTGATCACAGAAATTTACTATTTCAATCACCAGATAACTCATAACTGAAGACTCAACAGACAGTCAATACGCTAAATACCTTCACCATGCATAACCCTAGGTAAGACCATCTTCAGGATCGAACGACACCACGATTTATAATTCACAACACAGCAAGATGGTAGGGTTCAAGAGTTTAACCCTAACCAAAGATTTCATGGTTCAAAGCTATTTTTCAAAACAAGTGACTTGTAGTGCACTGCAGAAGAATTCAACACTGGCAATCCACTTTCCATAATTACTGTTATTGTAGACATTACCAACCCAATCATACAGTATAAGGTTAGTAATAGCATAGTTGACCAAATCTTACAGTCTTAATAAATAGTAGTACCTTAAACCTTAAGCCTTAAACCCAGTGCACCATTGTATGCACAACATACCACTTCCTATGAACACTACAACTTGTACAGTGCTTATTTTATTTTGAACTTTTTATAGCAAATAGCCCTGGATGACTAGTTTCTAACCCAACAAACATCATATTTTCCTGATTTTGATATGATTAGTTATTAATTTTTTATTACTACTCGTTGGCACAGAAATAGTTTTGGCCGAGAGCAATTAACTTAATTCCTTTTGATTAACTAATGAGAATAACTTATTCCCGTGATTAAAATAATTTACTGACATCCACTACTCAACCCTCAAGTCCTTTACAGAGCCCAACAGTTCTGCCATTAATTAGTTTCTTTCATCTTAAGGGTTATTCTTCTATACTAGTTAGCATATACATAGGTAATCTCCTTAACACTCACATTAACCCAATGAGACAACCTTTTTCAAACACTAAACACAATAGACACGATCTGAATATGACAAAAAAGGAACACTTTTAAGCATCACTAGATTCGAATCACCATAATTGAAGCAATACACCAATTATGACTCGAATTAAGAGTACTTACATGAATTAGATCGAGCATACCCTAGATTCAAAACAAATGGATTAAGAAAGATGCAAACTTTAAGTGGACAGCATTGCACAAAACAGAATAGCATGAAACAAGGTCCATTCAGGGTCAATTACAATGAGGATGTCTTCCATGGTCTAGCACCTGAAGAATTAAGGTATAGTGATCATAAAGAATCAATTAATCACTCACATAACATGCCAATCAACATTGAATCCAATAGACAACTCCATTATCAAAATCACTAGCAATATAATAAGACCATCACACTCATAATCCACACGACATGTTATGGCATACAAAATTCAATATCAGAAGTTGTAGGGAAAAAGATAAATCATCCTACCTCATTGATGACAAACCGATCGATTCCTCTTGTGTGCCTTGAACTCTTCTTCACAAAACCTCTTCCGCTTTAGCGATCCACAACAAATCAAAGCAAGTAATAAGGAGAGTTTGGCCGCAAGCTGGTTTGAGAGAGCAGAGGAGAGAAGAAGCACTCAACCACTCACCACAAGATGATTGCAAAAAGGGGTGCCGGCCCTCCAATTTCCAAGTTTAAATAGGTGGTTTCTTCTCCAACCAAATCAAATCTCCACCGTTGATCTCTCTTACATCCAACGGTCACGAATGTCTAACAAAGGAGAGTCTCCTAATGCCTAGACGTGCTCTACCAATTTCTCCCAATTCAGTTAGGATTTTACAATAATTAAGGATTGAAATCTCTTAATTTCGGTTACCATAACCACTATGGTAATCTCAATCTGAACGCCCCATTTCTAACAAGGAAACGCCTCTTATTAGCTATGGAGAAGGTAATATAAATTTTTCATTCAGTTAAGATGGATTCTCTCCATGCTTACAAAATCCAACGTGGTAACTTCCTAATTGAATTACAATTTCAATCGGTTTTCAATTAGGAATCAAAATCCAATCTTCTTCCATGACTTCTCCCTCAATCAAGGCAATCTAATTTGGCCACATCACTTACGTGCACACTATTCCCAATTCAACAAGATCTCAAAAACACCAAAATCACAAACTGCCTAAACCGGTGTGATCAATCGCATCTCTCTGGCAATCGATCGGGGCACACAAAAACACAAGTCACAATAGATATGATTGATCGTTTTGTAAGGCGATCGATCGCGAGAACAAAATAAAAAATTACAGTAAATGCGATCGATCGTCACGCCAGAGATCGATTGCATTAAGCCTTCAGTCGGCTACAAAACTGACCCGATCAACTACAAAACTAACCCAGGCTATCGATTGCGTCCAAAATTTCTGCAATTATAAATCCTTTTAATGAAATTTCAATTTTCACAAAATCTATAGCAATGGGAAGAGTACCTTGAGTATTTTAAAAATAGCTCCTGCCATCTCACCGATCAAAAGACCCGCTTAACAATTCAAATTTTTTTTTTGGGTATAACAAGGTGCACACAGCAGCTATCTCACCGATTGAAATCAAGTGTTAAAAGTGAATGGGTATAAGAGGTTAGTTCGGATGAATGTATAATGCTACCCATTGACACCAAAATGTGGGACCAATAAAAGAATAGCTTCCACAATGAATCTTATATAAACCTTGATTATGCTTTAAAAGTGGCTTACCTTCCATATTGGTGTGATCCGTTTGTATTAAAAACATTAAGGCACTTCAAGAATAAAATGCTTTGTAGAAAACATGAAAGGCTAGAGACTTTCTCACACTTAATTAAAATGTTTATGCTATGTCACCCGCAAATGTAAACACATTGCCCATATACTTTTAGAAAATACAATTGAGTAATTTTGTGTTCCAAATATAGAGACACATTTTTTTTAAATGTAAATTTCACATTCTAACTGATTCGATCTAGAAGAACCAAAAAATTTACCCACAAAAAGAAATAGGTAATGATATTAGTACACTTTTCTACTCCATTTTCCTGCTCTGCTTCTTCTGTGGCACCAAATCACAATTTGGGCCCATGTGGTGAAGAGTGGGTTCATGGGTTGACGCACCAACCAAATGGTGCAAGCATAAAGTAGGAAAATGGAGTAGAAAAGTCTAGTAATAGCATCACCCAAACAAAATTTGACATACCAAGATAGAAGAACCATTAAACAAAGGAATAAGTTAATATGTGCCTAGACGAGATGCTTGCGTAGCTCATTGCGTATTTCAGCAGGCAGGCAGGATTAAGAATATCCACATGTTCCCCATTCATTCGCCATGCAATCATGATAGTGTGACCAAAAAGCGCCCAACCCATGCGCATATAACAGGACTTGGTGTAACACCCGAAAAAAAAATGGTATACTTACTAAAATTGACTGATCTAAAATACGAAATTTTGATGCTTGTTTCTGCTATATTTTGTAATTTGGGGTTAAAGTACGCAAAGAGAGCTTTCCAACGCCACCGATGGTGTGCAATGCAATTCAGAGTTATGAGCAAAAAATTATGCGAATTTGAATTTTGATATGCGATCGTGGTACGCGATCAATCGCCGGGGTACGCAATTGAATCTAGAAAGTGTTGTTTTTAGGAATCTTAATTAAAGTAGATATCAAATCCTAACTAATTAAGGAAGATTAAGTTTAGGATTTCCCTTCCAGCTATGGTGAAGCTTCTAATGAGAGGATTGAAAGATTGGATTAGGAAAAGATCTAAAAGAAAAATATCCTAGTTGGTATAGGCATAAGGTCTATATAAACACATGAGAAGGTTAACTTGTGTTTTATCACAATAGAGAGTTTATGAACACCCCAGCCTTGTTTTTCTCTCTTTCTCCCATGTTCTAACAATCATTTCACCCTTCTTCATTCAAGCCTCGTCATATTCGAAGGAGAGAAAGTATCGCCCGTAGAGAAGAAGATGAGCTACGTTGGACGTGCAATTGTCGTTCTACAAAAAAAGTAGGATGGTTTTGCCTACTAAATTGTTCAGAGTCTTATTGATGTTTTCCCTATACTTGCTAGTTTCGATTATTGTCGTTGACTAACCTTTCTGTTTATGTGAAATAAACCTTGTGATCAATCCTTCAGATATTATATATTCTTATTTCTATTGAGTAAACCTTTCTTCACGTTGTTTATTGTGTCTTTAGTGGATGTTTGCATCCTGTTGAGTATTTCTACGAAATATTCATATATCCTCTAATGTAGGCGTGAAAGATCAGTGATTCAGGACGATTGCAAGACATAAAAGCGACGTGGAAGTGTGAAGATAGATGCTTAAAAAATATTTAGTTATTTGCTTAGTTTGATAAACATGATGATATTACTGGTCAATGTGTGTTATAACTTTTATGATTTCTTTTGGTTGACAATTATTACTATTTGATGTAATACAGACGGAGTAGATTTTATTTAATACATTTACAATGTTTTATTTTAAGATTTGATGATGAATTTCCATGTTCTTGAGTGATCTTAGTATTGTCGATTGCACATCGTTTTGAGATGATGTAATTGACCAACTTATATAATTATCCAAAGTCGCGTGCCAGAGTTCCTACCTCACCAAGATGGAATTGATGAAGACTTTTTCACTCCCATTGAGGTAAGGGATTTGGGGACATGACACTCGGTTACAAATAGAGGGAGTTTGCAAACATTATACCCCCTTTAAGGCTCTCACTGGCCGTTGCAAATTTGTTCTCCAAAGTGACCTCCTCGACAGCATGAGCAGCGGCAAACAACTGGGAACACCATAGCAACAAAATTAAAACTTTAGATGATGGAGGAAATAGATGCAAAACAATTGCCAGGCAAAGGCTAAAACATGAGTAAACTCCTGGTGCTTGACTAGTATCGGATTTTTCTGTGTAGATAGTAAACACAGGTACATCAGACCTAACATAACAAGAAATATAAGCATAAAAGTGAGAAATATGGCCCATATTACTAAACTTTGCGTCACTCAATACCACACAATAGATTTATTTTCAAAAAATTGATAAAAAAAATATTCCCTCTGTCAAAAATATCTGCCCTCATAAGAAAACCAAAATGAACTGCTTTAGTATTTTTTGCACTCACCTGATTTAAAAACTCGTCTAGTCTTATTGAGAGGCGTATAATGCTTCCCTCAAAAATGTCAGTCATTTCATTAACTTCAGCAAAGGTTGCACCCTTAAAAAACAAAAACCAGTAAAATAATTAAATTAACAAATGTCATGGGTGCATTACAAGCTATAAATAAGTCAACATCTAATAAAAAGTGCATTAACTGTTTCTTCATGCTGCGACTTTTTGCACACAAGTTGAGAAGTACTCAACTTGTTTCCGGTCATATGGGGAAAAACCTGGTTAAAAAGATGTTTAATTGACGGTAATAACTAAAAGGGAAGTTGTAAAGCTAGCATTAATACGTGGCATCAAATCAAAATGATGTGGACCAGTTTGAGATAAAAACTACACCAACAACGTCACATAAAATAGCATCTATCTTGTTGCAAGATAGTGGACATCTAGGATCCTGGAAATTAATATAGTGAATCACCAATTGATGGTACACAAGGTGGAAATTAATATGGTGAATCACCAATTGATGGTAAACAAGGTGGCTACAACTCCCTTGATAGGTTCATTCCTTCAATTACATATTTAGCTGCACTTTTATGTACGACTTATTTTTCACCAATTTCCTAAAGCACTAGGGTTTATAAGCTTCTCCATATCCACCCTGCAGACTGAAATTCTGCACAGCAATAGTACAGATATCAAAGATAAACAACCGACTTCAAAATAGAGAAACCCCCCTAACTCATATAGAAAAGAGAAACAATTTAAAAGCATGTAACAAAAAGAGGTCTTAGTACAAGATATGAAAGGTTATGAGCTAAAAAAAGGTAAAAAAAAAAAGAAAGTTCACTGATCTCAAACCTTTGACCAGCAATAAATGACATCCATAAGGTACGGTCGTCCAGTTGATTCCACATTTATCTCCAACTCTAGATGAACACATACATCCACCCCATTCAGATACATATGTTCATCAATTTGCATGATAGGATCAAGATGTTGCGCCAAGAAACTGATATGCCTCTGCAATTTTCCATGCAGTTTCTTGAAGTTGTGCTAGTGGCTTTGCCAACTCAGTTCTCAGATTTATTTGCTCATTGGACTTATCTCCAGGTATAAAACAACTAGCAAGAGCTGCAACATGATGATGATCAAGATCATTGAATGTGCCTAACAATGTAAAGGGCCAAACTTTGTTATTTATCAAAATATGACAAAGTTGTAGTCAACAAACAGATTGAAACTCCAGTTCACCATTGAACATTAGCTCAGTAATGAGTAGTTCATCCCCAGTTTCTATCAAGCAAGCAGCCCTTCCTTTCAATTGTACAACACCATCAGAATCAATATGCCCCAGCCTCCTCAACACTCTTGCGCGATTTTTAAGTTCCATCACGAAATTTTTGAAGCTAATGCAATAAAACACAAAGAGGTGAACAACGAGATATAAAAAGTCAATACACTTGCCTAATCTCAAATATTCTAAATCATCTGTTAAGCAGGTTTAGTGTGAAGTTTCTAAACTGTCGTACTCCTTTCTATTTCATTGTAGGCCATATATATACATCAGTACAGGTGAGTATATTAAGGGATATGATCCCTTACAATCAGGTTAGTTAGTAACAATGAACTAGTCAATAAAAAACTAAGTCCTTGACTGCAACTGTGAACGTGGTGATGATAGTCCCATACGAGTAAGATATGTGGTGAATTTAGTGTACCACGCCCGGGGAGCCTGTTTGAGCCCATAAAGTGCTTTATGCAATTTGCAAACATGATTGGGGAAATTAGCATGAAGAAATCCTAGAGGTTGTTGGAGGTAGACTTCTTCCTGTAAGTCACCTTGAAGAAAAGCATTCTTCACATCAAGCTGTCGTAAGGGCCAATTGAAGCTGGTGGCGAGTGCAAGGAAGAGCCGTATGGTGGTGGCTTTGACAACGGGACTGAACGTTTCATCAAAATCAAGACCTGCTTGCTGATTATATCCCTTTGCAACCAAACGGGCTTTATGTCGATCAACTGAACCATCCGCTCGAGTTTTAATTCAGAACACCCACTTGGAACCGACCACATTCATAGATGGCCGATAGGGTACGAGTGTCCAGGTATGATTGCGTCTGAGGGAATGGATTTCTTCAGTCATGGCAGCCACCCAAAGTGGATCACGAGAGGCTTGACGAAAGGAGGAAGGCTATGGTGGTAAATGAGGCTAGGCAGCAAGCAAGGCAGATGGTAAGGGATGCCGTGTAGACAAGAGGGCCTTGGACTGCAGAGTTCCGGCGCAGGATCGTGTCACCATAGGATGGAGTGGACCAGATTGGGTAGGAAGGCTGGTCACAGGAGTAGTAGAGGCGGCTGGAGAAGCACGATCGGAACTTGAGGTGGAATTAGAGTCATGCACTGGGAGGCAACAGGAGGAAGGATGGACCTGCTCATGAACATAAGCTGGCAGCATCGGGGAGGGGGCAAGAGGATCCAATCCCCCAGCCAGCGCAAGACATGGAGAAGCGGCTTGGTACACAGCATGGGAGGACAAAGAGGTAGCAGGGTCCATGGCCGGAGACGGAGCAAGGCTGGCAGCCCGAATAGAAGAATTGCTCTGGGCAAGGAATGGCGGAGCAGTGCTGGATGCACGGCCAGAGCACCCTAGAGTAGGGAGAGGAGCGGTGCCAAGGGCATGGCTAGGGAGAAGAGTACCCGGTACGGGAGGAGGGACAGTGTCGGAGGCACGGCCAGAGGACCCCGAAGTAGGGAGAGGAGCGATGCCAAGGGCACGGCTAGGGAGAAGAGTACCCGGAGCGAGAGGAGGGGCAGTGCTGGAGGCACGGCCAGAAAATGGGCGACGCTCATAAGTGATACCCCAACGAGCAGAGTCCAAGTTTAATTCTTGTAGACTACGACTCAGAGAGAATAGACGGGGGGGCGAGGGTGAGGGGAAGTGGAGGAAGGAAGAGCTTGGACGGGGGTAGTAGAAGGGCAAGTGGACTCATTGAAAGTGACATGGCGGGAGATATATAGGCGGCCAGAGGAGTGATCAAAGCAACGATACCCTTTGTGGTGAGGGGAGTAGCCCAGGAAAATACAACAAACGGATCTAAAGTCCAGTTTGCCTCTCCCAAAAGGCTAAAGACATGATAAACATGCACATCCAAAAATTCGGAGGTGATCATAAGACGGAGAAGCACCAAAGAGTAATTCATAGGGTGTCTTACCTTTGAGGGAAGCTGAGGGTAAACGATTAAGAAGATATGTGGCAGTGGAAAAGGCAAATTGCGAAAATTGTTTGGGCAATTTACTATGAGCTAAAAGAGCTAATCCAATATCTGCAATGGACCGGTGTTTTCTCTCTGCAAGGCCATTTTGTTCAGGAGTGCCAGGACAAGAAAGGAGATGAATAATGCCAAGTGTTTTGAGATGAGTAGTAAACTTATGATTCACAAACTCATCCCCGCCATCTGTTTGAATGGTTTTGACGGTCGCCCCATATTGACGAGTGATAAGGGTGAGAAATTCTATAAAAATAGAAGGGACATCCGATTTTCGTTTAAGGGGAAAAAACCACGTGTATCGTGAGCATTCATCTACAACGAGGAGATAAAATCGGTAACCATCTAGAGAAGTAACAGGAGAAGGACCCCACACATCAGAATGTAAATTGGCAAAAAAAATATTGGAATAAGCAGCTCGTCGTTGAAAAGGAAGCTTAGACATTTTTCCAAGTTTGCAACTATGGCATACATGTTTATTGAGATTGTTAGACAAATGAAGAGTAGAAGCTAAAGACTGCATGACTTTCGACGACGGATGGCCGAGTCGTGCATGCCAGATGTCACCATGGACTTTATTGGCCAAGAGACTGATGATAGATGGAGTTGAAGAGGACTAAACTTGATAAAGGCTGCCTGATCTAGACCCGGTCATGAGTCTTGTCCGTCTGCAGGTCCTTGACATGAAAACCCCATGGAAAAAATTGAAAATAACAAGAGTTGTCAGTGGTATATTTAGAGACAATGAGAAGGCTTTTGGTAAGCTGTGGAACTAAAAGAACATTTTCTAACCGAGCAGTGGAAGATGACACTGAGCCAGTATGAGAGATAGGTAATGAATGGCCATTACCAACAAGAACAGAGTCATGACCATGATAGGGGGTAATACCTATGAGGGATGATTTTTCAGGAGTCATATGATGAGTAGCTCCTGTATCAGGATACCAAGCATCATCGGCTGCTTGATCATTGAGGTGGAGGGCGGCAAAGGATTGAGCTTGATCATTAGAACTATCATGCGGGGCTTGGCAGATGTCGGCCTTGTGACTAGATAGCCACGGCGGTAGCAGTAGACACTATTGTAATCACCATTGATCGGGGCAGCCCGCGAGCGGCCACGACGAGAAGAAGAGGATCCTCGCCCACGAGTACTTTCACGGCGACCACAAGGAGATGTGTGTTGGCCCCCTCCACCAGGAGGACCACACCCCCCTCCACGCTGAGAGAGAAGGGATGATTTGCCTGCCCCACGAGTGGAGACAAGGGCTGTGATAGGAGAGGAAGCTTGGCGACATATACACCGATCAAAGTCCATCAACATGGCAGCAACATCATCGACAGTAGGGTAATCTGTACAGAGTTGAATTGCAGTGATGGCGGCATCATACTCAGAACCAAGTCCTTGAGTAATGCAGTGAATAATGTCATCATCATCAAGAGACTTGCCGGACATAGCCAGTTGATGTGCCAAGGCTCTGGCCTGATTTAAGTAATCAGCCATTGTCATCTTGTCTTTGGAGAGAGCACGAAGCTCATTCTTGATGTCTTGAACAGGCCCACAAGAAAGTGTACCGTAAAGTGTCTTCATAGTGCTCCAGAATGTGGCTGAAGTTTCACAATGGATAACTTGAGGAAAGATTGCCTCAGACACTATGGAAGCAAGCCAAGCAAGAACAAGTTGATCCAAGCGCAGCCAAGCTTTGACGCAAGGACCAGAATCAGGACCGGAGGGTCGAGGGAGCGTGCCTTCAACCAGTCCAAGCAAACTGTGACATCGCAGGACAGGGAGGACTTGCATGGTCCAAACATAATAATTTGTGGGAGCTAATTTAGTAGAAATTTCTTGGGAAATGGATTTGACCACAGGAAGATCAGAGAAGGAAGCAGTGCTGGTGGTTGAAGAAGCCATAGTGGTGGGTGAGAGGAAGAGGCTGCCCGACAGAGATGCAAGATCAGGGCTTCGATGATACCATGTGAAATTTCTAAACTGTCGTACTCCTTGCTATTTCATTGTAGGCCATATATATACATCAGTACAGGTGAGTTTATTAAGGGATATGTTCTCTTACAATCAGGTTAGTTAGTAACAATGAACTAGTCAATAACAAACTAAGTCTTTGACTGCAACTGTGAACGTGGTGATGATAGTCCCTTAATATCCGCACATTTAGTTCAGAGAAATGTTGAGAGAGAGGACAGTAAGGAATTTGCTATGGAACCAAAATAATGCGATTAATAAGATATTTGCAATGAAACCAAAATGCAACAATTCCGTTGTGTTATTATTTTGCACAATATTATATAACCACTTCAAAATCAAAGAAAACACATCGAGGTGGAATTACGAGATAATGTATAGGTGCAGATGATTATGTGGACCATTGTAACAGATAAACAAATTAATTGCCATTGAACAACAGTCCTTCCATACCTGAGATCCACGCATCTTTGACTTAAGCTGTTGAATTTCATGGTTCACTTCTGCTTTCCTCTGATAACTTTGCATTTGTTGCTCACTTTCACAGGACTATAAAACCAAGTCATACATGTAAATATAATTTTACAATAATGTGGTGAGCAGCTGGAGCCTAATGAAGATCTTGGAGCTAAATCAATAAAACGTTATCAAAGCCAACGAATGTTTGACAATTACAGCATAGTTGACCACTTTCCAAAACACTAAATATTAACACGTAGAAACTACAAACCTTATGCAGTGGATGGGCAAATAATTTTTGCTCAAGTTCATCTAGTTGATTAACCGACTGAACAAACTGTGGATCCTCAGTTCTGATATCCAAGTAGTTGAAAATGAAAATGGAAATCAGGAGTGTGCTAAAATGGCATTCACAGAAGAAACTCTTCCAAATATCTGTGATGCGCAGGTGAGTCCTTGTTGACAAACACATCCAAGCACACGCATGAACGCTCACTAAGAAATACATGAGAGAGAGAGAGAGAGCAACACAACTACTTTTGCAATTGGCAGAGCAACATCTACATTTCACAACAAGACTAGAACATTTAGTTTCCTAATTGTGATTCAGCTATTATCTGGAATCTGAGCAGCTAAGCTAGCGACTGCAACTAGACTGATAAATAGTTCATTTAAAACATCTGTACAGAAGCATGCAGCACATATGTCATGTCTTTTTCACCACCGCTGTATTATTTCTATCTTTTTTCTGAAATTACATGATTATTCTTTTGGAGTCAAAAATTTTATGGCTTCATCATTAAGAAAATGCCCATATATACTAAAAGCACCTACACATGAAAATACCTCGAATATGTTGAATGTGGTAAAATAAACATTTTATGTACATGGATAGAAATACGTACTTTTACAGGATCAAGTTTTGGAAGGACACGGGGGAAACGAGTTCCCAGGGCCTGTATAGCAAGAAGCATGTTTTGTCTTGCTTCCACTGGTCTAAGATCAGAAGGAACAGATACCCTAATACTGCTGAGAGCACAGATTAGAGGTAACTGAACAGGAACCTAAGAAAGCAACATTTAAAATATAGTAAAAAATCCGAGACAAAAATCTGGCATGTCGTCTGAGAAGATTAGACTGCCTAGCCAATTTAAAAAATAAAACTGACCCCGCACATGAAGCTGTCCTTTTATGAGCTTCATTCAACTCACCAAATGCATTTCACCAAAAACAGAATGAGCAAACTACTTACTGTTTCTGTCGCAAAAAGAGCCTTTATAAGACCTTGGAAGAGCAATTCCACCAGTTCCTTGATTATGGGTAGAAGGCCAGACTGATGTAGAGCAATACCTCTTTGGAGCAATGGCAACATCAACTCAATGGCAGGTAGTCCTCTATCTTCTTCACTTAAGCAGAGAACTGCATTCCTAGAAACCTCTTCAACTGTATCCTTCTCCTCTTGGGTATTAAAATTAAGCTTTGACATTGACATAGCATGTTGCTCACATTCTCTTCGACTGAAGCTAAAAATAATAGCGGGTTGAAACGCCCATACCTTGACAATTTTATATATGTCAATTGAAGACACTCCATCCTAGTTACTGCAAACAGTCTAGTATCGTGTAAGAATAAAGGATATGTCTGAACCCCAGAAGCAGTGCCATTTTTTGCAATCCTTCCACTAGCTTTAGCACTCCCACTCTTGTTACCGTCACCCACTTTCATCATTTTTACAAAAGTATCCTGTAGCTTCATATAATTGGTCTCCTTGAATTGCTCATAATTCTCATCCACAACAAGAAACAAGCCGCTTCCACCCATTGGAAACATGTAATGCTGGAGAGGAGTAGGTCTAAAATCCGTGTAAACAACATGACATGGTTATTTGTGCAAATTACATATCCACTCAGCAAATTCAGTTGCATTTGACATTGTAGCTGAAAGGTACACCATCTTAATTGCGAGAGTCAAAAATATAATGCTCTCCGCCCAAACCACCCCTCGCTCTCGATCCTTCATGTAGTGGATCTCATCAAAGATAACCCACGCAACCTCCTTTTAACACCTCAGAACCCCTATATAACATCCCTCTGAGAATCCCAGTGGTCATTACCAAACAACTGGCATTGGGTGAAAAAGTGACATCACCTGTCATTAACCCAACGTCGGAGAATTCTTGGCTCAATTCCCTGTATTTTAAATTGCTTAGAGCCTTCAATGGTGACGTATAAATTACTCTCTGCTTGTCTCCGAAAGACATGGCAATGGCATACTCAGCGACAGCAGTTTTGCCAGCTGAAGTGTGTGCAGATACAGTACTGATTCATTGCGTTCCAGGCAAGCCACAGATACTTGCTGGAACGGGTCAAGTTTGATGAGGTATGTCTTTGCCATTGAATGCTGGAATCAACAAAGTTCCATAAATTGACTCCTCTTTAGCTGAAGTATAACCACTCGGGACTGCAACCTCATGAACACACGTCCAAGCAACATTACAGCGTTTAAATTCAGAAATATCTTCAGACAACTATCAAGATTTCACTTCTGGAGATTGTGTTAACTTCCGCTTACCTAAAGGTGAGGACTCTTCCATTTCTATTATACTTTCAAATATACGAACTCCAAGAAAAAACAATAAAAGGATGTGTGTTCTCGCTATTTATGTCAAATGCTACAACACCCTCCTCTGCAACTGCATAAAGAAATAAAATGGATGAACTTGGAAGGAGCAACAATTTCCAGCATTAAGTAACTTCCTATTTTCCTACAAGTAAGAAAATGCGCATAAAGAAAACATGATGAATACAATGTACACCCTCCGTCCAATGAAGCTCTTCCGGTGAAATACGGATCCAACATTACATGGCTGTGTTTGCTCCCTCAAAGCAAAAAACACGAAAAAGGAACCCAAAAAATGCTGTTTTTTTATAAATATCACTAATTTTGCAGTGCAGACGAACTTCATTGGACGGAAGGAGTAATCAATATTCACAGACTGCATTTTGTACTGAACAAGATACTCCCTCCATCCATTAGCCCCTGTCTGTATTTGAAAATGAGTGAATCTTATTGTAAAAAACCCGGAACCCGAAATAAAGAAAAAATTGTAAAAACAGACGAGAAGAAAAGTTCGTCCTCACATTTTTCTTATAAAGTGAGTTACATATTGCAAAACAGAAGTCTGAAAGAGATAAATTAGAGAAGAGAAGGGACGTGTTTCAGGCTGGATATGGAAAAAATATGGATGCTGTAGTGGATATCCAAAATCTACTGTGGATGTTTTGCTTCTTTCTCGCCCCAAAGGGCCCCTTAATGGGAAAAATCAAAGTTCCGTGAACTTGAGTAAAACGGAGGTCTTGGATTTTGGTTGCCCACCCGGGATTAATCCCAATTAACCCAATATGTATGATGGTTTGGCCTTGTATGTAACTAGGGTGGCCGCAACGGATACAATACTCTACGACTCTGGTTCCCTGCCCCCTTCACCCACACACACTCCTACTCCTAGGTATCAAAAAGGGAAAAATTGTTAGAAGTGGGCATAATAACCCATATTAAAACCCACTTAGTTTTGATATGAATGAGTAAATTAGGTGAAGGAATGAATAGTCCCACATCCACACAAAAGAGGTACTGTTGATGGTATATAAGGTCTAAGTTTGGCCTTTGAAGTTAGGCCTAAGGGCCACCCCACTTTTGTGGGGGAGAGAGATATTGGACCCATGCACCTAGGTGAGCTAACCCACACGCGCGCGCCGCCGCAGTCCGTCCAGTTCGGTTCGGTTCGCACGCGCAGCCGGCCAGGTCGGGTCGGGTTGGGTTGGGTCAATAAGATAATATTATTTAGGGACAAATTCAATTGGTCTGGTTTAGTTTCTTATGACCGTTAACGGACGGACGCATCCGTTTAACGGGAAAATGTGTGTTTTTAATGGGCTTTAACGGGATTTCTATAAAGCTTGAAAAAACGGGTTTTTCTGTACGCTTTTACTTACACTTCATCTTCCTCCTTTTCTCCTCTCTTCTGTGAAAGCATTGCACATTGTGGTTCGCTGCGCGTGCTGTTTGGAGTGCTCCTACAGTACGTGGTTGATTGTCTTATCCTGGGAGGCAGACGCCCACGAGTCCTAAGCACCGTAGGGATGGTGCATTCTGTCTTAAGGACAAAGTGTTTCGCTTGATTCGATCATCAACTTCTTCTAACTGTTTTATAATCATCTTTGCAAAGGTACACAGATATCATCCTTAAGACAGTGACAGTAACAGTAAGAAAATTTATAACAATCTTAAGATAGAATGTACACTGTTATTTTTTAAACTATACTGTAATTTTTTTATTCTTTGCTGTCTTGTTTCTTATGCATCAAATGTTTCTTGCGTTTGTGATGAATACAATGAGGAACCGGGAAGAAATCCCTATCAAAGGGGCAGTCGGGCATTTGAGCGAATGGGCGGTGGGTTGTGAAGAACTTCCTCTGCCATGGTCCTCAACCGAAGAGATTTCTGCGAATTTTCCGGCGGCGACGCCGGAGCGTCCCGTTGACGGGACTCCTCTCCCTCGTCCACCAGCAACCTCTGCCTTCCTGGCACTTTGGATAGGAAGCTCGTCCAAGGTAAGGTGGTGCTCTGCGATCGAGGGACCAACGCCTGGGTGGTAGACCACCGTCACCAGCGGCGTAGTGATGAAGGTGGTGAACAGGGCCATGAGCACCAGGATGGCAAAGGTCTGATCTTTGAGGACCCTCCTTGGTGCTTATTAGGAATCCCAGAGCCAGCGACTCCCGGAATGGCACCTTGAAGATGGTGGATGCCAGCACGGTGCCGCCGATCTTGCAGAAGCATGCATTGAAGATGATGAGAACTAGCAGGACCCATGACTGGCCGCCTATGATGGTGGCGACGTTCATCTTGAGGCCGCTGGAGATGAAGTACAGCGGGAAGAAGAGAGAGGAGACGAGGTCCTCCATCTTGTCGATGAGAACTCCGGCGAGAGGTCCCTCCTTCTGCCCCTCCTTGGGGACTACAATTTCTATAACGAAGGGGAGGCTGATTCCGGCGACGGCGAGGCCGTGGTTGGGCCGATTGAGCTTGGAGAGAAGGGAAGCAACCCTCTGTGCGTTGATTCAGAAACCCAAGAACCTTTCTGTTTGGGGAAGATGACGATCTGGTTCAAGGGTTTTTTGACATCTGGTTCAAGTTATAAGGTTTGGGTTCAATTTCTTCCAAAAGGCCCGGTTCAGTGTATCAAGCTACGATCCAGGTAAGTGGAAATCTTACGTTCTGTTTCCCAATTTTGGGTCCTTTACTTGGTATGAGTTTAAAATATATCCAAAAAAAAGGTTTGATTTAAAACACTTGAAGGAAAACCAATATGGTTCAAATGATTTGAGTATTTCAAATGCTCTCGTCAAATTAAGTAGGCGGGTGGCTTTTGGATCAAGTGGCATGTTAAGATTGGGAACAAGCATGACATGTAATATTTAAAGTTGCTTTTTGGTGTGATATTGATATGCATGGAATGTAATATATGTATGCAATCTAACTTCATCAAATAGCCTTTTCATTAAATTGAAACAAATTATCATTGCTTGTCGTGTGATACGTAGTAATGCTTTTAAATTGCATGTTAATCCCACTATGGATGGTAGAAATATTATGACCCATTCATGGATGATTGTTCTTATTGATATGTATATTTGTTGAGAAGTAAAAATGAGGCAATAAACATGTTTATATTGTATAAAACAGAGGTTGAGAATCAGCTTGACAAAAAAATAAAAGTTCTAAGAAGTGATATAGGTGGGGAATATGAATCACTTTTTGGTGAATTCTGTTCACAATATGGTATTATACACCAAACCAAAATAGAGTTGCTGAACAAAAAAATAGAACTTTAAAAGAAATGATGAATGTCATGTTAATAAGTTCTGGGTTACCATGTGGGGGGAAGCTTTGCTTTCAGCCAATTATATTCTCAACAAAATACCTCATAAGAAAACCTTGCAGACACCATATGAGTTATGGAAAGGTCGAAAACCTTCCTACAACTTCTTAAAAGTGTGGGGGTGTCTAGCAAAAGTGGCGATCCATAATCCCAAGAGGATTAAAATTGGACCAAAGACCATTGATTGCGTATTCATTGGTTATGCTAATAATAGTAGTGCATATCGATTTCTTGTTCATAAATCGGATATTCCTGATGTAAATGTCAATACTATGATTGAATCAAGGAATGCTTCATTTTTTTAACATATTTTTCTATGAAATTCTACACAAAAAGAAAGTTCTCATAAAAGAACTTTGGATATTGCAACAGACAATAGTGAAGACCAAGAAGGAGAAGATGATAAACCTAGACGTAGTAAATGTGCTAGAACATCAAAATCTTTTGGTCCAGGTTTTCTAACATATTTGTTAGAAAATGAGCCTCAAAGCTTTTCAGGAAGCCATGTCATCTCCTGAAGAACAATATTGGAAGGAGACTGTAAGTGAAATTGAATCTATTATGCAAAATCACACTTGGGAGTTGGTAGATCTACCACCAGGGAATAAACCTCTCGGATACAAGTGGATATTTAAGAGGAAGATGAAGTCTGATGGATCAATTGACAAATCTAAAGCAAGACCTGTTATCAAATGATACAGGCAAAAGGAAGGTCAAGATTATTTGGATACATATTCACCAGTCACAAGAATAACTTCTATTAGGATGTTAATCGCTATGGCTGCTTTGTATAATCTTGAAATACATCAAATAGATGTGAAAACAACATTCTTGAATTATGACTTGAATGAGGAAATATATATATATATATATATATATATATATATATGCAACAACCTGAAGGGTTTGTTGTACCGGGTCAAGAAAACAAAATGTACAGACTTGTTAAGTCTCTTTATGGGCTTAAACAAGCACCTAAGCAATAGCACGAAAAATTTAACAAAATAATGATGTCAAATGGATTCAAAATCAATGAATGTGACAAATGTGTTTATGTCAAAGAAAGACCTGATGGCTACGTTATTGCATGCCTATATGTGGATGATATGCTCATTATTGGTAGCAATGATAATATCATTAAAGCTACTAAGAGGATGTTAAACAAACAGTTTGACATGAAAGATATGGGTGTTGCAGATGTTATACTAGGGATGAAAATCACTAGAACATCTGATGGATATGTGTTATCTCAATCTCATTACATTACAAAAATCCTAGACAAATTTAATGAGAATGATAATCATCTAGCGAGAACACCTGTGGATGTGACATTGCATTTAAGCAAAAACACGGGTGAGAGCATATCACAACTTCAATATTCTCAAATTATTGGAAGTCTCATGTACCTCATGAATTGTACGAGACTAGATGTTGCATACTCAGTAAGTAAACTGAGTAGATATAATAGCAACCCAGGGGAAGACCACTGGAAGGCTCTAGTCAGGGTTCTTAGATATCTAAGATATACCTTGAACTATGGACTGCACTGTACAAGGTATCCAGCAGTACTAGAGGGGTACTGTGATGTAAATTGGATATCAGATACAAGAGACTCTAAATCCACAAGTGGATATATCTTTACTCTTGGAGGTGCAGCAGTGTCTTGGAAACCTTCTAAACAAATGTGCATAGCAAGATCCACAATGGAATCAGAATTCATTACATTTGATAAAGCAGGCGAAGAGGTTGAGTGGCTTCGTCATTTTTAGAAGATATTCCAATGTGGGAGAAACCTGTGCCACCTATATGTATCTATTGTAATAGTCAATCTACTATAAGAAGAGCACAAAGTAACTTGTATAATGGTAAGTTTCGACATATACGTCAGAGACATAATACCATAAAACAATTGATCTCTAGTGGAATAATTTCTATTGAGTATATTAGGTTAAAAGATAATATTGCGGATCCGCTTACTAAGGGTTTGACCAAAGATCAAGTAAGCAATTCATCGAGGAGAATAGGCTTGAAGCCCATACATTAAGAATCACCATAATGGCAACCCAACCTAGTTGACTGGAGATCCCAAGATCTAGGTTCAAAGGGACAATCGAATTGTGGGGGATTCAAGGGGAATCACTATTGAGATAAAATCTCGTTCCCATTCCTATGATGAGATAGTGATGCCTGCTGAATGAATCAAGATAAGCTTTATTTTTAATGGTTCTCATAGCTTGAATTAATTCGAGTAGGGTATTGCAAGATACTCTTAATGAGAATCACCTATATGAGTGTGAAGGGGCTACTTCTGTGAGGATTTTAAGGCTAAATCTTCTAGAGCACTCATGAAAACCAGGTTTGTTCGGGGCCAAAATGAACAAAGTCATGAGAACCACAGTGTATCTGAGAAGTGATTGTGTGAATTCTATTGTCTTGGTTTACACAATCGGCTGAACAGTTCAAGACATCACGTTCACTGATTAGCTAGTAAACCCGATAGTTTTCACAAGGGAAGGTTCAAAGTCGAAAGCTACCTCTCCCCCATGCATGATCTTCTCAATATTTAATTTCACAAGTTTTTTGCATTATTTTGCATAGTTATCGAGCCAATTCTCATTTATGTGGGGGATTGTTAGAAGTGGGTATAATAACCAATATTAAAACCCACTTAGTTTTGATATGAATGGGTGAATTGGGTGAAGGAATGAATAGTCCCACATCCACACAAAGGAGGTGTTGTTGATGGTATATAAGGTCCAAGTTTGGCCGTTGAAGTTAGGCCCAAGGGCCACCCTACTTTTGTGGGGGAAAGAGATGTTGGACCCATGCACCTAGGTGGGCTAACCCACACGCGCGCGCCACCGCCGTTCGTCCGGCCGGCCGGCTCGATTCAGTTCGGTTCGACCGCGCGGCCGGCCGGGCCGGGTTGGGTCGGGTTGGGTTGGGTTGGGTTGGGTTGGGTAGGGTTGGGTCAAAAAGATAATATTATTTTGGGACAAATTCAATTGGTTTAGTTTTCTAATTTATTTTGGTTCAACCAAAATGGGTCCGGTTTAGTTTCTTATGACCGTTAACGGACGGACGCGTCCATTTGATGGGATCAACGGGCTTTAACGGGAAAGGATTTCTATAAAGCTTGAGAAAACGGGTTTTTCTGTACGCTTTTACTTACACTTCATCTTCATCCTTTTCTCCTCTATTCTATGAAAGCATTGCACATTGTGGTTCGCTGCGCATGCTGTTTGGAGTGCTCCTACAGTACGTAGTTGATCGTCTTATCCTGGGAGGCAGACGCCCACGAGTCCTAAGCACCGTAGGGAGGGCGCATTCTGTCTTAAGGACAAAATGTTTCGCTTGATTCGATCATCAACTTCTTCTAACTATTTTATTATCATCTTTGCAGAGGTACACAGATATCATCCTTAGGACAGTAACAGTAAGAAAATTTATAACAAAAGAAACAAGTGATTCACACCTCACATCTAAGCCCAAGTATTTCTCGCATTTATTGGACCAAATTTATTTATAGGTGTTTTTGGTGCATCAATAGGAAGAACATAGATCTGGTGCAAACTGCCAGCTGGGGACATACATTCTTTTCTGACATTGACTTGGTTATGAAAGAAATGGTGAAATAGATTCCGTTACAATTGATATTGGTGAATATAGATTTTATGCAACATGTAAACTGTACAGTCATATTTATAAAGGGAAAAGTTCAAAGGAGGCACTCACACACATTTGCATGAGGCGAGTCACCTCGATCATCTGACGGTACTAGGGGTGTGTGGTGATTCACCCTCACCTACCCTTGATTGCATACCCACCTTCGGATCAAAATCTGAGGGCTTAAGGTGATTCCGCTCATTCAGTCTGGATGAGTCATGTCTCATCTAAACACATAATTCATGACAAAACAATGTCATAAATTTGAATGTGTACTTTTGGGGGGATAATTGAGTCACACATTAGTTTGCGTAGGGCCAAATGAGTTATGCTATACAGTGGTCATACATTTTTTCTTTTTATAAATCTACATGATTAACAACCTTCTCTTAGGGGAATTAATCCCCGATCCTTCCCTCGCAAGTCTCTTGGAGAGAGAGATGAGACCCTATGAGGCCCATAAGAGAACGAAAACCCCATGTATCAATCCTTATCCCACTACCATGGATAAGATGTAATTAATCCCACTACCATATAGCCACAATTAATGGAAAAAAGTCACATGGATTAAGAGCTCTTGAAATTAACAGCTGCTAGAGTCCAAATTCATTTTGGGGAGGTAGAATTTTGCGGGTTGCTCTCTAAGGGGTCTATTCTGGTCCAATGTCGTGGTCCTCCCTATATGGGCAAAACCAAGGAAGCACGGACGGGACACAGATACCATACAATCTGAGTCCCACGATAGGTCAATTTTCATGAAATTAGGAGAGTTATATGAGAATACCATTCTTCATATGTATTCAAGTATATTTTAGTTTACTTCTTATATTAATGAAGTATATAGTTGGTCTCTAATATAAAGGTAGGAAACCCATGCAACTGTACCTGACAGGGACACATATACGATAAGGATACGGCTCCAGTTTTGGAATACCCATTATGTTAACTCAACCAAGAATTTAACTTTTACACTAGTGAAGGCTCTACTAATCATTAAATAATAATATCACTTTTCTGTTTGATAAAACAATGAGTAAGACGATATTTATAAGAAAGAAATTAAAGAAGAACTAGTTTGCATCTTGTGATTGTAGTGAGGAAGCCGCCCGTTGCTTGCGACGATCACCATCAGCACTGGCGTTTGTGTTGCTCCCTGTTAATGGCTGTATTAGGATGAATGGCTCTCATTTTGACACCTTATGGTAGGTTTGGCCAAAGGACGTGTGAAGAAACAACCATGTGGGCCTCTCCGGCCGAAGCAATATCATAGCTTGGGCAAGACAAACAATCATCCACCTTCTTATCACTACAAAGATTCTTTTGGGCCCCCAGCAACAGCAGCCAGAGACAGCAACCTCCAAAAACTACTGATCATAAGGTAAATGAAGATGATCTTACAGACACTAGGGTTTTAGTGTAGGCATCCAACTTCCATAATGGGACAGGAGCTTTTACTACTAACTATAAAACTAGGGTTTCCAAATATAAAACTGAAAGACAGGAAAAATAAACAGGTAGGGGACCAAAAGAAAAGAAAAGAGAAATGAAACTATGTTAGCTAAGGTTGTAGACATTCTTTCAAATTGGAATGCTGATCAGATCAGCACTGTATATATGTAAAATTAATAGAGCTAAATTACAAATTAATCCCTATATTCTAAAATATTCTCTACATTTGAGAAAATTCTTATTTTTATTGGACCATGAAGCCCACAAGGAAGTCACGTGATTTCTTCTCCATGATGTCCCATCCAACTCGTAAGCTTGTTCACGAACCAAGTTCAAGTCAATCCTTCCAGCTCTCCTCCAATTTTAGAAGAGGAAGTTACGTGATTTGGTGAAATCTACATAGTATTTTAGAACAGCGAATATTTTCAAATGTACTCAGTATTTTGGAACAGAGGGAGTATCTGTTTTTTTTTCTCTGCTACAGAGTATTGTAGGCATGGAAAGGTAAGACCATTAGAGATGGAAGGACTCACCCCTCGGCCCTCTCGGACTCTGCCACACCCCGAAGACCTTAACTAGGTGGGAATTGTCCAAACGCCTTTACGAACTGAATTAATTGATGCTGATAAACATCTTTCAATCTAAGAAGAACAATCTTGTACTCCATACGTTTCATATTAATAGTCCCATTTGGTTTATCAAAAGGAATTAAAATCTGTTCAATTTAAAAACTATGTAGGACTACTAATAGAGTAGATGATATGAACGGAAAACATGTTTAATTATATACCAATAATATGTGGATGGATCCTCAGCGTCTCACATGTATAATATAGTATTATTAATTCAAAAGATACTTATTTAATGATAATTATCCAAAAAAATGTATATAGCTTGCTTAGTTGGCCGACATATAGTTTCTATGAACCGCAATCTTTTGAGTTGTGTGAAACACAAATGTTTGATCCACTTTATCCTGAACCACTGGTAGTGCTCAGTAGGTGTTTTGCTTCTGAAGTGTCTACTTTGATATCATTTCTCCGACATGGTTGAAGCAAGGTGGATTGACTTCCATGAGCTAATTTCTTATTTTAAGGAAAAGGTGAAGTCCTATATATGCTTGTGAATGGAAAGTATATATGCATCCTTCTTATGTTGGTCCACATGGTAATGAAGGTAAATTTGAAAAACAAATCAAGAATAGTGCTTTAAATTTGTCATTTTTATCTAACTACCAAATATTAATTGCATTTTGCAGTGTTCCAGAAAGTTCCTCTGGGTGCGGCCTGAAATTACATTTCGATTCGTATAATACTTTGGTAACATAATTTTTTTTTATAATTACATACTCCTTCCTTTCCCTTTTAATAGTCCTAGTTTAAAAAAATGATCCATATTAGTAGTCCAATTTTGATCAATTTAGATACTTTGAAACAAAAACATTTGGTAAACTTCTTAAGCATTTCATTTTCATATAACAGTTCCCAATTGTGTTTTTGGATTCTGTTTTTTGAAGGGCTACGCTTTAGATCAATATAAGAGTGGGGAAGTTGCATGAAAAAGGGCTGAAGGCCCATATACTGCAGCTCAGTTCCATTCAACTTGGAAAGTATAGATTGCTAGTAATGCTAGCCCAACTAACTTTTTTGGAAGTGAATTCCCATCCTACGCAATGGATGGGCCTAAATCCAATGTACCACTAACATAAACAGCTTCCGCATGAAGCCATGATTGGCACAATTGAGATTAGATTAAGCTTTCATGAAGCTATGATTGGCTCATCAGTTTTCTGCAATCTGGACTAGACTCACAAACCAGGAGACATTGTACACCATGTCACCTAGAGAAAGTGTACTGGGCCAATCAGTGACACTTCCCTTCTCCCAGTCAAGCTATAAGCACTTTCCAGGTTAATGCAAGCTTAATCATGACCAAAGCACATATACGCTCTTTAGCTATTAAAGAAGGCCAAACTTCCAAGTGGAGTTCATGGCACACTATCTAGGGCAAAAAACTGAGGTGCCTTCTCCATTTCTCACATTCCTCAGTTATTTCAACCAAATAATGACTCTCACCATGAATGGTGAACTACCATTCATTGCTGGTTATGTTGCAACAAGGGCAATTAACATAGATGCCGTAAAAAAATCATGCACCTTTGAATGAACCCAATAATCGCTTGTCTAAAACATCGATTGCACCTTCTTTGGTGCCCACTTTCTGCAAGGTCCAATAGATTATATTCTTGTTCTCACCAAATTCTGCTTCTATCGGCTTCTTGCCTGTTATCAGTTCCAAAAGAACCACGCCGAAGCTGTACACATCACACTTGGCCGTCGCCTTTGCCGTGTATGCATACTCTAAAGCATGTTACCAAGCAATTAGAGTTGGTTAGTCCATCAGTTTTATAAAGTACATTAAGTGTGAAAGAGGAATCTACATCATTTGAATCAGTATGAACAGTTACTTAAAGAACAAGATCAAAGTTTTATCATAAAGGTCACAGTTTCTGTTCTAACCAAAGAATGAATCGTTACTACAAATTGATATGCCAACACAACCAGTCAGCTTTAAGGGCACAGCATAGTAATATCAGTCAGATATATCAACACCAATCATTCGGTTTGAAGGGCATAACATAGTGATATCAATCATCATATGTCATGAACCTATCTAAAGAATATCACTAGCGCATAAATAGAGAGATAACATACTAATATATGCAACCTGCTAAGCATATAATATGTGAAGTGCAGAAAAAATTAAACTGAAATTCAATTACCTGGTGCTAAGTACCCGTATGTTCCGGCAATCACAGTAGATGATGGATCTTTTCCTCCTCTAGCTTGCAAGACCTTAGCCACCCCAAAGTCTGCAACTTTGGGCTGATAGTCTGCATTGAGAAGTATGTTGGTGGACTTGATATCCCTGTGAATAATTGGTGGAAGAAGATCATGGTGGAGATAAGCAAGCCCTTGTGCTACCCCAAGGGCAATTCTGTGCCTGGTAGACCAATCAAGGCTTCACTTTCCTCTGTGAAGTGCATCCCACAAGTTTCCTTTGGGCATGTAATCATACACTAGAAGGTTGGAATCTGAACTTGAAAAACAACAATACAGCTTGACTATGTTCTTGTGCCTAATGTTCCCCAAGGTCTCAACCTCTGCCTCCAATTCGCGGTGGAGGATGAACTGATCTTATGGTGAGTCCTTAGTCCTTTTGCTCCAAAACTTCTTGACTGCTACCACTTCTCCATTGTTCAATTCAATCTTGTACACTGTACCAGTCCCTCCATGACCAACTAAGTTCTTGTCAATCAGTGCCTCAACAATTTCTCTCTGATCAAAGAAGATCTTATGGAAACTTCTAATATCATAAGAGACTGAAGTCCATGAGGATAGTCCCTCCTGATCGATAACAACTTTTTCTCGACTGAACCATTTCTTAAGGAAGAGAAGAAGTCCCACAATGACAACTGTGCTGCAGATGCCAATCATCCAGATGTGATTAACTTTCTTTTGAATTTCTCCTTGTGCACAAAGTGGGAGACTTGGTTCAATTGAATTTGCATGGAGTGGGAGGCAGAGTTCAGGATTTCCAGCAAAGCTGTCAGTTAGTCCTTCTTTCAGCAGTGGAAGAGGGACTGGGCCTGATAGGTGATTCTTTAAAAAATCAATCGAATTTGGAAGAAGTTTACAGAGAGCTTCTGGGATTTGCATCCAAATATCTATGTGAATCCGTTGGCCATACATTTTGGGATTGTATTCTGATTTACTTAGTATGTATGATTGGTGGGCCTTGTATGCACGGGAAGGGATTGGCGGTAGGATACGGTGCTCTAAGAGGTTGGTTGTCTTACCCTTTCTAATCGGGTCCTAAAAAAATATATATTTGAATCTGAGTAAATTGTATTTTGTTCATATATGCAGGAAATTCAAAACTATATACATGCTACCAGCAACTGTAAATGATGAAAATTCCTTTACGTGTGAGACTTGACTCCAAAGGTCTCTGTTCTCAAGGAGTGATGGTGACAGGGGAAGAAGCTTTTACAAGTAGATCTCTCTCCTCCAAGCATTTTCACAACCGACGACTTGACTTGATTTCTTTTCCAAGTCATTCTCTTTGCTCAATTTTCTTAGTCCCTCTTCTCGGAAATTGCATAGCTCATGACTTGGAGGCGTCAACCAGCGGCGCCACCAGAGTGTGGCTCGAGCTTGAGCCTTCACTATTATGCAAATTTGAGCATAAGCACAGGAGAAGGCAGACTACGTGTAAATCAGGTTAGAACAATTTATAGCTTGGCTTCTAATCAAGCTCTGGCTTATAGCATTGGCTTCAACGCGTCAAGAACGTAATTTTCATTGAATGGTTGGGGTTCCTTCCACTTGATCGGCTGGAATTTACTACATTAGAACTCTATGTTCGAGCTATAAATGAGGCAGGTAGAATTCTTGTAAATGTGCAAGTACACTTGGGTGGCCTAAATGGAGTACTGGCATTCTTGCAACCGCTTCTTTTTGTGTTTTCTCATATTTGTTCATGCGATCTTATGTTCAGCAATGCGGACAAGCCGGACGTCAAATGCTGGGTTTTTTAGTTACGGAAATTATTACAATGAAAGGCTGGCTGTGCAAATGAGTGGGCAATCATATATATACAGTACGACACTTTATCTTGTTACTTGTCTTGATCTGTCAGGGAACAACTTATCAGGACAGATACCAAATGAAATTGTAAGCCTTCATGGGCTAATTGTGTTAAATCTGTCTAGAAATCAGTTTAATGGGCTGATACCAAATAACATAGGGAAACTGGGGGAACTGCAGTCACTGGATTTATCTGAAAATAATCTCTCTGGGGCGATCCCTTCCAGCTTATCTGAACTGCATTTCTTAAGTCACCTGAACCTATCCCACAACAATTTGTTCGGAAAGATTCCAACCGGCAATCAACTCCAAACTTTGGTCGACCCAACAATTTATGACAACAATACTGGGCTTTGTGGTTTTCCATTCCCTAATAGCTGCGAGGGGAACAAGACAACAGGTGTTGCAACACCAAGTTCATTGTCAAGTTCTAAAAGAAATGATGGAATTTGGCTTTATGCTGGCATTGGACCGGGCTATGTGACAGGACTTTTGAGTGTATTAGGGGTTTTGGTATTGAAAAGATCCTGGAGGATTGCACTTTTTAAGATTCAAGATCATGCCACCGACTGTATTTCTGTTGCAGCAATAGTAAGCATTTCAATGCTCAAGAGGAAATTTGTTAGAGATTAAAGTGGGGCATAGAGAAGCACCATGCGTGGAGATTTAGGCAGCCCATTGAAACTAGTATGTTTTGCAAAGTTATCCTTCAAGATTTCTGTTTTTAATTATTCAATATTGAATTATCTTGTATTGTTGACTTTACTGATTGGAACATATATGGTGGAAAGGAAAATGAGACTTTTGAGGACAAATCTACTGCACATCATTTTCTTGCTAAAGCAATTCTCCAACAAGGGCCAAGTCATGGATGCATTTGGTCTCCAATGCATAATCATAAGAAAGTGGTAATTTTTGGCTGATTTCTGGTTGATTAGAGTTATTTTCCTTTCTGTTTGTCTCAGTTCCTTATTAGGACTAGTTATCAAGTTTATCCTTGTATTTTTTTTTGTACTAGGCTTGTTATGTATTGCTAAACATCTTTGTAATGCCTCAGTTTTTGGTTCATATAAATTTTCAATTATCAAAAAAAAAAGTCATCTCAGGTGGAGTAGTATATTAAATGGAAGTAACATAAAAAATAAAAACTGTAATGAGAAGAATGAGAGCATGATAGTCCACTTTTAAAACATGACCAGGGAAGATGTGAAAAACTCTCATGACATGGAATTTATGAATAATTTATATCTACAGCATTTTAGATAAAATACATTCAAAGATGTGGTTTTTTTGTTTCCTCTTGATTGCAATAATGGTAAAACATACTCTTTGGAACTATTCTTTCCTTGCAACTCAATGATTTAACAGTAGTTTTGAAATCATCCACATATGTCATGCGAATTGAAAACACAATGGGAAATGATCGAACAGAGAGAGGGGGGTGGTTATGTTGGCATTGGATGTTGAAGATCCACTCAAACAAGAATGCTCCGTAGCAGTTCTGTTAAGAAGCTCACGCATGAAAGCTGGTCTGCTAAGCTGGAACTCTGTAGGATCATTACTCATTAGAAGGGCTTTTACTTCCTGAGATGGCTGGTCTCCATGGAGCTGATTGAGCGCACATGAGTCCTATCTCTATTGGTCCATCAACATATCACTCTCATATAGTCTCCATGCCTGACAAATATAGATAGTATGTAAGATAGAAAAAAATAATTAGATGTGTAAATAAATAATTGACGTGCCACAGCACATACTCCAAATATGCGCCTTTTGCATCCAAATAGTCCATTTTTTGGGGCGGGCGTGTCCTAAACAACCGCAAACCACTTGTTTAACATCCCACAGGCGATCATGATCATGCACACGAAAAGAACCCGATCATGAGCATGATCGCATACGGGGCGCATCCAAATGAGGCTTCATATCCAATTAAGTACTTTCAAATCACAATTTACCCATTCTAGAAGGTAGGTGCCTACATCATCTGTAGTTAGAATCCTTCGACCACTTACAATTTCCAGCACAACAACTCCATAGCTAAATGTGGCAACCTTTTCACTCAGTTGGCCTTTGATTACATACTCAGGTGCTACATAACCACTGCAAAACTACATTTGATCAGTTATTGTGGAATTTACTATTCTGGCTAAAATGAACTAACTGAGATGAGAGATTTATTTTTATTTCTATTAGAGATTGGTGTCAAAGTACTTGAGAAGTGCTGTTCGGTTTCAAATGTCAGTAACTCATCAATATCGATTACAGAAATCTTAGAAACTGGAGAGAATTAAAGAAGAGAAATGACTGGAGTCAAAGGGTTCCTGCAATCCTAGTGCAAAATGTGATCACATGAATGTTTAAATAGACAAGGGTGAAACTATCATTGAATGTTTAAATGTGATCACATGATCACTATCTATTGGGGAATAAGTTATGGGGGTTTTAGTAGTGGAGTTTTCAATAGATGAATGGGGTTATATGCTGTTTTCAATAAGTCATGGTGAGTAAGTATAAGCCTATAAGGGGCTTATAGATAATAGAGAAAGTTGAATTATATTGTTATAACCCAAAAACAAAATGAAAGCTATATGGTACCTCTTATTTGCTAAATAACATTAAATTCAGTGCAATTGTGGGAGAGAAGATAAAACCCTACTACACACACTTGAAGTTTTAAACTATACCTGCCATGTAAATTCTGTTTCTTTACGACGTCTCTCGTACACAAACAGGAGAATCAGAGACATTAAAACAGCAGCAGCTCCGATTGTGCCGCCAGTGATCAGAGTCTTATTGCTGGATGTTCCTGCAAAGTGTTGACGCTGGTATACAGATTCAAATTTGCTATTTAAGCTTAGTTTATTAAAAACTTCCCTTAGCATATGACAAATTTCAGAGTATCTAGATTCCATCTAATACATGCAGTGGCAGACCAGCAAGTATAAAACCCTGACCCTCTAAATAGACAAGGGATTCAAACTCTGTTACCACCTGGAATGAAGCCTCATACTAGGGGTTAAAGAAGTTTAGAAGCTTTATCTACTGTTTAGACCACTTGGCACTAGTACAGCTAAATCCTAACCGAGTATACTAGTTTAGTGCTGAACGTTCTCAACTACTTGTAGTTCATACAGAACGGAGAAAATGAAAGAAAAACTGTGGTTAGTATAGGTATACCATAATCATTGCAACCACTAATTTCATCAATCCAAAGATCACCTTTATCTGCAAGATGCACCACAAGCATTTCCACAATCCGAATAACAGACTTCAAACAAGCAAATGTCACATTGCAAGGAGAGACTTTATTGTTCACCAAAAAGAGGCAAATTAAAAAAGTTAACAAAAGAAATGGCAAAAGCAGAAGCAGGGCATCAGATTCTTTCAAACCCAGAAACCAAATGGGGGGAAAACATCACTAGCCAACATACCAGATTCAGAAATGGAAAAAAAACAGTAAGTCAGCTCAGCTGCAAGCAATACCTATTTAGTAGGAGCAGTAGCAGGAATGAGAAACCCAAGAGGTTCTTTCAGCTCAAAAAGAAGGCCGAAAGGCTTCTCGTCAAGCGTGGAAGGAGATGAATGGCACTAAAATCTTATTCTTTCTCTCTCTCAAAAAAGGCAAAACAAGGACAAAGGGGCAATAAAAGGAAGCACTTGTCGGAGAAAGGTGCCACGACGGAGAAGACCACGGGGGAGGGAGAAGGGAGAACTTTGAAGGGCAGTGGGAGAAGGCCGAAGGGAAAGAAGATGGGATAACGGACATGGACGTCCGTAGCACGCCATTAGTTCCCGTCCGTGTCCGGTATGTGGTCCATATGGATCGTCCGTTAAATAGCGGATGGACACGGACACGAACACAGACGGACCAAGGGATACGAATGCCTGTGAATAGGGGTGTTCCCGGACCGGACAGAGGCTGCGTCCGTGTCCGTATAAAAAATACCGTGGATGTATTGTCCGTGTCCGCGTCCGCGTGTCCGGCAGACGCGGACACGGACAATTTTTTTTTTTTATTACCCCTCCCCCCCCCTCTCCCTCCTCCTCTCCACCCCCCCTCCCCCTCCCTCCCCCGCCCCGCCGCCCTCCTCTCCAGAGCGCGCCGGAAGCCACAGGTAAAAAACAGATTTTTATTTTTTTTTTATCCGTCGCCGGCGGTCCTCCTCCGCTCCTCCCCGCGACCCGCCGACCTCCCTTCCTCCCCGCCCCTCCTCTCCACCCGGACCACCCCGCGGCCCCGCCCCTCCTCCCTGCGACCCCGCCGCCCTCCCTTCCTCCCCACGACCCCACCCCGCCTCCCCCCTCCCTCCCCCGCCCCGCTGCCCTCCTCTCCACCCCCGCGACCCCGCCGCCCTCCCTTCCGCCCCCTTCGACCCCGCCCCTCCTCTCCACCCGGACCACCCCCGCCGCCCTCCCTTCCTCCCCGCGACCCCGCCCCTCCTCCTCCTCCTCTGCGACCGCCCCCCTCCACCCCGCCGCGACCGCCCCCCTCCATCTCCTCCGCGACGCCACCCCTCCTCCTCCTCCGCGACCGCTGCCCTCCTCGCTCCTCCTTCCTCCTCCACCGCCGGCGACGACCCCCTCCGTCCTCCCCTCCACGACCGCCGCCCTCCTCCTCCACCCCGCCGGCCGCCGCCCCTCCTCCACTCCTCCTCCTCCTCGGACCTCGGACAGACGGCTGTCCGAGGTCCTTTGGCCGTGTCCGTGGCCGAAATCCACGGACGACTCTTCTCGGCGCGGACACGGCCACGAACACCTCGGACGCGGCCGGCCGCGAACAGCCCTACCTGTGAACACCCCAGCCTACAAATACTTGTAATATTTGGTTTTGCAAAATAAAATACGTCCGAAATTAATAGTAATATTTGGTTTTCCAAAATGAATAGGTTCAGGTGACATCTTTTCAGAGTAATAAGAAACAAACACCTATTAATTCTTCTCTTACCACCGCCAGACGATCGTTGGACCTCGCCGGAGTTGGATAATAAGTCAGCATCTTTGAAGCTTGAAGTTTTGCCACTGGCCTTTGCAGCCATTGGCAATTGAACATTACCTCATCTCCAATGCCCACTCGGTGGTAGTTCATCATATGAATATATATTGCAAGGGAACAAAATAATCACACTTATTTGTTGTAATAAGTTCATTTGTCAAGGACACGTGCACAGATTCTCAAATATTACCTCATCTTAAGTTTTTCCCTAGACATCTCATCTCCAACACTTATTACCTCAAATATTGGAGGTGGTCTTTTGGTGTTTCCGCTAGTATGACCAATTTTCGTCACCTCATCAAGGAAAAAGGGACTAAATAGAGGAAAAAATTACATCTTCAACTAAATTTTCAAGGTGGGATACCCACAAGGCCGTTGGTCCTTTATCCTGATCACATAATCTTGTCACCAAAATATTTTCCATTCCGAAAGTGGTCTTTTACTGGTTATGACACAGAAACCTTTATATATACTCCCTCTTTTCGGAAATACTGCATAAATTTAAAAATGTCTCACTTGACCCATTCTGTTTCCTTCCATTTTTCTTATCTCTCTCCCTCTTACCCATCTACACCGTCTTCTAGGCGGGTAGTGACCTTCTCGCCAAGATCTGCCATTTTTTTTCCGTGAAATCATGCTAGAGAAGATCCTCTCTGACCACCTCCCCATCCAAGTGCTAAGAGGGGAGGATCACGACCATAAAGGTTGAATCTTTTCTACAGCACAACCTTGCTTAATAATGAACTCTCAAAGCCGCCTCCATTTTTTTGGTCTTGGCTATTGGTGGCCACTGATCTCCATCAGGCTCTGGGTGGTCTGTAGATGGTGACCTTTGCATACTCCTCCATGAGCTCTACCGGGACCCCACTACCTCTCTAATGGTGTCGTCTATGATTTCGCCACCTCCTCCGCAAACCACCGCCTCCGACGACAGAACTCTCCGCAAATCCACTTCATGTGGCAGTTGGAGCCAGTGGAGATGATTATGATATTCTTGCTGAAAGTGGGGGAGATGGCCGTGTTTTTTTTGCAGGTGAGGCTACTAACAGAAGGTATCCCGCAACAATGCATGGTGCTTTTCTTAATGGCCTGAGGGAGGCAGCAAATATATCAAGAGTGGCTAGGAAACGATCATCGGTGCCTTTATCTGCTGATATGCAGGATGAAATGGTAGTAGTTGAAGCAGCTGTTAATGCTGCTAAATCTGTTCTTAGTAGAGGCAGCAGGGAAGCCGTTGCAATGGCAGCTAAAGCTGCAATAGAGGCAGCTCGGAAACATAGTCCTTTGCACATTGAATATGATGAGTTCTGTCGGGATAAGAGCGGTGAAAAGCAATGCAGGGCGAGGTCTAGACAATGCAGGCGAGTACGGTGTGAGTCAAAGAGGAAACAGGCAACTGATCCAGGTAGTCAGCTAATTGAAGGAGAATTAAGCACTGACGAGGGTGATTCTGAAAGTTACAGTTCACGCCGAAGTGAGTTACTTGGAGCTGCAGAAAGTGGATTTGGAAATGCTGCAGATGAATATTCTGACCTCTCTTTGGTCAAAAAGAGGTTTACAGATTTAAAGAAATTTTATTTGACGAGTTACCAGGATGCATACACGTCTAGGTGTGTGCCTATGATCTTCTCCTACTATGTGAGGTTGGAGCATCTGCAATGGGACCCACTTCCTGAAGTTGTAGACTTCTATGATATGCAGTGGCATTCTTTGCTGTTTGATTATGGTTTGCTTGAGAATGGTAACGAGCACAGTACAAACGATCCTGATTGGAATCTTGTTCCTCAGCTTGTGGAAAGGGTTGCAATTCCTATTTTGCAGCATGATATTGTTCACTGTTGGGACATATTTAGTACTGGTGCCACTAGAAATGTAGTTTCAGCCATCAGTATGATTATCAACTATGTCCCGGATACGAGTTCCGTCTTGGATTTGTAGAAGTTGTTCGCTGCTGTTCGCAGTCGTATAGCTGATGCTGTTGACAACTTTAATGTTCCTACATTGGATACATTGGTAATTACCACAGTACCAGAGGCCGCCGAACTGCTGTTTATCAATTTGGGGTTCCTGTTGCTTATCGTCTGCAGCTGCCGCCTACTTCCCAGGTCCATCCAATTTTTCATGTATCCCATCTCTAGCGATTTGTGGGGGATCTTTCTCGCCTTTCCAGTGAGGTGTCTGCGCCATTCCTTTTGCCGACGGATCCTCCCGACCTTCTTCTATATTGGATCGCCGTCAGGTTCGTTGTTCTAAACGATTGTTGACTAAGGTGCCAGTTGTCTGGCACGATCATTCATTGGACGATGCGACATGGGAGTCGGAGGATGAGTTCTATGCTCGATTTCTTACATTCACGCCTTGAGGACAAGGCTATACCGGTGCGTGGTGGAATGTTACGTCTCCTTAGCTATTAGGATATTTCACTATTTAATAAGGCCATGTGGGCCGTTGCTGTTAGGAATAGGTTATTTCGTTATTTCGCTCTTTAAGTGTTTAAGGCCCATCAGCTCCAAGCTCAGTGCCTATATGTAGAGGACGGCATGTCCTATTTGCATGATTGATGAATGAAACCCTAGATTCTCACCTCCTTCTCTATTCTCATCCCCTTCACTGCTCTTTGCCGCCGGTTATTGTGCATCCATCTAGGGTGCACATGCAAAACAGATCGCTCTAATTTGGCTTATATGAGGCTAGTTCAAGTCGTAGTCGTTGGATCTTAATTTGATGGCTACAAGGGTGAGTGATAGGTCACTCACTTACCCACTGATTTGATACCCACCCTTAGATCGAAATCCAATGACCCAAAAGATTATTCTCATGCCTCTTATATGAGAATGATCTCATATAAACAGGACTCATATATATATATATATATATATATATATATATATATATATATATATATATATATAAAGTTTAAATGAGCTCGTTCTTATATAGCTTGCATGAGGCCGAGTAATCTTCAACCGTCAAATCAAGATCTGACGGTAGTGATATTCACACTTACCCATGCAGTGATTTGACACTTGTCGTCAATCTTGATATAAGGGATGGAGATAGCTTGGCTCATGCAAACTATACGAGAACGATATCATGTAAACCAGTCTCTATATCTTACCAATTGAGATTAGTATCTTATCTATAATTGAATGAGAAGGTTAAAAAAACATTATTGTAATATGCCATGTTTTGTGTCATTTATTTATACATAATCATTTTTTTCTAATTCATTTTGCAGAATCATCACTCGTTATGTAATAATTAGTCAGTAGCTCTTCTGATCTGTTTTTTTATATAATTCTAATTGGAAAACTGAGCATACAACCAAGACAGATTACATTTAGAATAGATGCTCTCGATCAAATGCCCAAGACAGATCTGCAAACGATGGTATTCGTCCTCTCCAAGCCACCGGGCCAGTTAAATTTCGTGCATGTCTCGCTAGACAATGTGCTGAAGTGTTTGCTTCCCTTTGAACATGGAGAAATAAAACTGTGCTAAAAGAAGCTAGGATAGTAAAAGCTTCATTAACTAAATGCCCCAGCACCGTACTTCTCTTTCCTGCAATTTTCTAATTACCTCCCAGCAATGTCCTTCAAAGCTTATCTATGTTCAGCTGAATTCCGAAGTGAACAAAATTGCCAGAACAGCTGCCAGCAGTTCTATTTCCTCCTCATAAAAGGGCCCTTCAACAAAGCTTTTGCAAGCTAGTAAACCCCTCAACAAAGCTAGTTCTGATTCTAATCTTAATTAAGCATCAAGAATTAATATATTATACACTTCTATAATTAAGCAGCCAGTAAAAGTGGGCACTTTCCACGCCAATAAGGTGTCTAGGGTTGAACTCTCCTCCCAGCGCATGCCCTATCATGATGGCTCTTGGGAATTTTTTCATATTAAAATTCAAAGAACTTAATTTCATATTGATATAAAAGATCTTGCAGCCTACAAATTGTTCTAATTAAAATAATTTTCATCATAGAAAAGAACCAAAAATGCTATTTGAAAAGTAGCATCTTCATAGAATTGACAATCAAGTATGACTGAGAAAATGGTTCACGAAAGAAAAACACTAAGAAAATGAACACTTGACATAGAGCTCAGTAATAATAAATACTCCACTTTTCCACATCAATTGTGCAATTTGCTTTTTCAGAATGAACTAATTTTAGTTCATTTTTTAAGAGTAGGACTTCCTTCCCTTTGAGCTGGGCATATCTATTATTTACTAATAAAAAATAAATAGGGCACAGAGAAATATGAGAAAAAGAACACCCAGATCTATTGTACATGTAAAGCATTTGCACAGAGAAGCTCAATAAGTGTGATTCAAATTCAAGTGACTTCTTCAGCCACACCATTTCTTTGGTACTCAGTACAACAAAAATTTCCTTTAGCGACGGCAAAATCAATCGCTGAAATATTGCGACGGATAAATCCCGCCAATAATACCGGCGCTAAGTAGCTTCATCAACAGATATAGCGACGGACTTCACACTGTCGGTAACATTTTTTTTTGTTACGGTAGATTTTCTGTCGATAACAGTTTTTAGTGGTGGATAAATTCCGTTGAAATTATATTTTTGACGTATATTGCCGTCACATGGAACAACATCATTGTCCGAAATCGACTGTTAATTCGTCAAACAATTTCATGAACTTGGCTAGTAAGCTTTTGACGTGAAGAAGCAAGTGCAAATATATAAAAGTGAAGAACAGAAGAGTTTACCAAAATAACAAAGTAAATTAATACCATATTCATCTATTTCAGAAAGAAAGATGGATCAATAAATAACAAGAATGAGAAAAACAATAAGAAGTTATCAGTTCTGGCAGACAGCAACAGACAATGCACAATTTTCAGTACTTCATAGTCTGAAATAGGCTGGTTACAAGCATGGCAATGAAAACACTCTGGATGCCAAACAGCATTCATGCAACTAAGAAAGCGCCCATGTCCAATTTCAGGAATAAAGCCAGCACAAATTCTATTGACATAAAATTATTTATAGCCATCTCGAAATTTAAGAAACAACGGACAAAAATTTAGAACAAGTAAGCCAAGGATTTTTCAAATGAACTTGCAAAATATTTCAAACATGACCATATTTAAAATTCATGACATATGAAGTTGCATGGTCATTAGATATAGTAATTAAACGGACTTTTACATAGTCAATATGAAGTCTGAACATGTACAACCCAGCCAAAAATAACAAAATGGATTGATGGATTATATATATGGAAGATAAAAATATTAATCTCACTTGAATCCAGTAGAGTATGAGAAAGGTAAAGGATAGAGTATCCAACTTACCAGTTTTGGATACCACAGGGGTTTCCTTTTCTAACTCTTCTGCTTGAGCTTGAGGCAAATATTTATCTGTAATCCCTTGGGAAGCTGCCCTGCGAAAACAGGTTTGGTGACTAGGTTGGGCCAACCGGTTTGATCGGTGAGTCGACCCGGATGACGTCATAAGTAGGGATAATGAAAGGATAAGTAGTAAGCTTCACTCTTAATGCAACAAACAAAATACATAACGACTACATCTATGCAGGGATAATGAAAGGATAAACAAGCAAATTGAAACCTCTTCTGACTTGTCCAAAAAATTGAAACCTCTTCTCAATATACAGCAACCTTAATAACTAGAGCAGGCTGTTAAGCATGAAAAATACACATTTTAATATGCCTTTTTACCTATTTGTTAGTTGTGTTTTCTGATTAAAACGAGGAATAAAGTGAATTTTGGTCATTTTCTAAGTAATTAGGAATTAATTAAATAATGCTCTCTAAATTGCTCAATTTAACACTGTTCCATAATTTTATAACTATTTGGTACGTCTAATTTGGGACATGTTTTATTTTGTATAGGTTCGCATGCTCGTACTGTTGAACAGCCAAAAGTTAAGCCGTTAGACGGGTTTTGAAATGTCAAAGCGACCCAAGATCTGAGATCACGCGCAGAGAAGATCTGGACCGTTGATGTTCACTGATGAAGAAGACGGGCGCATAATGAAATAAAGAGTCATTCAGATTCTATCCAGCGGACGAGATTGCTTCGACGGGTTTAATTGGAAGAAAAGAAAAAAAAAAGAAAAGAAAGAAATCCGGACCGGTTCAATGGTCCGGTTCATTGAAAAAAAAATAAATAAAAAAAAAAACAAACCCCGAACCGAGCTCGGGTGTTCTGTTCAGTCGGGGCAGAAGAGCTCTCTCGAGCTCTGCTCGAGAGGCCGATGGCGAAATCAGGGCGGCGGCCTGAGGCAGCTGGGCTCGACGGCGGAGGCTTCTGGCGGCAAGGCTGAAGGACGGCGGACAGCATCACGGCGGAGGTCAGGACGACGGCGATGAAGGAGAGGCGAAGACGGAGGCAGCCCGAGGCGGCTGGGTTCCGGCGACGGTGACCAGTAGAGCTCGGCAACCGGCAGAGGAGGAGTCACGGCGGTTCTGGAGCGAACAGAGCATCCTCTGTTTTGGAAAGGCTCGATTTGGAAAGTTCAGACCTTTATTTTGGGACGGATTTGGGGATTGTCCAATGGAGAGGCGTGCCGAAGATGGAATTCTACTCGATTCTGGTTCATCCTCAAGGTGGAAGAAAGCTAACTTTGGCTGTCTATAAAAAGGGAAGCAGAGCCTCATTCGAAGACAGACCGGCAGTTCGAGCGACAGAAAGAAGAACAGAACAGTTTTTTTTTCCAGTTTCAAAATTAGTTTCATGTTTTCTTCTTTTTGCTTTGGATTTCTGGTGCTGTGTTGGAGTTGATTTGAAGATTGAGTTGTATCAGTTGCTCGATTTGTAGCTGTGAACAGTAACTTCGAGAAGAGGAACAGTACTTTTGGTTTATTTTCCATTATTCAAAAAAATCTTGTAAGTCGATTTTATCTTTAATACAAATGAATTCTATTATTTTTACAGTTAATTTCTATAGCATGAGTAGCTAAATCCCTGTCTAGGGCTGAGATGAAGCCATGATTAGTTGTAGGAATAGTATTTATGCGATGCAATTGTTTTGTCTAAATTAATGCGTTTTAACGATTGCTATTCTCAAATTAATTGCATTGGATTATATGTTGAATATGATATTTGGGTATTACCTGTGATTCATCGTATAATGGATACAGCTAATGATTTGAATCTCATCTGTTGATATGCAAGAGAATGCAAAATCCTATTTAAATCTATATGCTTTAATGCTGAAATTTTCCGTAGGAGAATAGATTGAATTCCAATTCTCTACGAGATAATCGTGAAAACAATTGCTAATTTTAAAAGAAATATTCCTATGATTGTCATGTGCTGATTCTTATGCCCTAGAGTTTTAAATTCTTGATTAAAGTTTCAATTTTTATTTATCAATTAGTTTCTTTTTCATAGATTATTTAATTGCCTTTAGATTAATTTCTTTGTTAAAGCTGTTTAATTGCATTGAGTCTTAGATTAATCGTAGTTGTAGTGAGTCAAATCAATTTAATTCTTCAACAAGGGTAATAATCTGATCTTCGAATTAGAATTCCAAAAACACAAGTCCCTGTGGGTTCGACCTCGTAAAATTGTGCGATTATACTGCAAATCCGATTCGTACACTTGCGAGTAAAATTAGGAGACTAATTAAAACAACAAGTTTTTGGCGCCGTTGCCGGGGACTTGTAGGAAATCAAATTCTAAGACTAATTTTACCCTTGCAGTTAATTTTAGGTTAAAAATTAAAAATTAAAAAATTAAAAATTAAAAAATTAAAAATTAAAAAATTTTAAACATGTGAGAGTTGATTGTCGGTGTATGACCACGTGGACACGTGATCACACACTGCGTCTGGTTAGCAACAATTCTAATCCTTTAGAGAATAGTGAAACTAAAATTGATCTTTCATTCAAAATGGAAGATCAACCTGAGAAATCTCTGAGGGAGTTATTTTCTCCGATCACATCAACCCTCCATCTTGCATAGTGTTGCCTGCAACCTCTGCAAAACATTTTGAACTAAAACCTCAGATAATTCAACTGTTGCCCAATTACCATGGTCTTAACAGAGAGGATCCTTACATGCATGTAAAGGATTTTCTAGAAATTTGTGCAACATTTAGGTTCACAGACTTCTCTGATGAGTCTGTTCGTCTGCGCCTTTTCCCCTTCTCTTTGAAGGACAAGGCCAAGGCATGGTTAAATTCTCTTCCCGCTGACTCTGTCACAACATGGGATATGTTGGTGAGCAAATTCTTGTCCAAATTCTTCCCAATGGCCAAAACCAACGAATTAAAGAGAGAAATCACTGACTTCATGGAAGATGAAAATGAAAAATTTTATGAGAGTTGGGAAAGATTTAAAGACCTTTTACTAAAATGTCCACATCATGGGTTTGAAACATGGAGGTTAATACAACACTTTTACAATGGCTTAACTCAAACACACCGCAACATGATTGAATCAATGAATGGTGGTGCTTTCTTAGACTTAGGAGGTGAAGCAGCTTATAACTTCTTAGAGCGATTAGCTGAAAGGTCCCAACAGTGGGATTTTGCAGGTCATAGGGAGAGACAACATCAAGCTCCTAAGAAGGGAGGTCTCTACGAGATTAAAGAGGACGTAGATGTTAAGGTCAAACTCGATGCGCTAACCAAGAAAATAGATGCCCTGAGTTTGAACCGAAGCATCAATGCCCTCAACATGAATGAAGCATGCTCTGTGTGTGCTAGCCCGATGCATACATCTCTGAACTGTCCTTCCATGAATACTTATCCAGAGTGTTATGCAGAACAAGTCAATGTTCTAAACAATTATGGGAAGCCGACAGGCAATCCTTTCTCTGAAACTTACAATTCAAGTTGGAGAAATCATCCAAATTTCTCCTGGAGACAAAGTCAACCACCTATGAATGTAGGTGGGCAGCCTATGCAACCCATGCATAATCAGTTTAGGCAGAATAACCCACCTTATCCAGCCTTGTCTCAACCTCCTACCCAATATCAACAACCTGTCAATCAATCTCCATCTCTTACACAAAAACAATCCTCGTTAGAGGACACTCTCAAATCTTTCATCCAATCTACAAGCCAAATCATTCAGTCAACTAACCAAGCTATGCTTGAGATGAAGAACTCTACACATATGAATACTCAAGCAATTGCTAAGTTAGAGACTCAAGTTGGCCAATTGACTACTCAATTAGCAGAAAGAGAGAGAGGGAGATTCCCTAGTCAACCTGTGCCTAACCAGAAGGGCCAATTTTCCATTGGCAGTAGCTCAAATTCTTCACAGAATGAGGAACATGTTCAATCAGTCATTACCCTTAGGTCTGGGAAGCAAATTGATAATAAAATTGAAACTCCTGAAAAAGAAGAAAGTGAGAACACTAAGACTGAAATAGAGACTAAGGACACTAATTCTTCTCCAACTGTTGACAGTGATTCTCCACCTAAGAATTTTGTACCTAGGGCACCTTATCCGCAAAGACTAGTCAATCCTAAAAAAGGTGCACAATATGGAGATATTCTAGAAGTGTTTAAACAAGTGCAAATAAACATTCCTTTTCTAGATGCAATCCAACAAGTGCCTTCATATGCAAAATTTTTGAAAGATCTAGTCTCTGTCAAAAAGAAAAATAATGTTCCTAAAAAGGCGTTTCTAGCAGAACAAGTCAGCTCTGTCATTCAATGTAAATTTCCTATCAAATATAAGGACACTGGTTGTCCCACAATTTCATGCATGATAGGGAAACATCAGATTGAGCGAGCCTTGTTAGATCTGGGGGCAAGTGTGAATCTATTGCCCTACTCTGTGTATGTGCAATTAGGTCTTGGAGAACTAAAACCCACGACAATGACACTTCAATTAGCTGACCGTTCGGTTAAAATTCCTCGAGGTGTTGTTGAGGATGTTCTGATAAAGGTTGATACATTTTATTTCCCTGTGGACTTTGTTGTCCTTGATACTCAACCTGTTCCGAACATAAGTGGGCAAATACCTGTCATTTTGGGTCGTCCATTTCTAGCTACATCTAATGTTATTATTAACTGCAGAAATGGAGTGATGCAAATTTCTTTTGGGAATATGAAGGTGGAATTGAACATTTTTGACATCAGTAAACAACCACCTGACATGGATGATGTGAATGAAATAAACCTGATTGAAACACTTGTCCATGAAACATTTCTTCAAACACATTCCCAAGATCCTTTAGAGGCATGCTTAACACATTTTGGTTGTGAATTTGATATCAATCAGTCAATTGAACAAGTAAACTCCTTGCTTGAGTCTGTACCTCTGATGAGTACTGAACGGTGGCAACCAAAAGTGGAGCCTCTTGCCTTATCATCAGCACCAGTAGTTCCTTCTAGTGTTGAGCCACCTAAATTAGACCTGAAACCACTGCCTGATACTCTGAAATATGCTTATTTAGGTCCTGCTGAGTCCTTACCTGTCATTATTGCAGCTCACCTAGATGTGGCTCAAGAGCGTAAACTACTTGATGTTCTTGTAAAGCACAAAGAAGCCATAGGGTGGACCATTGCAGATATTAAAGGCATCAGTCCCTCTGTTGTTATGCATAGAATTCATTTGGAGGATGATGCCAAGCCTTCTCGTGAATCTCAAAGGCGTCTTAACCCTGTAATGCAAGAAGTTGTTCGAGCTGAAATCCTTAAGCTTTTAGATGTAGGAGTTATCTACCCGATCTCTGATAGTAAATGGGTAAGTCCTGTTCAAGTTGTGCCGAAAAAGTCTGGCATAACTGTAGTGAAAAACGATGCTGATGAGTTAGTGCCAACTCGAGTTCAAACGGGTTGGCGTGTCTGTATTGATTATAGGAAGTTGAATGCTTTGACAAGAAAAGATCATTTTCCCCTTCCTTTCATTGACCAAATGCTGGAAAGGTTAGCGGGACATGAATATTATTGCTTCCTTGATGGTTATTCTGGTTATAACCAAATTCCCATAGCCCCTGAAGACCAAGAAAAGACCACTTTCACGTGTCCTTTTGGTACCTTTGCCTAACGTCGCATGCCCTTTGGCCTATGCAATGCACCTGCTACCTTTCAAAGGTGCATATTGAGCATTTTCTCTGACATGGTAGAGCGATTTTTAGAGGTATTCATGGACGATTTTTCTGTCTTTGGGTCTAATTTCGATGAATGTCTGCACCATCTATCTTTAGTGTTAGTAAGGTCTAAAGAGAAGAATCTGGTACTTAATTGGGAGAAATGTCATTTTATGGTTCAAAAAGGAATTGTTCTTGGGCATATTATATCTAATAAAGGCATTGAAGTTGATAAAGCTAAAGTTGATTTGATTTCACATCTTCCACCACCACAAACTGTGAAAGAAATCAGATCATTTTTAGGCCATGCTGGATTTTACAGAAGATTCATTAAAGACTTTAGTAAAATTTCAAGACCTTTGTGTAATCTTCTTGCAAAAGATACACCATTTGTCTTTGATGATGCTTGCAATGATGCCTTTCAGAAACTAAAATCAGAGTTAACATCTGCACCTATTATTCGGCCACCTGATTGGAGCCTACCTTTTGAGATAATGTGCGATGCCTCTGATTATGCTATTGGTGCTGTGTTGGGGCAGCGAATTAATAAACTTCCCCATGTGATTTACTATGCCAGTAAAACATTGAATGATGCTCAACTTAATTATTCTACAACTGAGAAAGAATTGCTGGCCATAGTCTTTGCTCTAGATAAGTTTCGGTCTTACCTATTGGGATCGAAGGTCTATATCTATTCGGATCATGCTGCATTGAAGTATCTTTTATCTAAAAAAGATGCTAAACCTCGTCTTCTCCGATGGATATTATTGCTACAGGAATTTGATATTGAAATTCGGGACAAGAAAGGTTCCGAAAATGTTGTAGCCGACCACTTATCTAGGTTAATAGTTGATTTTACTGATGAATCATTGCCCATAACTGAATCTTTTCCTGATGAGCAATTACTTGCAGTGTCCCAGTTGCCTTGGTTTGCGGACATAGTTAATTATCTGGTAACTGAACAAATTCCATTTCATTGGTCTTCACAAGATAGGTCCAAGTTTTTGTCCAGAGTTAAGTATTTCTTTTGGGATGATCCATATTTATTCAAGTATTGTCCCGATCAGATTATTAGGAGATGTATTCCTGAACATGATCAACAAAGCATCATTTCTTTCTGTCATGATCAAGCATGTGGGGGCCATTTTAGTTCTAAAAAGACAGCTGCAAAGATTTTGCAGTGTGGATTTTATTGGCCTACTATTTTCAAAGACTGTCATGCTTATTGTTCAGCATGTGAAAGATGTCAGAAGTTAGGAGCACTTTCACGTCGTAACATGATGCCTTTAACCCCAATCCTTATTATAGACCTTTTTGATGTCTAGGGTATTGACTTCATGGGACCTTTTCCTAACTCTTTTGGCAATCTTTATATCCTTGTGGGGGTAGACTATGTCTCTAAATGGGTAGAGGCTGTAGCATGCAAAACCAATGACCACAAAGTGGTGGTCCAATTCTTAAAAGATAATATTTTTGCACGTTTTGGTTCTCCTCGTGCTATCATAAGTGATGGGGGAAAACATTTCTGCAATAGGGTTTTTGAACAGTTAATGAAGAAATATGGCATAACCCACAAAATTGCTACCCCATACCATCCCCATACAAGTGGTCAAGTTGAGATTTCTAATAGGGAGATTAAACATATTTTGGAAAAGACAGTCAATCCTAATCGCAAAGATTGGTCACTGAGACTTATCGATGCTTTGTGGGCTTACCGTACTGCATTTAAAACTCCCATTAGAATGTCTCCATACCGTATTGTCTACGGGAAAGCATGTCATCTTCCTGTTGAAATTGAGCATAAAGCTTATTGGGCAATTAAGCACCTGAATTTTGATTTAAATAGAGCAGGAATTCAAAGGAAACTACAATTGAATGAGTTGGATGAGCTTCGTAATGATGCTTATGAGTGTGCAAAATCATACAAGGATCGTACGAAAAAGGTTCATGATCAAAATATTCTGCGAAAATCTTTTACATCGGGGCAGAAAGTTCTTTTATACAATTCTCGTTTACATCTGTTTCCGGGTAAAAGTCTCGATGGACAGGACCTTTTCTAGTTCGTGTTGTTTATCCTCATGGAGCAGTTGAAATAGAAAACCCCAAGAATGGTGATATATTCAAAGTTAATGGTCATCGTCTTAAACCATTCTTGGAATTGCCGCAACCTCAGATTGATGAATTGAGTCTGGCAGACCCGACTTATAATGACTAAAGTTGCAGTATTTTATTTTGTGCATAGTGAGTTTAGTTTTCTTTGTGTTCTTTTTCATTATTTACCACTCACATTGTTAGGTTCATGATTCTCACAGGATACCTAGATGGCTGCCATATTCTTACACTTATGGGTGATGCCTGCACAGTTAGAAGAAGTAGTGAATGAACATCCACTGAGTCCGGACTTAGATGTTCCAGTCGTCTATCCTTGGGCACCATTATTTCCACATCAGTTAGCGGGGACTATGGATGACTCACCCATAGATGAGCTTGATCTTCAGGGGCCCATAGCTGCTGTCAATGTTGTTCCAATTTCATATTCGTTTTTGTTCCCCCGAGAGTCTAGGTGGGAGAGATTGAAGAGAAGTCTGGGAGCATTCATTTGCAATTTGAGAGTTGTCACATGGTCATATTTTTATTCTCTGTGGTCTCACGCTAAATCCTTGGTAGAATCTGCATCATCCATTAATGAGTGAAGTAATAGCTGTGTCTGGCTGAAGACGTAAAACTTAGAGCTACTGGGAGGCAACCCAAGTTTTTTAGAATTTTTATTTTTGTGCTTATTTTTCTTATGTTATTCTTGTGCTTCACTTGTTCTTTTCATTTTGATAGATACTATAGCGTTTCAGTGGAGTGCAGGTACAATCTTTCCTTCCCTCGTCTAGTATTTTCCTCAGTACTTATTTCATATCTTTTTACATTGAGGACAATGTTTCATGCAGGTTTGGGGGTATAGGAAGATATTTGTTTAGGATATCATAGTTATTTTCTTGCTTGTTTTGAATTTTTCAGTTAAAAAAAATTTATTAAATTAAAAAAAAATTTCAAAAAAAAATTCAAAATTTTGTAGTTGTTAGGTTGTTTGTTAGTATTTTTATAGGTTTTGGTAGTTTATCCCTTCGTGATGCATACTTCAATTTTTAAGAGATTAATTTACATTGGAAGTGTGAGTAAGTATACTGGAGGATAGAGACACTTAACTGAGAAATAGCATTCTGTTACAGTCCTCTTGGATCAAGTGCTTGAGCTAATAAAACTCACTCACACACCAGTTACATAAAGTAATACCTTCTAGAGATTTGTTGAATACTAATCTTCAGTGGGATGTCTTTAGTCAGAGTCATTGGATGATGTGTGGTTGTCTGTTGAGCTTAAACGATCATGATAGACCATTTACTTGGCTATGGCAAGGGCTTGGAACCGGAAATAGGTTGAGAGTATAATACAGCCTGGACAGAATAAAGATGTGCTTGAAAATATATATGCTGAAAAAAAAATGGAAATGAAAATAAAGAAAAGGGGCTGCTTGACTATTATAGGATTAACTTAGGCTGATGTTCAGGTCTGAAGCGGTCCATCTTAAAACCTAATGCCCTAAGCCAACTGGCTGGGAATCATTGGCCTGAGTCATTGCTAAACCTAAGCATCTTGAAGTCAGGCCTTACACAGTCCTAATAATAAAAAAAAAGTCTATGGTGTATTATCCTCTCAAATCTAGAATGTTGGACCCGAAGGAGGCGCACAAGCATCTGTGCTATCATGAACCTAAAGATTACGATGACTATGTAGATTCTGATGTTCTTTGGTTAATGGGTAACACTGGATCTGTGTGAAACAGAGATTTAGAATGTATTGCTACAATGTTCTACACTTTCTATTATTTAAAATATCATGCTATATCATATTGAGCAGAAATTTCTAAGATGAAGGTGTAGAATAAAACCACTTACTTGAGCGCTTCTATATTCCAGTTGATTATAAATGCAAGTACGTGTGGTTAGTTTTCTTAAGTATTGCAGGGTATATTTGAAGGGATAATAGTTTTGTGTTTTGAAATGTTTAGTTGATTTATTTCTCATTTAGATAAAGAATAAGGTTAATTTTATAAATACATGTTTGTGGGTAGCATGGCTGCAAACCCTCACGAGACTTCACTCGTCCAGCCAGGGACACCTGGGGGTTTAAAAGGCTTGTTGCATATGCTAAATGCAATCGTGATTCCCTACGACAGTGGCATTTATTTTTGAGTAGTTTTATTATTTTTCTTTTGTGTTTTGCTTGAAGACTAGCAAAATCTAGGTTTGGGGGTATTTGTTAAGCATGAAAAATACACATTTTTATATGCCTTTTTACCTATTTGTTAGTTGTGTTTTCTGATTAAAACGAGGAATAAAGTGAATTTTGGTAATTTTCTAAGTAATTAGGAATTAATTAAATAATGCTCTCTAAATTGCTCAATTTAACACTGTTCCGTAATTTTATAACTATTTGGTACGTCTAATTTGGGACATGTTTTATTTTGTATAGGTTCGCATGCTCGTACTGTTGAACAGCCAAAAGTTAAGCCATTAGACGGGTTTTGAAATGTCAAAGCGACCCAAGATCTGAGATCACGCGCAGAGAAGATCTGGACCGTTGATGTTCACTGATGAAGAAGACGGGCGCATAATGAAATAAAGAGTCATTCAGATTCTATCCAGCGGACGAGATTGCTTCGACGGGTTTAATTGGAAGAAAAGAAAAAAAAAGAAAAGAAAGAAATCCAGACCGGTTCAATGGTCCGGTTCATTGAAAATAAAAATAAAAAAAACAAAACCCGAACCGAGCTCGGGTGTTCTGTTCAGTCGGGGCAGAAGAGCTCTCTCGAGCTCTGCTCGAGAGGCCGATGGCGAAATCAGAGCGGCGGCCTGAGGCAGCTGGGCTCGACGGCGGAGGCTTCTGGCGGCAAGGCTGAAGGACGGCGGACAGCATCACGGCGGAGGTCAGGACGACGGCGATGAAGGAGAGGCGAAGACGGAGGCGGCCCGAGGCGGCTGGGTTCCGGCGACGGCGACCAGTAGAGCTCGGCAACCGGCAGAGGAGGAGTCACGGCGGTTCTGGAGCGAACAGAGCATCCTCTGTTTTGGAAAGGCTCGATTTGGAAAGTTCAGACCTTTATTTTGGGACGGATTTGGGGATTGTCCAATGGAGAGGCGTGCCGAAGATGGAATTCTACTCGATTCTGGTTCATCCTCAAGGTGGAAGAAAGCTAACTTTGGCTGTCTATAAAAAGGGAAGCAGAGCCTCATTCGAAGATAGACCGGCAGTTCGAGCGACAGAAAGAAGAACAGAACAGTTTTTTTTTCCAGTTTCAAAATTAGTTTCATGTTTTCTTCTTTTTGCTTTGGATTTCTGGTGCTGTGTTGGAGTTGATTTGAAGATTGAGTTGTATCAGTTGCTCGATTTGTAGCTGTGAACAGTAACTTCGAGAAGAGGAACAGTACTTTTGGTTTATTTTCCATTATTCAAAAAAATCTTGTAAGTCGATTTTATCTTTAATACAAATGAATTCTATTATTTTTACAGTTAATTTCTATAGCATGAGTAGCTAAATCCCTGTCTAGGGCTGAGATGAAGCCATGATTAGTTGTAGGAATAGTATTTATGCGATGCAATTGTTTTGTCTAAATTAATGCGTTTTAACGATTGCTATTCTCAAATTAATTGCATTGGATTATATGTTGAATATGATATTTGGGTATTACCTGTGATTCATCGTATAATGGATACAGCTAATGATTTGAATCTCATCTGTTGATATGCAAGAGAATGCAAAATCCTATTTAAAAATCTATATGCTTTAATGCTGAAATTTTCCGTAGGAGAATAGAATTGAATTCCAATTCTCTACGAGATAATCGTGAAAACAATTGCTAATTTTAAAAGAAATATTCCTATGATTGTCATGTGCTGATTCTTATGCCCTAGAGTTTTAAATTCTTGATTAAAGTTTCAATTTTTATTTATCAATTAGTTTCTTTTTCATAGATTATTTAATTGCCTTTAGATTAATTTCTTAGTTAAAGCTGTTTAATTGCATTGAGTCTTAGATTAATCGTAGTTGTAGTGAGTCAAATCAATTTAATTCTTCAACAAGGGTAATAATCTGATCTTCGAATTAGAATTCCAAAAACACAAGTCCCTGTGGGTTCGACCTCGTAAAATTGTGCGATTATACTGCAAATCCGATTCGTATACTTGCGAGTAAAATTAGGAGACTAATTAAAACAACAACACAGGCCTGACCATCTTGTTCAGAATGGCAAGGCTTACTTCTCATCACAGAAAGGATATTCAACTTTAACCCAAAGACAGCTTGAGATGCAAAAGATCCGATACAAAGCCCACAACTAGGATCAGACTCAACTCTGTCTAAGTGAAATCAACCTGGCAGTCATAAACATCGTGACAAACCCCTTATTCCAAGTTCCAACCACCATGGTCTGAAGCCATTCAGTTCTTATCCAAAGGCTTCACAACGTGATGATCACAAATTAGAGACCCCAATCATCTAACTTGCGAATCATACCTAAGCAAACATTTGGCTAAATCAATTAACCATCTAAGGAAGCAAATGCATCTCAAATGACGCCAAGATAATCATAAAAAGAAGAGCAAATGTTAAGATTTTCTCCACTACTCCCCTCATAAGAAAGCACTTTCTGCAGCATCCTAACAATTTGTCAAACAAAATCCAACGCACCCTCGTATATGAAAGGTACAAACAGGTTATCATGAAATGAATCACCAAAAGTACTTATACTAGTTGCCAAATTTTATTTACCTTATATTGACTGAGATTATAAAGTGCAAATTGACTGCATTCTCCATCACACAGTCATATACACAGCCAGAAATATGGAGAGTTCCCAATTTATGTTCGCAATATCACTTCCCTTACAAAACTTTATTTTTGGGGGAATGAAAATATTACTGGAGTCATCCCTTTTTGGATTGGAGAACTTTATAATCTGGAGTATTTGGCTTTTTCGGGAAACGAGATTAGGGGTAACCTACCTGATTCTTTGTGTCTCCTCGGAAAATTGGAATTTCTTTTCCTGGGTTATATGCTTCTAAGAGGCCCTATTCCAAGCTGTTTCGGGCAGTTATCCAATCTGCATGCGCTTGTTCTTTCTGGTAATTTTCTACAAGGACGAGTGATAGAAGATCATTTCAAAAGCCTATCCAAATTGAAGGAACTAGACTTGTCATCAAATTCCTTGGCGTTGGAATTTCCACCTCACTGGGTTCCTCCTTTTCAACTAGAGTTCCTTTCCCTGGGGTCATGCCACATTGGATCTGAGTTCCCTCCTTGGCTTAAAACACAAACTAGAATACATCACTTAGACCTCTCCAATACATCCATTAGAGGGAAACTACCTGAATGGATCTTTAGTCCTGCTATATACTTCTTGAACATTAGCAAAACCCTTTTTGAGGGACCGATTCCTTCATCGTTATATTCTCCCGGCATGATTGACATATCCAACAATCAATTTAGTGGATCTATTCCACCAAGCCTTGTTCCAGGTCGCGCCTTTCTTGCAGCGATTAACAGCATTAGTGGCACAATACCTTCATTGTGTAACGTGAGCACTGCAGTAGTCGATCTCTCTCACAACAACCTGACAGGAGAAATACCTTCCAACAACCTGGGCAATTGCAGTACTCTTCTTGTGCTTGACTTGAGTGGCAATCACTTATTTGGCAAGATACCGTCGTCATTGGGTCATCTTCAGTCCCTTCAGTCATTGCACCTAAATGATAATAATTTGTCTGGTATGCTGCCTTCATCATTAGTCAATTGTTCACGATTAGAAACCCTTGACATTGGCGGAAACAAAATCACCGGAAAAGTTTCCGCGTGGATGGGAGAAAGCTTCCCCGACCTACGAGTGCTACGTCTGAGGTCTAATCTTTTCTCAGGGAAGATACCTTCGGAGCTTGGAAACCATGTGTCTCTTCGAGTGTTAGATTTGGCAGAGAACCAATTGTCAGGATCAATTCCTCATACCTTTTGCAATTTGACAGCAATGCGGACAAGACCGACCTCAAATTATGCGTTTTATTATAATGGAAGTTATTACCAAGAAAGGCTGGCTGTGCAAATGAGTGGGCAACCACGTGACTACAGTACGACACTTTCTCTTGTTACTTGTCTTGATCTGTCAGGGAACAACTTATCAGGTCAGATACCAAATGGAATTGTAAGCCTTCGTGGGCTAATTGTGTTAAATCTGTCTAGAAATCAGTTTAATGGGGTGATACCAAATAACATAGGGAAACTGAGAGAGTTCTCTCTTCGCCCAAAACTCAACCCGCGATGATCTCACCTTACCTAGAAACCGAATTTCTCTTAGGTGTGTAGCAATGAATTTGTGTTAATACCCGATGACTTTGCAGAAGAAGAGAGTAATCATTGGAAGTTCACCCTTGTGAGATATCTTTAGGGGATGAAATCCTTCTACAATGCATTAAGGTAGCAGTGTTAAAAAGATGTGGAAGACAGGTGTTGCCTTTGACGCATGATGATTTTTTTTCTCTTCAAGTTTGCTAATTCACCCGGTGCTTGAACCATATGAGGTCATGCCAAGGGATATTATCAGTTTTCACCCTGCTAGCATCTCAGGCACTCCTAAAAGTAAAATTGTCAGATCGAGTGAGCCATCCAAAAGAGTCTTCCGATTCGGAGAGCATAGGGGTGTTCGCTAGAATTTTTGCCTTTGCAAAATCTCATTTTCTTGAGAGGAGCTACTCACTGTGGATGTTACTTGAATTGAGATAGTCAGCAATTGATTCTTTAGCAAATTTAGTATTTACATGCAAATCATATAATTCATTGCTCAAGACACTCAAAATTTGTCCATGGCATAGGTCATCATCTTGTTTGAATTCATCACTATCAACAGGCTTAGTAATTCCAACATCAGACGAACTAGCAGTCTTGTCAGATTCAGAAGATACAGTTTTGTCCACAAGAGCATCAGAAATAACATAGAATATGTTCAATTGAGTCAACCAAAATTTCATCTTTGTTTGTCATCGCATGAAATTCTGGAAGAAGATACGCAATTTTCTGCAGAGAAACGACCATTTTCTCGCTGTAACCGTATAGCCGATCGATCGTGTTATAAGCCGATCGATCGCCTTATTTAGCTTGAAATTACGATCGACCATTTTATCGCGATGCACAAATCCTAAAATTCCAGTAACTACGATCAATCATTTTTCAAACCGATCGATCGGTGCCAATGCGAAACCAATTTGCAGAAAATCATAGTAACTACGATCGATCATTTCATCATGGTCGATCGCGACATGATGGATCGCCATATTAAATAAGGCAATCGATCGCTTTATTTTTAACTATTTTTGTTTAATTTCAAGTCAAACTTCAACACAAGGTTCGTTTGGCAAGTGAGGTTGGGCAAATAGAATTTGGGTGGTTCATTCCTGATTGGCCAGATCATACTATAACTTCGGCACCCCAGGGAGTCCGATGATTTCTTTGAAGTACAGACGGGCTACACTCGATGCATCAGTTTCCTGCAGGGAATAAAAATGGGACATCTTAGAAAAAATGGACAACAACGACGAAAATCGAGTCAACGCCCTGCTGTGTCTGTGGAAGTTCCAAAATGAAGTCCAATCTTGCCATGGTGCTTGTGGAATTGGCAGCGGCGTATACGTATGGAATGCCAGCTCGCCGATATATCGGTATCGGACACAAACCGATACACCGATACCACTAAGTATCGGATTTTCGAAATTTTCCAAATATTGCCGATATATCGGTCTGAGTCTTTTTTGGAAAAAAAATTTTGAAATGTTTTTAAGAAAAAAAATTTTGAAATTTTTTTTTTGGGAAAAAAAACTTTAATGTTTGTTTTCTATCTTAATATGCATTTTTATGCATATTTTGAAATCTATTCTTTGTTTAAATTAGTATAACTCATTTTAAAAGTTAGATTGTGAAAATATAAGGTAAAAACTAGTTTTTGATGACCGATATTTTTTTACACAATATCTCCGATATATCTCCGATATTTCGTCTCTTAGGCCGATCGATATTTTACCAATATCCGATACGACATTCCATATATATGACCTTGAGTTCTGTCCCTGAGCTTTAGATTGCTGACAAGTGAAGCAATGCCGGACCTGCTTTATTACATCACACTTTAGTTTGGGCCACTAGACTCGTTCGCCCACCACCAACAATATGTTGTCCCTGCCGAAATGCCCAGTAAGTCCTCCGCCACGGGTGTCCGGTAGAATGTGAAGTGGGAGAGAGCTCCGGGGTATGCATAAGCGATGCCCCTTGAACAAAAATCCATTATGCACCCAATATTCAGCAGTTTGGGCTGGAATTGCAGTGGCTCCCTCCCAGGCTTTGTGAAAATCTGGATCAGCTGATGAATAGAGGCCCAAATTGTAGTCATACCCGAGGAGGCCCACATTCATCTTGTTTAACAGCAGCACTTTCCGGCTGAGTGTCAGCCACCCTATTGAACTTTCCGGACTTGTAGTGGATGCTTCCAACCAGAGGGCATGCATCCTATTGATTTTAGTTTGATTCTGCAAGAACTTCAAGGATTGGTGGTGCGTGAGCACATAATAAAGTATCTATTTGTAATGCTTGGACAAGTGCAACAAATTTGAGGGTGTACACTGGGCATTTGCACTGGGAGTCCTTCAACTTTTAACTGAAAAGGCAACTGGTCGTCCAATTTGTGACAAAACAGCCCCAATGCTAACTCCAGTCGCATCACAATCTATTTCCAAAATTTTATCAAAGTCTGGGATTGCTAAAACAGGGCAGAATATAACTTGTCCTTGAGCGCCTGAAAGCTGGCTTCAGTTTCTACTGTCCATCGGAAATTATTTCCTTGAGACACTCTGTTAAAGGAGCAGTCAGGGAACTGAAATTTTGGAAGAATCGGTGGTAGAATGTTGCCAAATCATGAAAGCTTTTGATGTCACCAACAGTTTTTGGAACCGGCCAGTCTCAGATCGTCTGAATTTTGGCTTTGTTAACACTGATCCCATCAACTCCCACATTGTACCAAAGAAGCACCAATTTAGTGATGAGGAAAATGCACTTCTTAAAATGAACAAACAGATAACTTATTTCCATAACAGAAAAGACTTCCCTGATATGTTGATGGTGCATGGTCATGGTGGCTGCGGCTGTAGGCGAGAATCTCCTCAAAGTACACGACAACAAAATGGCCTATGAGAGGCTTGAACACTTGTGGCATTAGCCGCATAAATGTGTTGGGCACTTTGGAGAGTCCGAACGACATGGCCAACCATTCATAAAGGCCATCTTTGGTCTTGAACACGATCTTTCACTCGTCGCCCGACTGAATTCAGATTTGGTGATAGCCGCTCTGTAGGTCCATCTCAGAGAATACCACAGCCCCCCAATAACATGTCCAACATGTCATCCAAGAGAGGAATAGGGCAACGGTGCTTCACGGTAATCTTGTTAATGTATGAGTTCATGCGACCCATGTGAGTGGCTCCAGTGTTAAATTGTCTTGGACACCTTAGCAAAAGATGACAGGCATCCATGTCAACTATATCACAGGTGATCTCGACATTGTAGGATTTACCAATGGAGAAGGGAACTTTACACCTTTCTACTACCCTCATAAGAAGGATGAGATTCCTTGGGAAACTACAAATTAGCGACCACTCTTCAAGCAATGATGTTCTCATTGCTTCCACCATCGATTATTTCTTTGTAAATCCTTCCCTTCACCGTACCCTTTATCTTGAAAATGTTATGCCTCTCTGAATCATCCTCTATATTCAGTGTGCACAATAATTATCTATTTACTATGGCAACCGGATAATTTTCTAATCATCCTCTATCCTCAGAGTCCAGACCTTCACTTCCCCTACTATTTCTACAACATCATCCGAAGCATGTTCTTCTTCAACCACCATCACATCCTTTTTCTGCACATCATCTTCGGCTTGAGGAACCGCAAGATTGGCAGGTCTTCGTTGGGGATACTTGTTGGATTTATGATCTAGATCACCGCACCGATAACATACTCCTACACTGGGCTTGGCATATAGACTTTCCTTGGGTGGCCCTTTGTTGTAGTTGTGACGCACCCCAGTTTTGGAAGACTCTCCTCACACAAGCCTATTCTGGTTATTTTCCTGAGGAGTATACCTATTGTAGCTCTTGAAAATGGGGGAAAGGTTCTCCCTATTTTGGACGACCATTTTGTTGCTAAGCTTCTCCTGTAATTCAGTCTGCATTGCCAACTGCACGGCGTCGGATAATGTGAAGCTGACTTGCATTCCTACCTTACCGAAGGCCATTGTTGAATCTTCCCACCAGTTGATGTTCATTCTTTCCTAGATTGTTGCACGCCAACAACTGGCGGAATTCAGTAACTTATTAGGTACTAAACATTATATTTGATTATTGTATTTCTTACACATCATCTACACCTTGCTTTTGACCATACTTAGTCCAGATCTCTACTACGCATTCTAGTGCATCACAATCTAGGCTACATTCTATTCGAATCTAGAAAATACCGTTCAGACATATAACACATATGGTCATACCTCATGGAGATTCTTGATAATATTTATAGTATATCTCATATATCTGCATTCTTTACATACATCAAACAATAACACTTTAACTCATTAATCTGGACGAGATACAATATCTTTGTATGTTGGTCATCGACAAACCTTCACTGAAACTCTATTTAAACGGTGTAGGTTTGTCGATGACCCAGCAGTTCCAATTTTTCTGCCTTATCTCTTTACTTAGATGTGAATCAAGACTTAGCGAACACAACATACAATCAAACAGAGCACGTTCAACATTCAACACGCCAACATCAAGTCATGAATAAAAAACCATAGATTTACTATTAAAATATGAGAGTTCTACTCATAATCATACATATAGGATCATTCATCCTATTCAATCATAAATTCGCTTTCATAACCATACTGCAATCAAACCCTTTATCATACCTCAAAACTACTTTTAGATGTTGAGGTTATTAGTCCTACTTCTTTCTCCTCGGTTGAGAAATCCTCACTTCTTCTCTTGACATGAAAAGCTACTCTCCTTCGGCCTCCTATGGATTCACTATGCCCTAGGTCTTCTATGGAGCCCAAACAAGTCATCCCTAAATGCAAAGAGGCTATTTATATTAAGGGTTTGCATTTAAAGGAAGTTTTCGAACTTAACTCTATTTTGTCCTACTATTGACACATTGACCATCGATACAATTTTGTGTCGGTCAAACTTTGTCGATCGTTCAAATTCTAAAATACGACCTACACTACTCCATAGACACCTCAATTTCTTGATGACTCTTTGTCAATCACTGTAATTCTTCCTATATTTAGATTACCATTTCCTGGTGATTTAATCCCAAATTTTGATTTATTTAGGGTTGTTACACCTCATGCGGTGCCAAGACTGGATCAATGCTTTGCCTTGTCTTGTGCAGCTAGTTTGTAACTGCTCTCACTAGACAAAGGTTTCTCCTTTCAGACGATAAGAGACTAGCTTGGCCTTTCTGTCTTCAGCAATCTCCACCAGGTGGAGGCATCTCCTTTCAAACGATAGACAATAAGCTTTTCCCTCTTGCCTCTCACCGGCCTCATTACACCGCCTTCCACAATATCAATCCTAGTGGCCGATGTTGACTTCTAGGCCCTTGTCCTCTCCGTCACCTTCTCCTTGGCTAGTTATTTTTTCCAAGAGCTCTTCCTCCCCTTTGCCTTTTCTATCTATGTTTTGTATTAATTATTTTTCCCAAGAGTTATGTTTGCATTGTAGAGTAAAATTCTAAGCTTTCTTGTGCCAAAAAATAGAAAATTTTTTGGGCTTTCAATGGAGTTGATAGATGTCATTCTTTTCGGGAGATATGTATTATTTCTTTATACTTTTGGGATATATATTATCAAAATGGGTTGTGCCTTTTACCAATCTTACATTTTTCCTTGTCTTCTTCAGTATTCGCACTTCTTTATCACCCTATTGATATAATGAATGTGTGAAGTTTGAGTATGTATGGATGAAATTGGTATATTGAAGTTTACATGGACCACTAGTATATTCAAAATCTATTGTGCTTTATGGGGGTTAGGGGAGGAGATTTCTTTTCATTATTTTGTATGATGATGTCAGGAATCGGGTAAACCCTGATTGACCCCGGTTGAACTCAGTTGGACTTTCTTGGCAAGAATTTGGGCCGATGATGCCCACACTAATGACTCTCCTAGCCCATGTGCGGTAATATAGGTTTATTTTTTATTTTGCATTCCATGTGGAAAATTGTTTAAAATAGTTTTATTTTGAGTATTTTGGGTCTTATGATGGGTTTAGTTGTTGGTATGCATTAACTATTTTGGATTTCAATTGATGTTCATGAAACAATGTTTAGAATACATTTGCAAACTTCACATTTCTATGGAAGTTATTGTGAAATAAGTTGGATATGAAATAACTTGGATATACGGATGAACTTCTTTGGAATGACAACAGAAATTTCAACTATTTCCAAAGGCTAGAAAATATTGTAGACCGCATTTACCTTGCCTAACATACATATCTAAGCTCTTCCAATGGTTACAGCTCTATGGTATTAACACTCAGGGACTATGCATCATAAAAAAAACACTCGAGGACTATAACTAAGATCATATTTTACAATCTGAGCTGCGCAATTGAGCAATTCACTGTAGCACAAGAACACTCTTTCTGCTTTTACGTTGCAACACAGGATAAACCGTTAGAGCACACATGCTATGGGGAAAAACAGTTTCTAAATATTGTAGCATATTTTACACTATTGTTTCAGTTTTTAATTTTCCCTTGTGTCTTAAATCACTCAACTCATTCAAACCTAAATTAAGACTAGTCTGATACACCATCTTATGTGTCACTCATTTACACAGAATCATATTTTTTTTCAGCTCCCCTATACAAAATCATTACCACTCATTTATGTAATAATTAAATTTTTTTGCAAAATCCAGAAAAATTGTAAGCTGAAAAGTACTTGGAATTAAATTTTTGCAACCATTGATACATTGTCATTGACACGAGCATGATTCATGGGCATGTGTAGGGGCAGTTTTGTCGGTACAACTCCAAGACGTAATTAAACCCAATTTTCAAGTATAAAAGAGGTCTTAACTCCTTTTAAGGCTACTATTTGCGCTTCCCAAAGGCTGAAGGAAGCAAGGGAGATTATGGCTTAAAGGTTGGAGAAGAAGGAGAAGGATTCTCGGATTCTACTCGTCAGAATCTCGGTAGAAAAGCTAAAAACCATAAATTTTGTGTTATCTCCATGATCAAATCAGAAGCATTACATTGGATTGTTGTATTATTCATGTTTGAATGAAAATGGATATTTTAGAATGAAGGTAAATGAATTGAATGTTACGTTATGACAGAAGACTCGTACGTTTGATTATCATGTTATGAAAGGAAGATATGGCACAAGGGGGACTGCTATAATGCTTTAATCCATGGTATGATATGGTAAGACAGAATTGAAATAAAAGTATGAATTGTTTGGATGTAATCATGCTGGTTTCAAGCTATAATGGGTGATTGTATATTTTTTCATTATTGGAGAAGAATTATGATAATTTGAATACGAATTCATGTTGTAATGATATTTGAATGAAAGGAATTGAAATAGAATTGAATAAAAAACAGCTGATCTAGACTATGTTGGGGGCATCTACACTTCACCACCAACACCAAGTTTTGTCAATGAACATGTGTCGATGGCGCAAGGCAGTAGAAGAATCTTATTTTTATGTTATTGTTTTACTACAATGATATTTAGGTTGTATTATTCATGAATAATGAGTATAACAAAAAAGAATGTTAAAGTTTGTTCTGTGCACCATCGACAACACCCCATGGACACACAGACGTGTCGATGGGTAGTACAACAAAATAGATAGAAAAATTTTCAATGAGGAATAGTTATAGGGTTATAATATATAATAATTAAGAGTTACAACAATGAATTAATGTGCAAAGACATGAATAATATGTCATAGATCTACAATGTATAAAGAAATAGAAATATGAGGAAGGAAATGATGAAGTATTATGGTACAAAACACGAACCAAGAGAAGAAGAATTTAAAAGCAACCATGATTGCCACAAGAGAAATATATGAAGCACCCACATCATGGGTAGAAAGCAGAAAGAATAAGAAATTGCAAAATTAATTCAATAAGAGTATAAATCCTATGAGAATCGCCTTGAGTAGATAAAGGTGTAAGGCATGAATAGGAAAGAATTAAGGGAAAACCGTAGGATAATAGTCCCAAGAATGAGTCCATAATAGTAGATCAAGGCATGAGTATGAATATCTCTAATTCTAATGTATTTTAGAGTGAATGTAGTAAAAATATGAATGAAATAATTAAGTTATTGCTTGATGTAGCTTTACTCTTGAATGCATTAAATATTGTTGTGCTTAACATTGGTTATAGACTTTTCTACTGAGTAATCCATAGTCTGTTTCCCTTTTTTACATAGGTTATGAGGAGTAAGCTTAAGAGTACTGGGACACGGGCGATAGCCTGATACAATAGTTGCAGTCAGAGTTACTTCCTTTCAGATCAAATTTACTTTGATTAAAATTAGACACTTGTGTGTGCAAAAAATATTTATTATAATAAGATACTTATTTATTATGGCTTATGTATGCATAGACACAGGATCCTGTGTAATCGATAATTTAAAATGACATATAGTGTTATGGTTTGAATTAATGTTATCTTCAAAAATTTATTCCAAAATGTAATGCCCCAATAATGTGGTTGATCATATTTTTGAATGTTGATGGGTTCGAGCCTCGGCTCCCATGTTTATGAGTTTTTAATGAACTATTTATCGTCTTATGCCGACAATAGCTCTTCTAATTCTAATTTTATACATCAAGCATTTATGAATTATACACTTTTACAAGGCTTCTTACACTTTCGCTCATTTCTCTTTCTGCTGGCTCTTATTGAACTGGCTGTAAAAGTGGCTCTTTCATGCATATAATATGTCCAGGGCTAATCGGAACTTTTCTCCCAACACATGTCCTATCATTATGGCTTTTGGGAATTATTCTTATTAAAACAAATAAGATAAATCCATATTGACATAAAAGATCTTGTGGCCCAAGAAAAATCTAATTAAAATGATTGTCATCATAGAAAAGAATTAGTAAATGCAATTTGAAAGAAATTGCCGTGCGCACAAGAGCCTCCACACACAACCCCCCCACCCAAAACAAGAATCAGTTCACTAGACAACCCAACCCACTACCAAAGTAAACTAAAATCAGTTCTTTTTCTTGTTCTAATGTAGACATGTAATATTGGATGGAGAGAGTATTAAAACACGTTATTTTTTGCAAGGGCGCTCTTCTTCAGTAGCAGTTTCATGGAATAGACAGTCAAGTAGAACCAAATGTTATAACTGAGAAAATGGTTCATTAAAGAAAAACTCTGGGTCTGTTTGGTTATCAGGAAAAAGAAAGAAATAGAAAAGATTTAGTTTATGGAATAGGAAAGAAAATAATAGAAAAGAAACATCTATTTCCCTTGTGTATTTAGATAGAAAGAAAAGGGAAATTAATTTTCCATTGAGTGCTTGGATATGAAGAAGAGAAAACAGAATACTCTTTTCCTTCCTCGTTTTATTTTCTCTTCTTTTCATACTATTTGAGAAAGAAAAAGCAGGAAAATAGTTATAAAGGCATTTCTCAAGTGGGCCCCACATTAGAGAAAATATGTTTTCCACTTATTTCCTTTTCTCGCTATCCAAACACATGAAATAGAAAACTTTGTTAATATTCTTTCTTTTTCTTCTCTTTTCTTGCTAACCAAACTCACCCTAAGAGAATGAACACTCAACATAGAGCTCAGTAATAATAAGTACTCCCTCTTTTCCACTTCAATAGTGCAATTTGGTTTTTCGGAATGTACATGTGAAGAATTTGCACAGAGAAGCTCAATAAGTGCGATTCAAATTCAGTGACTACTTCAGGCACACACCATTTCTTTGGCTGCTTGACAGAACTCAGCATCGGGTAGTGTCAAAATACTTACAACTATGAGAATCTACACTCAGGAGAGAGCTCAATACTTATAACTATATGAAAAAACACCTAAACCTATTGCACATATACACGTTGCAGGCATTGACACATATCGTGAAGCTTTAGTTGAGATATAAAGAGGATATAGATTCCTTGAAAGCTAAAAATCAAAGTAGGAGAGCGTGGCGGCATTGTCGGCGAAGAGTAGGAGATTATCGTCGGTCTGCCCAGTGGAGAAGAAAAAGGGAGGCAGTGGACAAAATTGTACTTTCCACAGATGAATTTCTTTCATCTGTGGTGACAGGCCGTACAAATTATGGTGAAAGTCCTGAGTAGGAGATGAAAGAGCTCTTTCACGTGAATTAAAAATTCATTGAAATTTCACAAAACAAACCTGCTTCACATGAAAGAGGGCTGAATTGACTGTGAATTCAGCCCTCTTTCACTATCCAAACAGCCCCTAAATGAGCAAGTAGAATTCTTGTAAATGTGCAATTGCACTTGGGTGGCCTAAATGGAGTCCTGGAATTCTTGCAACCGCTTCTTTTTGAGTTTTCTCATATTTGTTCATGCGATCTTATGCACTGTAGCTATTCAGTGTATACCATCAGAGCGAGAGGCTCTTCTCAAGTTCAGAAACAGCCTCTTAGATGAATCCGACCTTCTACAGTCTTGGATTGATGGCCCAGAGTGCTGCAAATGGAGAGGAATCACCTGCCACAACGAAACCGGGTACGTCATTAAACTTGATCTCAGCAATCCATGTGCGTTGTCGGAGGATGAAGCACAATACTGTCAGAATTTTGGTGGTCACTTAGACTCGATTTTGCTGGAGCTAAAACATCTTCGATACCTGGATTTAAGTTTTAATTCGTTCTCTGTTGTCACAATACCCAACTTTCTTGGCTCATTTGATGAACTAACGTACTTGAAACTGTCCAATTCTGGGTTTACTGGGCAAATTCCTCAGCATTTCGGAAACCTCTCTAGAATTGAGATCATGGATTTCTCATATAATGATTTGAATGCCAATAGCCTCCGCTGGGTGTCCAATTTGTACACCTTAAAAATTCTAAACTTGAACTGGGTAGACCTTTCTGCAGCTGGTCATGAATGGGTAAGAGTATTTAGTTCCCTTCCCTCCCTAAATGAGTTGCATTTGCAAAGCTGTAATCTTCAAGGCCTTTTCCGCCCACTTCGGGCTTCAAATTCCTCATCACTTACTGTCATTGATATCTCCTGGAATCACCTCAATGGTTCATCTCTTCTTTGGCTGGCGAATATAAGTACCCTTTTGTCGGTTGATGCCTCTTTTAATAATATTGGAGGGTCAATTCTTACCGCATTCTCAAAACTTCCCAACTTGGAAGAACTTGAATTGGGGGGAAACTACATCCAGGAAAATGTTTCATAGGTTTTCGCCAATGGCTGGAGCAGAATTAGAGTTTTAGAGATGTATTTGAATATGCTATATGGAGAGTTCCCAATTTATGTTCGCAATATCACTTCCCTTACAAAACTTGATTTTTGGGGGAATGAAAATATTACTGGAGTCATCCCTTTTTGGATTGGAGAACTTTATAATCTGGAGTATTTGGCTTTTTCGGGAAACAAGATTAGGGGTAACCTACCTGATTCTTTGTGTCTCCTCGGAAAATTGGAATTTCTTTACCTTCGTTATATGCTTCTAAGAGGTCGTATTCCAAGCTGTATCGGGCGGTTATCCAATCTGCTAGTGCTTGGACTTTTTGGTAATTTTCTACAAGGACGAGTGATAGAAGATCATTTCAAAAGCCTATCCAAATTGATGAGACTAGACTTGTCATCAAATTCCTTGGCGTTGGAACTTCCACCTCACTGGGTTCCTCCTTTTCAACTAGAGGTCCTTAACCTGCAGTCATGCCGCATTGGATCTGAGTTCCCTCCTTGGCTTAAAACACAAACTAGAATAGAATACTTAGATCTCTCCAATACATCCATCAGAGGGAAACTACCTGAATGGATCTTTAGTCCTGCTATAACCTTCTTGAATCTTAGCAAAAACCTTTTTGAGGGACCAATTCCTTCTTCATTATATTCTCCCCACTTTATTGACATATCCAACAATCAATTTAGTGGATCTATTCCACCAAGCCTTGTTCCAGGTCGCACCTTTCTTGCAGCGAATAACAGCATTAGTGGCACAATACCTTCATTGTGTAACGTCAACACTGAAACAGTCGATCTCTCTCACAACAACCTGACTGGAGAAATACCATCCAACAACCTGGATAATTGCAGTCGACTTGGAGCGCTTGACTTGAGTGGCAATCACTTATTTGGCAAGATACCGTCGTCATTGGGTCATCTTCAGTCTCTTCAGTCATTGTACCTAAATGATAATAATTTGTCTGGTATGCTGCCTTCATCATTAGTCAAATGTTCACGATTAGAAACCCTTGACATTGGCGGAAACAAAATCACGGGAGAAATTTCCGCGTGGATGGGAGAAAGCTTCCCCGCCCTACGAGTGCTTCGTCTGAGGTCTAATCTTTTCTCAGGGAAACCATGAGTCTCTTCAAGTGTTAGATTTGGCAGGGAACCAATTGTCAGGATCAATTCCTCATGCCTTTGCCAATTTGACAGCAATGCGGACAAGACGGACGTCAAATGACGCATTTGTTTTTAGTTACGGAAATTATACAGTACGACACTTTATCTTGTTACTTGTCTTGATCTGTCAGGGAACAACTTATCAGGTCAGATACCAAATGGAATTGTAAGCCTTCATGGGCTAATTGTGTTAAATCTGTCTAGAAATCAGTTTAATGGGGTGATACCAAATAACATAGGGAAACTGAGAGATCTGCTGTCACTGGATTTATCCGAAAATAATCTCTCTGGGGAGATCCCTTCCAGCTTATCTGATCTGAATTTCTTAAGTCACCTGAACCTATCCCACAACAATTTGTTCGAAAAGATTCCAACCGGCAATCAACTCCAAACTTTGGTCGACCCAACAATTTATGACAACAATACTGGGCTTTGTGGTTTTCCACTCCCTAATAGCTGCGAGGGGAACAAGACAACAGGTGTTGCAACACCAAGTTCATTGTCAAGTACTAAAAGAAATGATGGAATTTGGCTTTATGCTGGCATTGGACCGGGCTATGTGACAGGACTTTTGTGTGTATTCGGGGTTTTGGTATTCAAAAGATCTTGGAGGATTGCACTTTTTAAGATTCAAGATCATGCCACCGACTGTATTTCTGTTGCAGCAATAGTAAGCATTTCAATGCTCAAGAGGAAATTTGTTAGAGATTAAAGTGGGGCATAGAGAAGCACCATGCGTGGAGATTTAGGCAGCCCATTGAAACTAGTATGTTTTGCAAAGTTATCCTTCAAGATTTCTGTTTTTAATTATTCAATATTGAATTATCTTGTATTGTTGACTTTACTGATTGGAACATATATGGTGGAAAGGAAAATGAGACTTTTGAGGACAAATCTACTGCACATCATTTTCTTGCTAAAGCAATTCTCCAACAAGGGCCAAGTCATGGATGCATTTGGTCTCCAATGCATAATCATAAGAAAGTGGTAATTTTTGGCTGATTTCTGGTTGATTAGAGTTATTTTCCTTTCTGTTTGTCTCAGTTCCTTATTAGGACTAGTTATTAAGTTTATCCTTGTATTTTCTTTTACTAGGCTTGTTATGTATTGCTAAACATCTTTGTAATGCCTCAGTTTTTGGTTCATATAAATTTTCAATTATCAAAAAAAAAAGTCATCTCAGGTGGAGTAGTATATTAAATGGAAGTAACATAAAAAATAAAAACTGTAATGAGAAGAATGAGAGCATGATAGTTCACTTTTAAAACATGACCAGGGAAGATGTGAAAAACTCTCATGACATGGAATTTATGAATAATTTATATCTACAGCATTTTAGATAAAATACATTCAAAGATGTGGTTTTTTTGTTTCCTCTTGATTGCAATAATGGTAAAACATACTCTTTGGAACTATTCTTTCCTTGCAACTCAATGATTTAACAGTAGTTTTGAAATCATCCACATATGTCATGCGAATTGAAAACACAATGGGAAATGATCGAACAGAGAGAGGGGGGTGGTTATGTTGGCATTGGATGTTGAAGATCCACTCAAACAAGAATGCTCCGTAGCAGTTCTGTTAAGAAGCTCACACATGAAAGCTGGTCTGCTAAGCTGGAACTCTGTAGGATCCTTACTCATTAGAAGGGCTTTTACTTCCTGAGATGGCTGGTCTCCATGGAGCTGATTGAGCGCACATGAGTCCTATCTCTATTGGTCCATCAACATATCACTCTCATATAGTCTCCATGCCTAACAAATATAGATAGTATGTAAGATAGAAAAAAATAATTAGATGTGTAAATAAATAATTGACGTGCCACAGCACATACTCCAAATATGCGCCTTTTGCATCCAAATAGTCCATTTTTTGGGGCGGGCGTGTCCTAAACAACCGCAAACCACTTGTTTAACATCCAACAGGCGATCATGATCATGCACACGAAAAGAACCCGATCATGAGCATGATCGCATATGGGGCGCATCCAAATGAGGCTTCATATCCAATTAAGTACTTTCAAATCACAATTTACCCATTCTAGAAGGTAGGTGCCTACATCATCTGTAGTTAGATTCCTCCGACCCCTTACAATTTCCAGCACAACAACTCCATAGCTAAATGTGGCAACCTTTTCACTCAGTTGGCCTTTGATTACATACTCAGGTGCTACATAACCACTGCAAAACTACATTTGATCAGTTATTGTGGAATTTACTATTCTGGCTAAAATGAATTAACTGAGATGAGAGATTTATTTTTATTTCTATCAGAGATTGGTGTCAAAGTACTTGAGAAGTGCTGTTCGGTTTCAAATGTCAGTAACTCATCAATATCGATTACAAAAATCGTAGAAACTGGAGAGAATTAAAGAAGAGAAATGACTGGAGTCAAAGGGTTCCTGCAATCCTAGTGCAAAATGTGATCACATGAATGTTTAAATAGACAAGGGTGAAACTATCTTTGAATGTTTAAATGTGATCACATGATCACTATCTATTGGGGAATAAGTTATGGGGGTTTTAGTAGTGGAGTTTTCAATAGATGAATGGGGTTATATGCTGTTTTCAATAAGTCATGGTGAGTAAGTATAAGCCTATAAGGGGCTTATAGATAATAGAGAAAGTTGAATTATATTGTTATAACCCAAAAACAAAATGAAAGCTATATGGTACCTCTTATTTGCTAAATAACATTAAATTCAGTGCAATTGTGGGAGAGAAGATAAAACCCTACTACACACACTTGAAGTTTTAAACTATACCTGCCATGTAAATTCTGTTTCTTTACGACGTCTCTCGTACACAAAGAGGAGAATCAGAGACATTAAAACAGCAGCAGCTCCGATTGTGCCGCCAGTGATCAGAGTCTTATTGCTGGATGTTCCTGCAAAGTGTTGACGCTGGTATACAGATTCAAATTTGCTATTTAAGCTTAGTTTATTAAAAACTTCCCTTAGCATATGACAAATTTCACAGAGTATCTAGATTCCACAGCTATCCCATGGCAGTCAGTGTGTAGACTACTACTTTAGGCTCTTTTAATCAGCCCCATGAAACATAATCCGTTCAGAATCTTGATGAATTGACAGTGGAAATTAGATTCAGTATCCGCTGTTTCCCTGTGCAGACTCCAGAGCAGGCCTCTCCATTCTATTTGGAATCTCCCAATTGCTTTTAGCACGGGACAGATTCATATGTCATCCCTCCGGAATTAGTAGTAACATTTGGTTATCGAAAATCAACTGCATTGGAATTGTTGGTAACATTTGGTTTTGCAAAATTCACTACCGTTCATTTTCGGAAAACCAAGCATTACTGCTAACAACAGATGGAGGGAGAATTTGGAACAGGTTCAGGTGACATTTTTTCAGGGTAATAAGACCAAACACCTTTTGGTTGAAACAAAAACACCCTTCATTTCTTCCCTTCCTACTTCTACTCCTCGCATAGCTCCCCGGAGTTGAATAATGAGTTATTGATTTCCCATTTTCTAGTAAAAAAATAGGATAATCTTAAAAACCTTCAAATTTGACTACATCATCATTTTGCATTTGTACTCCCTCCCCCAGAAGTCCATCCGTGGTTGTCCATGGACACTTTTGGACAATGCTAACATTTTATGTCCGGAACTAAAATGTGACAATTAGTGTATTAGAGGAAGGAGAAATCAATCTAATCCATGCAGTGGCAGACCAGCAAGTATAAAACCCTGACCCTCTAAATAGACAAGGGATTCAAACTCTGTTACCACCTGGAATGAAGCCTCATACTAGGGGTTAAAGAAGTTTAGAAGCTTTATCTACTGTTTAGACCACTTGGCACTAGTACAGCTAAATCCTAACCGAGTATACTAGTTTAGTGCTGAACCTTCTCAACTACTTGTAGTTCATACAGAACGGAGAAAATGAAAGAAAAACTGTGGCTAGTATAGGTATACCATAATCATTGCAACCACTAATTTCATCAATCCAAAGATCACCTTTATCTGCAAGATGCACCACAAGCATTTCCACAATCCGAATAACAGACTTCAAACAAGCAAATGTCACATTGCAAGGAGAGACTTTATTGTTCACCAAAAAGAGGCAAATTAAAAAAGTTAACAAAAGAAATGGCAAAAGCAGAAGCAGGGCATCAGATTCTTTCAAACCCAGAAACCAAATGGGGGGAAAACATCACTAACCAACATACCAGATTCAGAAATGGAAGAAAAACAGTAAGTCAGCTCAGCTGCAAGCAATACCTATTTAGTAGGAGCAGTAGCAGGAATGAGAAACCCAAGAGGTTCTTTCAGCTCAAAAAGAAGGCCGAAAGGCTTCTCGTCAAGCGTGGAAGGAGATGAATGGCACTAAAATCTTATTCTTTCTCTCTCTCAAAAAAGGCAAAACAAGGACAAAGGGGCAATAAAAGGAAGCACTTGTCGGAGAAAGGTGCCACGACGGAGAAGACCACGGGGGAGGGAGAAGGGAGAACTTTGAAGGGCGGGTGGGAGAAGGCCGAACGGAAAGAAGATGGGGTAACGGACATGGACGTCCGTAGCACGCCATTAGTTCCCGTCCGTGTCCGGTATGTGGTCCATACGGATCGTCCGTTAAATAGCGGACGGACACGGACACGAACACAGACGGACCAAGGGATATGAATGCCTGTGAACACCCCAGCCTACAAATACTTGTAATATTTGGTTTTGCAAAATAAAATACGTCCGAAATTAATAGTAATATTTGGTTTTCCAAAATGAACAGGTTCAGGTGACATCTTTTCAGAGTAATAAGAAACAAACACCTATTAATTCTTCTCTTACCACCGCCATACGATCGTTGGACCTCGCCGGAGTTGGATAATGAGTCAGCATCTTTGAAGCTTGAAGTTTTGCCACTGCAGCCATTGGCAATTGAACATTACCTCATCTCCAATGCCCACTCGGTGGTAGTTCATCATATGAATATATATTGCAAGGGAACAAAATAATCACACTTATTTGTTGTAATAAGTTCATTTGTCAAGGACACGTGCACAGATTCTCAAATATTACCTCATCTTAAGTTTTTCCCTAGACATCTCATCTCCAACACTTATTACCTCAAATATTGGAGGTGGTCTTTTGGTGTTTCCGCAAGTATGACCAATTTTCGTCACCTCATCAAGGAAAAAGGGACTAAATAGAGGAAAAAATTACATCTTCAACTAAATTTTCAAGGTGGGACACCCACAAGGCCGTTGGTCCTTTATCCTGATCACATAATCTTGTCACCAAAATATTTTCCATTCCGAAAGTGGTCTTTTACTGGTTTTTTAACCACGAGCTGTTATGACACAGAAACCTTTATATATACTCCCTCTTTTCGGAAATACTGCATAAATTTAAATATGTCTCACTTAACCCATTCTGTTTCCTTCCATTTTTCTTATCTCTCTCCCTCTTACCCATCTACACCGTCTTCTAGGCGGGTAGTGACCTCCTCGCCAAGATCTGCCATTTTTTTCCGTGAAATCATGCTAGAGAAGATCCTCTCTGACCACCTCCCCATCCAAGTGCTAAGAGGGGAGGATCACGACGATAAAGGTTGAATCTTTTCTACAGCACAACCTTGCTTAATAATGAACTCTCAAAGCCGCCTCCATTTTTTTGGTCTTGGCTATTGGTGGCCACTGATCTCCATCAGGCTCTGGGTGGTCTGTAGATGGTGACCTTTGCATACTCCTCCATGAGCTCTACCGGGACCCCACTACCTCTCCAATGGTGTCGTCTATGATTTCGCCACCTCCTCTGCAAACCACCGCCTCCGACGACAGAACTCTCCGCAAATCCACTTCAAGTGGCAGTTGGAGCCAGTGGAGATGATTATGATATTCTTGCTGAAAGTGGGGGAGATGGCCGTGTTTTTTTTGCAGGTGAGGCTACTAACAGAAGGTATCCCGCAACAATGCATGGTGCTTTTCTTAATGGCCTGAGGGAGGCAGCAAATATATCAAGAGTGGCTAGGAAACGATCATCGGTGCCTTTATCTGCTGATATGCAGGATGAAATGGTAGTAGTTGAAGCAGCTGTTAATGCTGCTAAATCTGTTCTTAGTAGAGGCAGCAGGGAAGCCGTTGCAATGGCAGCTAGTCCTTTGCACATTGAATATGATGAGTTCTGTCGGGATAAGAGCGGTGAAAAGCAATGCAGGGCGAGGTCTATTCTATGCAGGCGAGTACGGTGTGAGTCAAAGAGGAAACAGGCAACTGATCCAGGTAGTCAGCTAATTGAAGGAGAATTAAGCACTGATGAGGGTGATTCTGAAAGTTACAGTTCACGCCGAAGTGAGTTACTTGGAGCTGCAGAAAGTGTATTTGGAAATGCTGCAGATGAATATTCTGACCTCTCTTTGGTCAAAAAGAGGTTTACAGATTTAAAGAAATTTTATTTGACGAGTTACCAGGATGCATACACGTCTAGGTGTGTGCCTATGATCTTCTCCTACTATGTGAGGTTGGAGCATCTGCAATGGGACCCACTTCCTGAAGTTGTAGACTTCTATGATATGCAGTGGCATTCTTTGCTGTTTGATTATGGTTTGCTTGAGAATGGTAACGAGCACAGTACAAACGATCCTGATTGGAATCTTGTTCCTCAGCTTGTGGAAAGGGTTGCAATTCCTATTTTGCAGCATGATATTGTTCACTGTTGGGACATATTTAGTACTCGTGCCACTAGAAATGTAGTTTCAGCCATCAGTATGATTATCAACTATGTCCCGGATACAAGTTCCGTCTTGGATTTGTAGAAGTTGTTCGCTGCTGTTCGCAGTCATATAGCTGATGCTATTGACAACTTTAATGTTCCTACATTGGATACGAAAGTAATTACCGCAGTACCAGAGGCCGCCAAACTGCTGCTCACCAATTTGGGGTTCCTGTTGCTTATCGTCTGCAGTTGCCGCCTACTTCCCAGGTCCATCCAATTTTTCATGTATCCCATCTCTAGCGATTTGTGGGGGATCTTTCTCGCCTTTCCAGTGAGGTGTCTACGCCATTCCTTTTGCCGGCGGATCCTCCCGACCTTCCTTCTTCTATATTGGATCGCCGTCAGGTTCGTCGTTCTAAACGATTGGTGACTAAGGTGCCGGTTGCCTGGCACGATCATTCATTGGACGATGCGACATGGGAGTCGGAGGATGAGTTCTATGCTCAGTTTCTTACATTCACGCCTTGAGGACAAGGCTATACCAGTGCGTGGTGGAATGTTACGTCTCCTTAGCTATTAGGATATTTCACTATTTAATAAGGCCATGTGGGCCGTTGCTGTTAGGAATAGGTTATTTTGTTATTTCGCTCTTTAAGTGTTTAAGGCCCATCAGCTCCAAGCTCAGTGCCTATATGTAGAGGACGGCATGTCCTATTTGCATGATTGATGAATGAAACCCTAGATTCTCACCTCCATCTCTATTCTCATCCCCTTCACTGCTCTTTGCCGCCGGTTATTGTGCATCCATCTAGGGTGCACATGCAAAACAGATCGCTCTAATTTGGCTTATATGAGGCTAGTTCAAGTCGTAGTCGTTGGATCTTAATTTGATGGCTACAAGGGTGAGTGATAGGTCACTCACTTACCCACTGATTTGATACCCACCCTTAGATCGAAATCCAATGACCCAAAAGATTATTCTCATGCCTCTTATATGAGAATGATCTCATATAAACAGGACTCATATATATATATATATATATATATATATATAGTTTAAATGAGCTCGTTCTTATATAGCTTACATGAGGCCGAGTAATCTTCAACCGTCAAATCAAGATCTGACGTTAGTGATATTCACACTTACCCATGCAGTGATTTGACACTTGTCGTCAATCTTGATATAAGGGATGGAGATAGCTTGGCTCATGCAAACTATATGAGAACGATATCATGTAAACCAGTCTCTATATCTTACCAATTGAGATTAGTATCTTATCTATAATTGAATGAGAAGGTTAAAAAAACATTATTGTAATATGCCATGTTTTGTGTCATTTATTTATACATAATCATTTTTTTCTAATTCATTTTTGCAGAATCATCACTCGTTATGTAATAATTAGTCAGTAGCTCTTCTGATCTGTTTTTTTATATAATTCTAATTGGAAAACTGAGCATACAACCAAGACAGATTACATTTACAATAGATGCTCTCGATCAAATGCCCAAGACAGATCTGCAAACGATGGTATTCGTCCTCTCCAAGCCACCGGGCCAGTAAAATTTCGTGCATGTCTCGCTAGACAATGTGCTAAAGTGTTTGTTTCCCTTTGAACATGGAGAAATAAAACTGTGCTAAAAGAAGCTAGGATAGTAAAAGCTTCATTAACTAAATGCCCCAGCACCGTACTTCTTCTCTTTCCTGCAATTTTCTAATTACCTCCCAGCAATGTCCTTCAAAGCTTATCTATGTTCAGCTGAATTCCGAAGTGAACAAAATTGCCAGAACAGCTGCCAGCAGTTCTATTTCCTCCTCTTAAAAGGGCCCTTCAACAAAACTTTTGCAAGCTAGTAAACCCCTCAACAAAGCTAGTTCTGATTCTAATCTTAATTAAGCATCAAGAATTAACATATTATACACTTCTATAATTAAGCAGCCAGTAAAAGTGGGCACTTTCCACGCCAATAAGGTGTCTAGGGCTGAACTCTCCTCCCAGCGCATGTCCTATCATGATGGCTCTTGGGAATTTTTTCATATTAAAATTCAAATAACATAATTTCATATTGATATAAAAGATCTTGCAGCCTACAAATTGTTCTAATTAAAATAATTTTCATCATAGAAAAGAACCAGAAATGCTATTTGAAAAGTAGCATCTTCATAGAATTGACAATCAAGTATGACTGAGAAAATGGTTCACGAAAGAAAAACACTAAGAAAATGAACACTTGACATAGAGCTCAGTAATAATAAATACTCCACTTTTCCACATCAATTGTGCAATTTGCTTTTTCAGAATGAACTAATTTTAGTTCATTTTTTAAGAGTAGGACTTCCTTCCCTTTGAGCTGGGCATATCTATTATTTACTAATAAAAAATAAATAGGGCACAGAGAAATATGAGAAAAAGAACACCCAGATCTATTGTACATGTAAAGCATTTGCACAGAGAAGCTCAATAAGTGTGATTCAAATTCAAGTGACTTCTTCAGCCACACCATTTCTTTGGTACTCAGTACAACAAAAATTTCCTTTAGCGACGGCAAAATCAGTCGCTGAAATATTGCGACGGATAAATCCCGCCAATAATACCGGCGCTAAGTAGCTTCATCAACAGATATAGTGACGGACTTCACACTGTCGCTAACATTTTTTTTTGTTACGGTAGATTTTCTGTCGATAACAGTTTTTAGTGGTGGATAAATTCCGTTGAAATTATATTTTTGACGTATATTGCCGTCACATGGAACAACATCATTGTCCGAAATCGACTGTTAATTCGTCCAACAATTTCATGAACTTGGCTAGAAAGCTTTTGACATGAAGAAGCAAGTGCAAATATATAAAAGTGAAGAAGAACAGAACAGTTTACCAAAATAACAAAGTAAATTAATACCATATTCATCTATTTCAGAAAGAAAGATGGATCAATAAATAACAAGAATGAGAAAAACAATAACAAGTTATCAGTTCTGGCAGACAGCAACAGACAATGCACAATTTTCAGTACTTCATAGTCTGAAATAGGCTGGTTACAAGCATGGCAATGAAAACACTCTGGATGCCAAACAGCATTCATGCAACTAAGAAAGCGCCCATGTCCAATTTCAGGAATAAAGCCAGCACAAATTCTATTGACATAAAATTATTTATAGCCATCTCGAAATTTAAGAAACAACGGACAAAAATTTAGAACAAGTAAGCCAAGGATTTTTCAAATGAGCTTGCAAAATATTTCAAACATGACCATATTTAAAATTCATGACATATGAAGTTGCATGGTCATTAGATATAGTAATTAAACGGACTTTTACATAGTCAATATGAAGTCTGAACATGTACAACCCAGCCAAAAATAACAAAATGGATTGATGGATTATATATATGGAAGATAAAAATATTAATCTCACTTGAATCCAGTAGAGTATGAGAAAGGTAAAGGATAGAGTATCCAACTTACCAGTTTTGGATACTACAGGGGTTTCCTTTTTTAACTCTTCTGCTTGAGCTTGAGGCAAATATTTATCTGTAATCCCTTCGGAAGCTGCCCTGCGAAAACAGGTTTGGTGACTAGGTTGGGCCAACCGGTTTGATCGGTGAGTCGACCCGGATGACGTCATAAGTAGGGATAATGAAAGGATAAGTAGTAAGCTTCACTCTTAATGCAACAAACAAAATACATAACGACTACATCTATGCAGGGATAATGAAAGGATAAACAAGCAAATTGAAACCTCTTCTGACTTGTCCAAAAAATTGAAACCTCTTCTCAATATACAGCAACCTTAATAACTAGAGCAGGCCTGACCATCTTGTTCAGAATGGCAAGGCTTACTTCTCATCACAGAAAGGATATTCAACTTTAACCCAAAGACAGCTTGAGATGCAAAAGATCCGATACAAAGCCCACAACTAGGATCAGACTCAACTCTGTCTAAGTGAAATCAACCTGGCAGTCATAAACATCGTGACAAACCCCTTATTCCAAGTTCCAACCACCATGGTCTGAAGCCATTCAGTTCTTATCCAAAGGCTTCACAACGTGATGATCACAAATTAGAGACCCCAATCATCTAACTTGCGCATCATACCTAAGCAAACATTTGGCTAAATCAATTAACCATCTAAGGAAGCAAATGCATCTCAAATGACGCCAAGATAATCATAAAAAGAAGAGCAAATGTTAAGATTTTCTCCGCTACTCCCCTCATAAGAAAGCACTTTCTGCAGCATCCTAACAATTTGTCAAACAAAATCCAACGCACCCTCGTATATGAAAGGTACAAACAGGTTATCATGAAATGAATCACCAAAAGTACTTATACTAGTTGCCAAATTTTATTTACCTTATATTGACTGAGATTATAAAGTGCAAATTGACTGCATTCTCCATCACACAGTCATATACACAGCCAGAAATCCTTCACATGGTTGACTACAAACTCCATAGTGGTAAACCATCAACTGAACCACAAAACTTCTTAGTTGTCTTGCCAAATTAACAATTCAGCTAACCTTTCACAATTCACAAATAGCAAAATCAAACCAATTATCTCACAAATAATATATCATATAGCCACCATAGTGTGAAGTTAATAGAATATTGTAGCATGCCATAGAGGTAATGAACATGCCAGGAGATCCTAGTCTAATCTAACTGTAGAATACACGAACAAACCACAGTACCACACCCATATATCACTAGCATATGCATTATGAGAATTTCAAAGAGGCATTTTATCAAACACTGAGCACACATGAACAATATCACTAATTTTAGCACCTAAGCACCAACAAAATCCATCCTTCATCAGGTTATAGATTCAAAATTCACATCATGGCACCAGATTCCAGCTCCATCAACTACAGAGTACAGACAAGGGATCATCAATGGAACAACAATCAAATACACGCAGGAACATAATCCAGCGAGACTGTCTCACCTTGAGTTGATGACTGAACTGTGGAATCAAATATTGCTGTCAAGGTTGGCCTTTTCTTGGTTAGGGTCACCGACTCATACAGTGGGGTGAGACTTGGGCTTCAAAACTTCGACTTCGCGGGCATGGCGGACTGATCTGAACGCTGCAATTGGAAAATGTGTGTCATACACGAGGCGGGGGCTTTAGGGTAGCGAATTTAGGGTGAAAATGGTGGAGAAGACACAAAAAAGAAGAAGCAGGGGAAGGGGCTCAGGCATCTCAGGCACTGACCAGTGACCACTATTGATTGACTAGGGTCTTCAATGGGCTGAGACAGTCGAGAGGGAGGAGGGATATTTGGGCCATGGGAAGCGAATGGGTATTGGGGGCAAAATTAAGGAGGGTCACCCGATGGACATTTTAACGATGGATCAAACACTGTCGATAATATATATATATTACCCATATTCTTTTTAACCACCGTAAATAAACCACGGAAAATAAGTGTTTTTTCTGTAGTAAAAATCTGTGGCAAATGATATATCTTTTCTCCACGGGTCATTTTCTGTCGTAAAAATAGAGGTCTATCCATTCACCATCAGGCATTCGCACAGATTGAGAAGCTTAAAATAGTTGAAATGCAAAGACGGCATAGATTCCTTGAAGCCAAAATCAAATGATGAGTCTATTTTGAATAGCTGAGTGGTGACAAAGGGATTCCATAACAGATATCGGTAAAATATCGGTTGACTAAAGAGACAAAATATCAGAGATATTGTGTAAAAAAATATCGGAAGTCAAAAACTAGTTTTTACCGTATATTTTCACAATCTAACTTTTAAAATGAGTTATACTAATTTAGACAAAGTATAGATTTCAAAATATGTATAAAAATGCATATTAGGATGGGAAACAAACGAGAAAGTTATTTTTTTCCTTTTTTTTTATTTTTTTTTAAAAATGGCGATATATCGGTTATTTCGCTGATATAACGACAATATTTGAAAAAATTTGCCCGATACCAATATATCGGCAATATTGCATTCCATGGTGGTGACCAATCGTCCTCACTAGAAGATTTGCGTTCGTGAAGAGCATGTTGAGGAAAGAGCTTCCACTACCTTAAAAGAGCCGTACTGTTTTCTTTCTATTTTGATGTGACAAATCACAAAGCTATAGCTTTTGTATCCAAGCCCTCACTATGGTTACCATAGCTTTATAGAATGGTTGGCTATGCTACGGAACTTAGGGGCTGTTTGGGGCATGAAAAAGTCAAAATATCCAAAGTGGATTTTGGATGTCCACTGTAGCATTTATGTTTTTTCCATATCCAACATGAAACACGACATGAGATCTTTCAACTGGATATGGAAAAAACATGAATGCACCAGTATGTAGCAAAACATCCACTAATGTGTGGATGTTTTGCTTTTAATCACGCCCCAAACGGCCCATTAGTGTCTATATATTATGGACAGTGATAGCCCTACATCAGATTTCCTACACATTGCTATACCATACACAGCTGATGTGTATGGCAATGTGTACTGTGTATGGCAATGTGTAGGAAATCTGATGTACAAATATTGTTTTCCACATATTATGCATACGAGCTTCTTATGCTTCTATCAATAGCCATTAACTGCACTTGGGTGGCCTGCATGGGGTGTTATTCAATCAATGCCTTCCTTTTGGGTTTTCTCATTTTCCTTGTGCATGCTATCGTCCCTTGCATTATAGCTGCAATTCAGTGCATTCCTTTGGAGCGAGAAGCCCTCCTCAAATTCAGAAGCAGCCTGTCAGATGAATCCAACCATCTCGAGTCATGGAGTCGACGGAGTCCAGATTGCTGCAAATGAAGAGCTGCCATCATATATGTCTGAACCCCAGAAGCAGTGCTATTTTTTGCAATCCTTCCACTAGCTTTAGCACCCCCACTCTTGTTACTGTCACCCACTTTCCACGTTTTTGCAAAAGTATCTTTTAGCTTCATATAATTGGTCTCCTTGAATTGCTCATTCTCATCCACAACAAGAAACAAGCCACTTCCACCCATTGGAAACACGTAATGCTGGAAAGGAGTAGGTCTAAAATCCGTGTTAACAACATGACATGGTTGTTTGTGCAAATTACATATCCACTCAGCAAATTCAGTTGCATTTGACATTGTAGCTGAAAGGAAGACCATCTTAATTGCGGGAGGCAAAAATATAATGCTCTCCTCCCAAACCACCCCTCGCTCTCGATCAAAGATAACCCACGCAACCTCCTTTAACACCTCAGAACCCCTATATAACATCCCTCTGAGAATCTCAGTGGTCATTACCAAACAACTGGCATTGGGTTGCAAGAGTGACATCACCTGTCATTAACCCAATGTCTGATTCATTGTGTTCCAGGCAAGCCACAGATACTTGCTGGAAAGGGTCAAGTTTGATCGGGTATGTCTTTGCCATCTGGCCATTGAATGCTGGATTCGACAAAGTTCCATAAATTGACTCCTCTTTAGCTGAAGTATAACCACTCAGGACTGCAACCTCATGAACACACGTCCAAGCAACATTACAGCGTGTAAATTCAGACTTAGGAGTTTCAGGAATATCTTCAGACAACGATCGAGATTTCACTTCTGGAGATTGCGTTAACTTCCGCTTACCTAAAGGTGAGGACTCTTCCATTTCTATTATACTTTCAAATATATGAACTCCAAGAAAAAACAATAAAAGGATGTGTGTTCTCGCTATTTATGTCAAATGCTACAACACCCTCCTCTGCAACTGCATAAAGAAATAAAATGGATGAACTTCGAAGGAGCAACAATTTCCAGCATTAAGTAACTTCCTATTTTCCTACAAGTAAGAAAAAGCGCATAAAGAAAACAAGATGAATACAATGTACACCCTCCGTCCAATGAAGCTCTTCCGGTGAAATACGGATCCAACATTACATGGCTGTGTTTGCTCCCTCAAAGAAAAAAACTCTGTTTTTTTATACGGGCCCTAGAGTCTAATACTAGAGTTTTTCCCACCTCTCCTTATCCTCAACTTAGATTTCTAACATATAACATAGGCTATAAAGAATCAACCAGTAACTACCGAACTCTGTTTTACAATCAAATCAACCACACAATAATACATCCCATAGCATACTAACCAAAATTGAATTTGCAACTACTGAAGTTCCAAACAATTAATTTGAAGCAAATTAGCGAGAATCTGGAGACATTTACCGTGCTACCCCTCCGGTCCCGCGCGTCGATGTTGGCCTTCCTGATGAGCAAGAGCTTAACAACATCAACATGGCCCTCGCATGCAGCAATGTGGAGGGCCATGCACCAATCCAAGTCGATGCTGTTGACGTCAACCCCTTCATTGAGAATGTCCTCGACACCCTTGACATCGCCACGGCAGGCCACAAAGAGGAGCTGCATGGTGGAGTCCAGATTATCCGGAACGGTAAGCTCATCGCGGGCAGGGGCTGTGGCGGTTGGGCTCCCATGGGCTTCATTGGACGGAGGGAAAAAGAAACAACTTTTTTGAGCTACAGGAAACTGTTACTGCTGAAAGCCGAAACAACGAAAAAAATTGTAAAAACAGACGAGAAGAAAAGTTTGTCCTCACATTTTTCTTAGCTTAATCACTCACCAGAGCTATAAAGTGAGGTACATATTGCAAAACAGAAGGTCTCAAAAAGATAAATTAGAGAAGGTCAGAAGGGGTTTTGCTTACTTCCAAGACAGGACTAAGGAGGCTAAGACCGGAGAAGCTCCAGAAACTGAAAATCGGCGCGGCGGGGTTGTCGGCAGCCGTCTTAGGGCCGGACCTCCGTTTTCTGATACGTTCGCAAAACGTTTTCCTGTTTTCAGCAGGTCGGCAATAAGCAATCACTCAGCTCTATGTCTTCGCTCCCTCAGGTCACTTTTATTTAAAAAAAAAAACTGTCTATTAAAGGTGACCGGAGTAAGGGTGATGGAGTGACTTTAAAAAATTTGCATATACAAAAAATGATATAATAAACAGTTTCATATGCATTCTCCAAAAATTGTAAATATTGAATCAGAGATTTTCTAATAGACCGTTGATGAATGACTAAAATATGTGCCTTCGGATTACATATTGAGGTCAAGATTCAATCCTTTTTTGTCTCATTAAGGGTAAAAGTGTCACAAGAGCCATTTATATTTTAGGGGGTGAATTTTGACAAAAGCGCTTTCAGAGTGGACGTTACCATACGGGTCACGATTTAGCTTTTTGTTAATAAAAGCAATTTTGTTAAAAAACTGCTTTTTAAAAAATCAAAAGTGGTTGCCAAAACGGTACCGAAGGGCGTTCACGAGCCAAGTCAGCTCGTGAGTTTTTTCGGCTTGACTCAACTAGGCTTGAACTTTAGCTCGACTCGTGCCTAGCTCGACTAGGCTCGATTTTTTTCGAAGCGAGCTTCAAGCCACCTCTAATTCAACACAACTCGGCTCAAAAAAACTCGACTCGTATTAACTCGAAGCTCGACTTGAGAATCAGTTTGAGCTCAACTCAACTTTCTTTTGTGAAGAAGACCCATAACCTTCTACTATGCAAAGGATTGACTTATTTTGACTTACCTTGGTTGAATGCAAAGGCTATCCCTTCTTTCTTTTTTATAGAGCACGTAGAGCCTTATATTCATACTCTAGACGATGTAGGACTTTCATATTAATGCATAACAATGATAAAGCAAAAAAAATATTGCTTTTGTAAAGGCTCAAACTTGGATCCTAAAAGAACTCAACGTCTAACTCTACCCATTGAACCACATTCCAATCATTGTTATAATTCTTTATTTTTATTATATTATCTATATGAATTATTTTATAGTTATCTTTTTATCAACTACTGTATTTTTCACATTACTTTCCCGTATCTTCTATCTTTTATCGTTTAATCCAGTACACTTACCCTAACCGTATTATTGTCGTACCCATACTTGGTTGCTTAGGTTATATGGGCATTCACTTAGTTTCATATCCTAATATTCAGAAGATTCATATTTAAGGGGATTCTAAGGTAATTATCTTAGTCATTAATAATAAAGAGTTGAAGGGACCATGGTACATTATACAATATTTGTAATACATTTGAAAGTTTAAAGAGGCTTGTATAGCAAATAATCAAATTTGTTATTGGCCTTCCCCTGTGTTTATTTTCTTTATATTTTTTGGTTTATTGTGTTATGTAGTAAATGCTCACAACCAAACTATCCAAAGTGCATAGAAAATTGGACCAGTCATCGATTGCAGGTGGCAGGTTTGGTTGGACCGCAGGTGGAATTGGATTGACCTGAAGTTTGATATTAAGAAACAATATTAGTAAAGTTGACCAACGGGGTGTTTGTGTGATCGATAGAATACGCTTCCCTTGAGCGGAGGTTCTAAGCTCGAACCCCCACTCTGTCAGCACCCACCGGGGATTATATCCTGATTTATCCAGTGCGTATGATGGGTGGGCCTTGTATGCATCCAAAGGGGATTAGCGGCAGGATGTGGTGTTTTAAGAGGTCAATTTCCTTGCCCTTTTTAGTCGGGTCCTAAGGACTCGGGCACCCCTCGTTATAAAAAAAAGTAATTAGTAAAGCCCACTTAAAATATATAATAATTTTTTTTTGCACACAATGAACATAAAAAAACTTGTAGTGCTGTTGATTACTATGTATTGACATATTGAACTCGTGTTTGTGTCATGCCCCAAAATTCCCAGCCTCGTCGGAGTGCGGAAGACATTTTTTTTTCTTTCTTGAGTATGTTTGAGGCCAGAAACCCTGAGATATGACTGAATACTCGAACATCCTGTCTAATACATCACCATGAATAGATGTGTACTCGACATAACACAACTGAGTCTTTAAATAACATCATTAACACATATGAAATGAGAACTTAATAATCTTAAATTAATCCATAATACAAGTCATCTAAAATAACTAAAAATCAAAATAATTAAAATACTTTGGCCAATATGCCAAAAATATTAATACTACATTTAAAATAATAAAGATAGCTTTATCTTCCACAACTGTCTTTGAGTCTTCCATTATCTGCACTTGCCATAGCTATACTTTCTTCATGCCTGCATCAGAGGATGCATGAGTATTCCGAAGAAATACCCAGTAGAATGCAAAGACCCACAAGAACAGAATATACAATATAGGACAAATAGTAGGGTTTAATATGAGACAGTTGAATAATCAAGAATATTTAAACTGAGCAACAAGAATTCTATTATAAGAGGAAATAACATCATCAATGAAGACTCCTAAACATCCAAAGTGTAAGGAGAGGAATTACTATAATCCAAGACTCCGAACATCAACGCTTCCTGACTCTCAAGTATAGAGCAAGGACAATAAATTATATGACTCCAAACAAATACCGGTGTAAGGAGAGAATGGTCAAAATACCAAAGGCTTCAGGCATCTATAGTGCAAGGAGTTACAATTTCTGCTCGCTGAATTTACCGATCTCAAAAGGTAAAATATACCAGAATCATGCTAGAGGTTCTCCCTTCGGACCCGGCCACGCGTCTAGACATGCTGGCCCCATCCGTGCTTACGGGCACAATGGGCAGAGACTGTAGACCTTCCATAATATCATACAGCCTAAACGTACGTATTTGCCTCCCTTCGGGCAATAAGGAATCAAAATTCCATAAATATCGGAGGTCACACTGGACCTAGCAATGGCTCGTGAGTATACTATGATTCCACCGAAGAATTAGTGGAGAAATAGGTCAATGTCAAACTGGACAATGTTTCAACAATAGCCATGGAATGTCGTATCGGATATCGGTAAAATATCGGTCGGCCTAAGAGACGAAATATCGGAGATATATCGGAGATATATCGGAGATATTGCGTAAAAAAATATCGGTCGTCAAAAACTAGTTTTTATCATATATTTTCAAAATCTAACTTCTAAAATGAGTTATACTAATTTAAACAAAGAATAGATTTCAAAATATGCATAAAAGGATAGAAAACAAACATGAAAGTTTTTTTTTCCCAAAAAAAAAAAAAAAAAATTTTTTCAAAAATTTTTTTTTTTAAAAATTATTTTTTTTTTAAAAAAAGGCCGATATATCGGTCCGAAACCGATATATCGGCGATATTTGGAAAAAATGGGAAAATCGATACTTAATGGTATCGGAGTATCGGTTTGTGTCCGATACCGATATATCGGCGATATATCGCCGATATATCGGCGAGCTGGCATTCCATGACAATAGCAGAGGTCTCAACTTTCTGAGAATAGGGTGACTCTTACTTTAATGACTCACTCATGGAGTATGAATAGAATATCAAAGACTCTCAACAACTTATGACTCACGCTCTGGGGTATGAATAGAATAGCAAAGACTCTCAACAATGACCATGTTATGCATGCATATCCCTAGATAAGACTTATGAAGACAGACTTGATCAAGAATTGCCATTCAAGACTCCAAGAAAACTCAAGTTATATCATGAAGAATATTAAGTTCTGGTTTTAAAGAAGACTTGACTCAAACAGACTCAATAACAGGTCAACTGAAGTTTCTCAAATGAATGGAAGTGCATTGGTCAAATAGAAATAGATGGTTCGGTTTCAAATTGGAAACACGAATCGAGTCAATATCACCAGTGGAACATATAAGACTTGATGAACATCAAACCACTCACCATTAGCCCGTGATACTATAGTATTGTACTTAATCCATCCTACTATAATACTTACTTAAAGTCTTATATAACACATATAAAGTTCTTAGTATACTTATTATAGCATAGGCTATTGCTTTGATAAAGTTTTCCCAACCTTTACCATAATTACAGTGTTCTATTTTTACATATTAGTCAACTTCCTACCTTTACCAACGTCAAAAAAAAGGAATTAGACTCTGAAATTTTTACTGTGATTACTCCTATGTGTCTAGTTTACAACCCAACAAACAGCATATTTTTATGATTTTTATATAATTAGTTACAAATATTTTAATGAAAGTCATTAGTGCAGAAACAGTTCTGGCCGAGACCCTTCCTTAATCATAGTTCTAATCTAATTGTGAGTGTGTTTACCCCATAATCTATTCAATAATACATAGTATACTTGAATATCTTCCATATCTTACTTATTCCATAACTTTATTAGGTATGATATGTCATAATATTTATAAGGATTGAGGTGTACTTTCATTATCTTAATTCATCTCACACACATACCCCTTTTTCTAGTTGAATTAGGCAAATTGGACAACTAATTAAGGATAATAAAATTTGGACAGCAATTTCAGAGACCAAAAGAACACAAGGAAGCTTCAAATAGGACTCCAAATAATTCAAACTTCTCATCATTGGGCTAGCATGTGTAACAATTAGGAATTAGAACATCAAGGTTCATACGATTGAGCAACAACACGTAATAACTGGATAATTCAAAAGATTGGTACTTAGCGATTGACTCTCATGAAGATTCACAATCATAAATCAATATATTGACATAAGAAACACTTGAACATGGTATGAAATTCAGATCCAAGAGTGTGGGAAAAATCATCCTACCTAGTCCAAACGTAGTATCTTCTTGCTTCCTTGCGAAGGCTTTTGATTCCTCTACACGATGCCACCTTTTAGCGCTTCAATCGTTGACTCTTCAGATGAAGGAAAAGGTGTAAAGCTTGCTGGAACAAAGGAGAAGGAGAAGGAGAAAATCTTGGGATGTTCACAAAAGAATTTGGCTTGAAAAATACCAGCCAGCCCTCTCTCTTGTGCTTATATACACCCAAAACCTACTACAACTAGGATATCTCCAAATCAAGACTCCTTCTTAAACCATACTCTCACTACCAATTAAAACTCTCCCTCATTAGTAAGAGACGTTCATCCGTGTTAATCCATTGGGTTTTCCTCATTTAATTAGGATTTCAAATCTTTAATAAGATTCGTTCACTATCTTAATCCTAATTACAGCACACTGTCATACACATAACAGTCCACTTCCAACTCTTCCCACGGTCATTCCAGTTCAACTCTGAAATTTTTATTGGAGTTAGCCCTATAAGTCTAGTTTCTAACCCCACTGATTTTATATTTTTCCGATTTTCCTTGAATTAGTTATGATTTAATTACTTCCAACTGTCGACATAGAAATAGTACTGGCCGAGCTTACAATCTTAATCATACTTTACATATCTCGTTCCAAACTAGGAAACTACCATATCTAGGCCAACCAACTAGACGTCCCCTTCCTATTGGTTGATTAAAAAGTGAAATATTTATATCTTTTTAATTAAGATTTATCTTCCTTAATTATCATAACCGAACTGATACTTCCCGATCCTCCGCGATACTTACTATATTTACCGCTATTAGGTTAAATCGTAGATTTTGCTCCAAGATTTACTCCCACCATCCAAAGATCATCTAATGGCAAGGTTACCCACATTCATAAATCACCCTTGGGCCAGTGCCACGTGGCTCAGCGCCCAGGTCCTGCGTCCTGGTTTGAGTCCTACGCGCACAGGTCTCTGAGGTCCCGCAGTTGCACTACCCGTCATACTAACACGCGTACATTACTAACCACACATCAAAATCAAATTCACTTTACTAATTAAGAGTAATCCACTGAACACATGCCCTGGCGCCTGGCCCCACTCCTGACGTCAGGTGTTCTCAGACCCTGGCGCCAGGCTGGCCTCAGTGCCAGGTTGTGCCTAGCACCAGGTCCAACCCTCGCGTCCTGGTTTTCTACTACTATTAACCATACGATTAATAAATTATATCACATCATTAAATCGAATAACACATCAAAGCACATCGCATAACAAAAAATCAAATCAAGAAATGAAACTTTCCTATTTTAGACCAGTTTCCTAAAATAGATACTTTTAGTTAATGTACGAATTTTCTGGGTGTTACAGTTTGAGTTCGAATCCTAGCAAAAATAATTTTCACCCATAAATAACTTTTTATCATGAATTATAAAAAAATCCTTGCTTGAGCTCCAAGCGTTGGGCAGCCGAGCTTGAGCTAAGCCGTGAAATTCTATAACGAGCCAAGCTTGAGTTGTTAAATCTTAGGCTCGTCTCGAGCTGAGCTGAGCTCGAGCAAATATTCTGAATGTTGAGCTCAAATTGTGCTAAGCCAAAGCTCGATTCGGCTCGGCTCGTGAGTAGCCCACGACATGAGGGTGTATGTGTCTAAAGGAGGAATTGCTCAGTCTGATCACTTTTAATAGATAGAGTAGTTTCCAATTAAAAGAATAAATAAAAATAAATATAGTTATCTACGAATGCACCTGAAGCGTCACTAAAGTAGTCAGAGCACAGATGATTCGAATTCCACTTACCCCTGGCAGCGTTTGAGGTCTGCCTGCCAAGATATCCTCAATTAACAAAAGTTTATAATTTTTGCTCGAGTTTACATGATATGCATGTGCGCTATTGATCGATGGCTCCCAGTCTGTTGGAGGATATCCTAGCATGTAACCTCTAGGTGAACAAAAAATGCTTCTCTGCCCCTAAAGCGGATGCGCGGCCCAAAAATAACATGTCTAAAGAGACCACCTCTTATTAGGAAAAATAGTTCATATGACCTTAACCACTACTAGCCATATAATCGAGATTAGATGGTACATAAGGCGGGTTGATACTTGAACCTATATCCCCAATATTGACTTGCACCGCCGAAACAAAATCCAATGGCCCGTAGTGCTTCCGTACATGCCGACACTTGTGAGAAAGGGTATTCATTTTACTGTTATGCCATCTCTTTTTTTATGGGTAAACATTAGACTGCGTTGTATTTAATTTTCATAATTTTGATTGAGTGAACCCGAATCCACCCCGGGCCGAAACGTCAAGGCGGATCAAACTCGAGGGAACAATGGCTCTGGTGGGTTTGGTTTTCATGAAGACGACGACTGGGAGTCCTTGCCGGCCGTTTCTACAAAGGTGAGCTCTCACACCGTTTCCTACGAGTGCCCATCTTCCATATCTCTAAAGTTTTTTTTTCTACCGATTGTTTTTATCCAAATCCTACGTATCTCTTCTCAATTAACTCAAATTCATGTCCTACATCACATTTGCATATGGTTTCTAGTTGGATTTCGGCACACTTGTCAGATAAGCAATTGGATATAATTGAGATGGCTGTTTATGGAGACGTTATAAGGCCTGGAAACCTGTTCCGTTGCAGAACTGTGAAATGCTTGGGCTATACAAGTCAAAAAACCCTGGCATGGTTGCCTGTAAGATTCCATACAACCAGCTCTCCTAGTTGATGCAGTATCATTATCATTGATTGTCACATTCAGAAGCACATTGATTCGGGTAAAGATATCCATTTTTGGATCGGTAAAGATGTCCATTTTTGCTTCTATTCTTTAGTACTCGTATGTTTAATATTGCTAGAATTTTCAAAACCAAAGAAACAGAATGAACTCATGCATGCGAGATATGCAAATACATGTAGCGCCGAGACGTCAACGGCATCTGCGATTTGGAACAGCTATGAATTTTTCACCATTTATTGGTCTGTTTTTTTACAGGTCGCAATCCTTTGAAAGGATTTCGACCTCTTCTTTTAAAGGGTTTTTTCACGCGGAAAACAGGGTCTTTTTGCACTATTCTATCATAGGGAAACACTCTTTTCAAACTGATCCCACTTTTTTCAGCCACATTTCCACCTTTCAAATTTACATGGCACTTCCTCTTTATTTGTCTAAGTTTACCACAACGGTAACACTTGATGTCTTTCCGATTTTCCATTTCCTTTACTTGATGAAGCTCCACTATTAGAAGCACCATTAGAGTTCTCCTAATATTTAGAGCGTTTGCTTTGCTCATTCTCCTTGCTGAAATTTCGTTCTTATTTGTAAAAGGTGCATTTCCCTCATTTCCAGCAATTGAGCAACCAGCCATTTGACAGCCCAAGGACTCTTGTAAAGAGAGAAGATTTTCGAACTCCATCAAGGATGGCTGGTTAGCACACCCTTGAATAGAAGTGACAAATGGAATATACTCCCTTTTCAATCCACAAACTATGGGCCTCTTCATTCGTGCTTCCGAAATAGGCTCCTCGAGATCAATAATAGAAATTTCAGAACAAATGTTCTTAATCTTCAAAAAGAATTGAGAAATGGAAATTCCACCTTGAGCAGTATTAGCCAATTCATTCTCTAATAGTTGCAATCGAGCCACATCCTTTCTCCTGAACGAACCATCTAGAACATTCCAAATTTCATTTGCTGTTAGGCAATCCATAATGTGATCAAACAGCCCATATGAAATAGATCTCTTCAAAACAGATTCTGCCTTTGCATTTGTCATCCGCCACGTCAACTCATCTGCATTTTCCAGAGTCCCCGGAGCTACTATATTAGTTTTGCCAACCACATCCCATAAGTCCTCCCCCAGAAGATAAGACACTATACAACTCCTCCATATTTTGTAGTTTGAATGGTTAAGCAATTCAATGCCCAATTTGTGAACCTTTCCACCCGAATCCTTCACCACAATACTGATTGATCTTCTTCACCTAAGGAGTCAAGAAAAAAATCACCACAACCCTTGTGGCTTTGATTCCCCGTAGAGGCATGCAATATCCAATATTCTGGAGCTATTGCTTCTCAAATAGTATAACAAAATGGCACTAGCCCAAGATTCACAACCATAGAAAGAAGAACAAATAAAGAGATAATAATGGGAGAAACTCAATCTCATTCAAGGAATCAATAGGCAAATATTTGGAGCACCTCTTATGCATGAAGAATAAGACTTTTACACCCTCTTTTTGAACAAAACAATGCATCTTTGTGTATATGAGATGAGGTAAGGTTTTGGTAGCAAAAGATCCATTTTGAGAAGATAGGTGCAAGTTTTCATGGAGTCTCCTTTACCATACCGTATTTTCATTTGGTGAAGTGAAAGCAAACAAAAATGGCTTAGGAAAACCTCTCAAGTATTAAGGCACAGGGGAAAGGTAGAGAGGTACATGGGATATATGTCGGAAATGCATGCAATGGAATAGGAAAGGACAGTTAGACATTAATGATGGGTTGGATAATCAAGGTAGGCGATAATAGAAAAGAGAGATAACGAAGGCACACTATATTTGGAATCCACTAATTAAACTCGAACACACAAACTAAATGCAAACAAGTGTGAGCCACTAACAAGAGACAAGGACAAGGCAACGGAAAATGAATGTGTGCATTTGAAGTCCAATTTAATGGGCACGTTGATTTTTCCAAGTGTTTCTGTCTTATTTGGTCTCACACTGCCGTGGGTGTGAGGACCTCACAGAGGATCGAAGCTGCTAGAATGAGGGGTACTTGGCTGAACGTCTCCCATGTTGCTGACCTACAACCAAGACTGAAATCGAAATCAAAATCATTCCAGGTCGTTTCTAAAAACGAACTTTATCCATTGATGGAAGTTAAGCAACTTGATAGACACTTATAAGCACTTGTTTAACCCAAAAAAACTTGCCACAAAGAAGAGAAAAAAAAAGCCTCATCAAGTCCTACTCCCACCAGCCACCATTAACTGCAAGGACAACAATATCTCTAATACTTTTTGCATATAAAAAGTTTTTGCATAGGTGGGAGTATAGGAATTTACCTACATGTTCGGATCATGTACTCTTAGCAGCTATTTTGATGAACTAGCATGGTGCCCATGTGGTTGGAATTTATTGCTATCCCACTCTATGTCAATATATGAGTACATTTTGAAGGGTAATCGAGCCGCAACGGAAGCGAATTTAGGATTTGAATCCGGTGATGTGGGTTCTCAAATTTGGGGGTTTTCCTTAAATCAACAATTGAAACTTAAAGATTATGAAATTAGAAACACCAACCTTCGGCCTTTGTGCCTACGAATCACTCCACGGATTTGATTATGTCCGAGAACACCAAATCCTTCACCGATCGAGTGTAGAACCTTGTGAAAAGCTATATTCCCCGAATTAGCTTTTTCACCCAACGAAATCAAGGTCACCAAAATCCTTCTTCTTGTAACCAAAAGTCGCCCTTTTGTCTGGTGTCGAGGGCGTCCCCTCTCTACCCTTAATAAGGCATAAATCCGTTACAAATCATGCCAATTTCGGTTTCCCGAAATTGCTCAACAGATTTTCCAAGATGGTGACTCATATTTGACAATTCCATTTTGGTCGTACCAAAACGGCTAATTCCAAATATGTGATTTCCGGATCGGTGATGATTACAGTGTCTCTTCCAATTTAGTGTGGACCGGGCCCACGGAAGCCTAACTACTCCACATGCCTACACGCGCACGAGAGAGCCGACTCCTCTCAATCAAGACAAGTAAAATGGGACAAATAACCCATATTTACTTACATCCCCCACTATGGGTTCTTTGTTCATATTTGCGATCCACAGTGACTCGTGCACTAGTCCTGTCGTAATCCAATACTATGAACATGTTTTACAAATAGATCCGTCGTTAAGGCCTTTGTTAACGGATCAGCTAACATCTCAACCGTAGGAAGATGACTCACTGTCAACTTTCCCCGTTGTAGCATGTCAAACACATAAAAGTAATGCACCTCTATGTGCTTAGCTCTTGAACTGATCTCCCCATTACGGAGTGTCGACACAGTTGCCAAATTATCACAATAAATTTGGACAGGAGCATCAGTCCACTGTTCTAGCTGTAACCCAGCTAGAAACTCTTTAATCCAAACTGCCTCGGAAGCTGCTAAACTGCATGCAACAAACTCAGCTTCCATCGTGGACTTAGTAACGCATTTCTGCTTCTTACTAGCCCATGCCACGGCGCCGCCACCAAGCATAAAAACATAACCGGCAGTGGATTTCCTGTCATCCTTACACCCGGCATAGTCTGAATCACTATAGCCTTCCAATGACAGGTTCTCAGCCTGATATGTGAGTTTCATATCCTTGGTACCCAGCAAGTATCTGAACACCCGCTTTATAGCTTGCCAGTGTTGCATACCTGGGTTAGCCTGATATCGACTCACAAGGCTTACTACAAAAGCCAAATCAGGTCGAGTGCAGTTCATGGCATACATCAAGCTGCCAATAGCCTGCGCATATGGCACAGATTGCATCTTCAGACGTTCTTCGTCTGATGCAGGTGCCATTCTTTCGGACAAAAATGTCCCTTTATAAATGGGTGAATCTATGGTCTTCCAACCAATCACGTCAAAGCGTTTCAATACACTCTCAATGTACGATTCTTGAGATATACTTAGCCTCCTCGCTTTTCTATCTCTCTCAATCTTCATCCCGAGGATGTAAGATGCTTCACCCATATCTTTCATTTCAAATTGGGTCTTGAGCCATTCTTTAAGACTGAGAATCATACTAGTGTCATTCCCCATTAATAATATGTCATCTACATATAGTGACAATATCATAAATCTACTCCCATCTCTAAAGGAGTATACACAATGGTCATAGTCATTGGCCACAAAGCCATATTCACTTATCACCTTGTGAAAAGTGAAATACCATTGTCTTGGCGATTGTTTCAGTCCATACAATGATTTAATAAGCTTGCACACTTTAGTTTCCTCTCCGGAAACAACAAACCCCTCGGGTTGTTCCATGTAAATCTCCTCCTCTAAATCACCATTTAGGAAGGCAGTCTTTACATCCATCTGGTGCAACTCTAAATCTAAGTATGACACAATTGCCAACAAACATCGGATCGAGATGAACCTGGACACTGGAGAATAAGTCTCCTTGAAGTCTAAGCCCTCTACTTGTGTGAAACCTTTCGCCACAAGTCTAGCTTTGTACTTCTCTATTGATCCATCAACTTTGAGCTTCTTCTTGAAGATCCACTTACACCCAATGGGTTTCCGTTCATCTGGTAAGTCAACAATCTCCCAGACTTTGTTCTTCAAGATTGAATCCATTTCCTCTTGAACAGCCTTCTGCCATTCCTTGGAATCTGGACTACACATCGCTTGCTCAAATGTGACTGGATCACTAAGTATAGGTTCATCTATCGATATCTCATCTTCACCAAGCATGGCATAGTAATCCTTCAACAAAATTGAAGGTCTACGCTCTCTTGATGCTCGAGTTTCAACATCCTCATTGGATGTGTTACCTATCACTTGTTCATTACTAGTGACAGTAACTTTCTCTTTCTCAATTTCAAAGAGTTCCACTTTCTGACTAGGAGTTTGTAGGTCTATATCTTCCTCAAGAAAATAAGCATCTCTAGACTCTATAACCCCCACTGTCCCATCATCATGGTGTACTACAAATCGATACCCTTTCGAATGGTCACAATAACCTATAAAATTACATTTTATGGTCTTGGGATCCAACTTAGTTCTTAGTTGATCAGGCACCCTGACATGGGCCTTTGACCCCCACACTCTCAAGTTCGAAAAGTTTGGACGTCTTCCCGTCCATAACTCATATGGGGTCAATTTGATCGACTTAGAAGGTATCTGATTTAGTACATAAACAGCAGTGTCCAGTGCTTCACCCCAAAACTGCGTTCCTAGTTCAGAGTGGTTTAACATGGACCTTACCATGTCCATCAATGTCCTATTACGTCTTTCAGCGACTCCATTCTGCTGAGGGGTATACGGTAAAGTATACTGATGCACTATTCCTTGGTTTGTACAATAGTCCTTGAACAAATCAGATGTGTACTCACCACCTCTGTCTGTTCTCAGAACTTTAATCTTCCGTCCTAATTGGTTCTCAACCTCAGCCTTAAATTCCTTGAATTTTTCTAAGGCATCGGACTTTCTCGATAACAAGTACACATAACCATATCTTGAATAGTCATCTATAAATGTAATGAAATACATCATACCCCTTTGAGTCTTGACGTTTATAGGCCCACAAATATCTGAGTGAATGACCTCTAAAAGGTCAATTGCTCGTTGTCCTTTCGGAAAGGGTAGCCTAGTCATTTTGCCAGATAGGCAATCTTCACACATGCGCAAATTATCACTTATTCTAGGTAGTAACCCACTACCCGACATTCGGTGTAATTTTGTCGCATTCACATGACAAAGGCGTAAATGCCACAACAATGCATTATCAACAGTAACACAAGCAACATACTCAGAATCAATCATTTCATTATTAGCAAAATCATTGGATACATCAAGTTTGAATAAACCATCAACTAAAGAAGCAGTAAATAAAATATTATTCTTCTGCCCCACAGTTCCCTTGCCACCCTTGAACCTGACTTCAAATCCCTTTTGAGTCAGAAGAGGGATTGAAATCAGATTCCTACGAATAGTAGGTGCATACAAGACATCTGTGAGGACCAGTGTGTTTCCTCCTAAGAGAGGAACACGAACAGAGCCAATCCCCAGCACGTCACAATAGGTGTTATTCCCCATGTAGATCTTGTGCTCTCCGGGACTAATCTCTTTCATCTCTGCAAAAGACTCCTTTGTCATTGCCACATGACGGGTTGCAGCCGAGTCAAGCCACCAACCTCTAGTGTTAGTGTTCACAATCAGTGCCTCAGAAATCATACAAACTATGTCCTTTCCTCCACCCTGCTGTTTCTTTTTCTCGTTGCCCTGGGAGCCATTAGGACAGTTCCTGCTAAAGTGACCCATCTGGCCACAAGTAAAGCAGGCTCCCTTCTTCTTGTTCTTCGCCTTGTCTCCACCCTGGAATTGAGGCTTCTTTCCTTTCCTCTTGAAGTTCTTCTTTGAAGTGCCAGCATAGGACCCACCTTTCTTAGAGCCAACATGGTGAGCAAGGTTGGCAGATGCATTAGAGGCCCTCATATGCTCTCTCCTTTCCTGCTCCAAGCCCAGCTTGGCAGTAAGGTCATCGAGAGTGAGTTTCTTGTCACTCAGGTTCAACGCCACCACAACTGCTTCCCATGATGGAGGGAGGCTAGTGAGTATCGTAGACACTTGGACCCCCAATGAAATTGGATCTCCAAGCATCTCCAACTCACTAGCAATAATAGTCATGGCATTTATGTGCTCAAGCACATTCTTGCCCTCCTCCATCCTCATGTTGGTATAGCGAGTGTGGAGCAACCTGATATGTGCCTCAGTATGCTCTCCATACCTCCTCTCAATGGCCTGATACATTTCTTTGGCCGTTTTGTGCTTCTCAAAAAGCAACTCCATAGAAGGCTCCATAAAGGTAAGCATCGTGGTCCTTGCTCGTGCATCCTCCTTCCTGAACTTCTCGTACTCTCTCTTTTGAGCAGGAGTACTACTTTCACCCGAAGGTTCAATAACTTGGTCTAGTAAATGACCCAAGTCGTCAAGGAATAGAATGTGATGGATGCGCCTCTTCCAGGTAACAAAATTGGTGGCATTCAACTTCTCAGTCTTTGCCAACTCACTGGAGACCATACGGGAAGCCATTGCAACTTTTATGAAATCAGCAAATGTTTCAATCAAATTGAAGATAAAAATCTACAATCAATGGAACAGGACAATCAGTGTAAAAAATAGCACAGTTTGAATCACTAATTACTATCAACAATTATATAATCAAGTGGCACAAATACTGCTTCAATATTAATTAGTTTTTCAAATTTTATCCCGCCGATCGATCGTGTCAAATACCCGATCGATCGCAGCTTTCCGCTGTCAATTTTGTTCAACTTCCAGTAGATACGATCGATCGCAATTCGTGCCGATCGATCGTTTCCCTTTTTCAAAGCAAATCAATGATCGACGCCGATCGATGCCGAATGATGGCGATCGATGCCGATCGAAGCCGAACGATGGCGATCGATGCCGATCGAAGCCGAACGATGCCGAACGATGCCTGTCGATCGTGACCAGTCGTCTTCTCCGATTTTACCTTAGCGCGATCAATCGCTCTTGACGCCGATCGATCGCGACTGTAAAAAACGAGATTTTCAGTCGGCAAAAACTGCGAGGAAAATTCCCACAAATTTCTTGGAACCCTCACACCACCACAGAATCAAGGCTCCGATACCAATGAAGGGTAATCGAGCCGCAACGGAAGCGAATTTAGGATTTGAATCCGGTGATGTGGGTTCTCAAATTTGGGGGTTTTCCTTAAATCAACAATTGAAACTTAAAGATTATGAAATTAGAAACACCAACCTTCGGCCTTTGTGCCTACGAATCACTCCACGGATTTGATTATGTCCGAGAACACCAAATCCTTCACCGATCGAGTGTAGAACCTTGTGAAAAGCTATATTCCCCGAATTAGCTTTTTCACCCAACGAAATCAAGGTCACCAAAATCCTTCTTCTTGTAACCAAAAGTCGCCCTTTTGTCTGGTGTCGAGGGCGTCCCCTCTCTACCCTTAATAAGGCATAAATCCGTTACAAATCATGCCAATTTCGGTTTCCCGAAATTGCTCAACAGATTTTCCAAGATGGTGACTCATATTTGACAATTCCATTTTGGTCGTACCAAAACGGCTAATTCCAAATATGTGATTTCCGGATCGGTGATGATTACAGTGTCTCTTCCAATTTAGTGTGGACCGGGCCCACGGAAGCCTAACTACTCCACATGCCTACACGCGCACGAGAGAGCCGACTCCTCTCAATCAAGACAAGTAAAATGGGACAAATAACCCATATTTACTTACATCCCCCACTATGGGTTCTTTGTTCATATTTGCGATCCACAGTGACTCGTGCACTAGTCCTGTCGTAATCCAATACTATGAACATGTTTTACAAATAGATCCGTCGTTAAGGCCTTTGTTAACGGATCAGCTAACATCTCAACCGTAGGAAGATGACTCACTGTCAACTTTCCCCGTTGTAGCATGTCAAACACATAAAAGTAATGCACCTCTATGTGCTTAGCTCTTGAACTGATCTCCCCATTACGGAGTGTCGACACAGTTGCCAAATTATCACAATAAATTTGGACAGGAGCATCAGTCCACTGTTCTAGCTGTAACCCAGCTAGAAACTCTTTAATCCAAACTGCCTCGGAAGCTGCTAAACTGCATGCAACAAACTCAGCTTCCATCGTGGACTTAGTAACGCATTTCTGCTTCTTACTAGCCCATGCCACGGCGCCGCCACCAAGCATAAAAACATAACCGGCAGTGGATTTCCTGTCATCCTTACACCCGGCATAGTCTGAATCACTATAGCCTTCCAATGACAGGTTCTCAGCCTGATATGTGAGTTTCATATCCTTGGTACCCAGCAAGTATCTGAACACCCGCTTTATAGCTTGCCAGTGTTGCATACCTGGGTTAGCCTGATATCGACTCACAAGGCTTACTACAAAAGCCAAATCAGGTCGAGTGCAGTTCATGGCATACATCAAGCTGCCAATAGCCTGCGCATATGGCACAGATTGCATCTTCAGACGTTCTTCGTCTGATGCAGGTGCCATTCTTTCGGACAAAAATGTCCCTTTATAAATGGGTGAATCTATGGTCTTCCAACCAATCACGTCAAAGCGTTTCAATACACTCTCAATGTACGATTCTTGAGATATACTTAGCCTCCTCGCTTTTCTATCTCTCTCAATCTTCATCCCGAGGATGTAAGATGCTTCACCCATATCTTTCATTTCAAATTGGGTCTTGAGCCATTCTTTAAGACTGAGAATCATACTAGTGTCATTCCCCATTAATAATATGTCATCTACATATAGTGACAATATCATAAATCTACTCCCATCTCTAAAGGAGTATACACAATGGTCATAGTCATTGGCCACAAAGCCATATTCACTTATCACCTTGTGAAAAGTGAAATACCATTGTCTTGGCGATTGTTTCAGTCCATACAATGATTTAATAAGCTTGCACACTTTAGTTTCCTCTCCGGAAACAACAAACCCCTCGGGTTGTTCCATGTAAATCTCCTCCTCTAAATCACCATTTAGGAAGGCAGTCTTTACATCCATCTGGTGCAACTCTAAATCTAAGTATGACACAATTGCCAACAAACATCGGATCGAGATGAACCTGGACACTGGAGAATAAGTCTCCTTGAAGTCTAAGCCCTCTACTTGTGTGAAACCTTTCGCCACAAGTCTAGCTTTGTACTTCTCTATTGATCCATCAACTTTGAGCTTCTTCTTGAAGATCCACTTACACCCAATGGGTTTCCGTTCATCTGGTAAGTCAACAATCTCCCAGACTTTGTTCTTCAAGATTGAATCCATTTCCTCTTGAACAGCCTTCTGCCATTCCTTGGAATCTGGACTACACATCGCTTGCTCAAATGTGACTGGATCACTAAGTATAGGTTCATCTATCGATATCTCATCTTCACCAAGCATGGCATAGTAATCCTTCAACAAAATTGAAGGTCTACGCTCTCTTGATGCTCGAGTTTCAACATCCTCATTGGATGTGTTACCTATCACTTGTTCATTACTAGTGACAGTAACTTTCTCTTTCTCAATTTCAAAGAGTTCCACTTTCTGACTAGGAGTTTGTAGGTCTATATCTTCCTCAAGAAAATAAGCATCTCTAGACTCTATAACCCCCACTGTCCCATCATCATGGTGTACTACAAATCGATACCCTTTCGAATGGTCACAATAACCTATAAAATTACATTTTATGGTCTTGGGATCCAACTTAGTTCTTAGTTGATCAGGCACCCTGACATGGGCCTTTGACCCCCACACTCTCAAGTTCGAAAAGTTTGGACGTCTTCCCGTCCATAACTCATATGGGGTCAATTTGATCGACTTAGAAGGTATCTGATTTAGTACATAAACAGCAGTGTCCAGTGCTTCACCCCAAAACTGCGTTCCTAGTTCAGAGTGGTTTAACATGGACCTTACCATGTCCATCAATGTCCTATTACGTCTTTCAGCGACTCCATTCTGCTGAGGGGTATACGGTAAAGTATACTGATGCACTATTCCTTGGTTTGTACAATAGTCCTTGAACAAATCAGATGTGTACTCACCACCTCTGTCTGTTCTCAGAACTTTAATCTTCCGTCCTAATTGGTTCTCAACCTCAGCCTTAAATTCCTTGAATTTTTCTAAGGCATCGGACTTTCTCGATAACAAGTACACATAACCATATCTTGAATAGTCATCTATAAATGTAATGAAATACATCATACCCCTTTGAGTCTTGACGTTTATAGGCCCACAAATATCTGAGTGAATGACCTCTAAAAGGTCAATTGCTCGTTGTCCTTTCGGAAAGGGTAGCCTAGTCATTTTGCCAGATAGGCAATCTTCACACATGCGCAAATTATCACTTATTCTAGGTAGTAACCCACTACCCGACATTCGGTGTAATTTTGTCGCATTCACATGACAAAGGCGTAAATGCCACAACAATGCATTATCAACAGTAACACAAGCAACATACTCAGAATCAATCATTTCATTATTAGCAAAATCATTGGATACATCAAGTTTGAATAAACCATCAACTAAAGAAGCAGTAAATAAAATATTATTCTTCTGCCCCACAGTTCCCTTGCCACCCTTGAACCTGACTTCAAATCCCTTTTGAGTCAGAAGAGGGATTGAAATCAGATTCCTACGAATAGTAGGTGCATACAAGACATCTGTGAGGACCAGTGTGTTTCCTCCTAAGAGAGGAACACGAACAGAGCCAATCCCCAGCACGTCACAATAGGTGTTATTCCCCATGTAGATCTTGTGCTCTCCGGGACTAATCTCTTTCATCTCTGCAAAAGACTCCTTTGTCATTGCCACATGACGGGTTGCAGCCGAGTCAAGCCACCAACCTCTAGTGTTAGTGTTCACAATCAGTGCCTCAGAAATCATACAAACTATGTCCTTTCCTCCACCCTGCTGTTTCTTTTTCTCGTTGCCCTGGGAGCCATTAGGACAGTTCCTGCTAAAGTGACCCATCTGGCCACAAGTAAAGCAGGCTCCCTTCTTCTTGTTCTTCGCCTTGTCTCCACCCTGGAATTGAGGCTTCTTTCCTTTCCTCTTGAAGTTCTTCTTTGAAGTGCCAGCATAGGACCCACCTTTCTTAGAGCCAACATGGTGAGCAAGGTTGGCAGATGCATTAGAGGCCCTCATATGCTCTCTCCTTTCCTGCTCCAAGCCCAGCTTGGCAGTAAGGTCATCGAGAGTGAGTTTCTTGTCACTCAGGTTCAACGCCACCACAACTGCTTCCCATGATGGAGGGAGGCTAGTGAGTATCGTAGACACTTGGACCCCCAATGAAATTGGATCTCCAAGCATCTCCAACTCACTAGCAATAATAGTCATGGCATTTATGTGCTCAAGCACATTCTTGCCCTCCTCCATCCTCATGTTGGTATAGCGAGTGTGGAGCAACCTGATATGTGCCTCAGTATGCTCTCCATACCTCCTCTCAATGGCCTGATACATTTCTTTGGCCGTTTTGTGCTTCTCAAAAAGCAACTCCATAGAAGGCTCCATAAAGGTAAGCATCGTGGTCCTTGCTCGTGCATCCTCCTTCCTGAACTTCTCGTACTCTCTCTTTTGAGCAGGAGTACTACTTTCACCCGAAGGTTCAATAACTTGGTCTAGTAAATGACCCAAGTCGTCAAGGAATAGAATGTGATGGATGCGCCTCTTCCAGGTAACAAAATTGGTGGCATTCAACTTCTCAGTCTTTGCCAACTCACTGGAGACCATACGGGAAGCCATTGCAACTTTTATGAAATCAGCAAATGTTTCAATCAAATTGAAGATAAAAATCTACAATCAATGGAACAGGACAATCAGTGTAAAAAATAGCACAGTTTGAATCACTAATTACTATCAACAATTATATAATCAAGTGGCACAAATACTGCTTCAATATTAATTAGTTTTTCAAATTTTATCCCGCCGATCGATCGTGTCAAATACCCGATCGATCGCAGCTTTCCGCTGTCAATTTTGTTCAACTTCCAGTAGATACGATCGATCGCAATTCGTGCCGATCGATCGTTTCCCTTTTTCAAAGCAAATCAATGATCGACGCCGATCGATGCCGAATGATGGCGATCGATGCCGATCGAAGCCGAACGATGGCGATCGATGCCGATCGAAGCCGAACGATGCCGAACGATGCCTGTCGATCGTGACCAGTCGTCTTCTCCGATTTTACCTTAGCGCGATCGATCGCTCTTGACGCCGATCGATCGCGACTGTAAAAAACGAGATTTTCAGTCGGCAAAAACTGCGAGGAAAATTCCCACAAATTTCTTGGAACCCTCACACCACCACAGAATCAAGGCTCCGATACCAATGAAGGGTAATCGAGCCGCAACGGAAGCGAATTTAGGATTTGAATCCGGTGATGTGGGTTCTCAAATTTGGGGGTTTTCCTTAAATCAACAATTGAAACTTAAAGATTATGAAATTAGAAACACCAACCTTCGGCCTTTGTGCCTACGAATCACTCCACGGATTTGATTATGTCCGAGAACACCAAATCCTTCACCGATCGAGTGTAGAACCTTGTGAAAAGCTATATTCCCCGAATTAGCTTTTTCACCCAACGAAATCAAGGTCACCAAAATCCTTCTTCTTGTAACCAAAAGTCGCCCTTTTGTCTGGTGTCGAGGGCGTCCCCTCTCTACCCTTAATAAGGCATAAATCCGTTACAAATCATGCCAATTTCGGTTTCCCGAAATTGCTCAACAGATTTTCCAAGATGGTGACTCATATTTGACAATTCCATTTTGGTCGTACCAAAACGGCTAATTCCAAATATGTGATTTCCGGATCGGTGATGATTACAGTGTCTCTTCCAATTTAGTGTGGACCGGGCCCACGGAAGCCTAACTACTCCACATGCCTACACGCGCACGAGAGAGCCGACTCCTCTCAATCAAGACAAGTAAAATGGGACAAATAACCCATATTTACTTACACATTTGAGCAGCTCTTTCTAACTATCAACATTCATTACACATGGTTAGCCTGGATGGAGAGGAATTCTTGCACTCTCTTCCTTCTGTGGTTCCTCATTGTTGTGCATCCCATTCCATGCTCCATAGCTGTTCAATGTGTTCCGTCAGAGAGAAGCCCTCCTCAAGTTCAAGAACGGCCTCTTTGATAAATCTAACAATCTTGAATCATGGAGTTTTGGTTCTGATTGCTGCAAATGTAGAGGAATCACTTGCCATAATGAGATAGGATACGTCGTAAAACTCAACCTTACTGAATCATGTGGTGGCCTTCAATGAGATGAACTAATGAATTGCACACGTTTAAGTGGTCACTTGGACTCGGCTTTGCTTGAGCTGAAATATCTTCAGCATTTGGATTTAAGTGAACCCGTGTTTCAAGGTCCGATACCCAATTTTTTTGGCTTTTTGGGTAAACTAAGGTATTTGAATCTATCCCAATGAAGATTTGAAGGATAAATTCCAAGCCATTTAGGAAACCTCTCTACAATAGAGATCATGGATTTTTCACAAGAGCTTTGGTTGTTTGCACATCTTATAGTTTCTAAAAATGAATGGGTTAACCTTTCATCAGCTAGTCATGAATGAATGTGTTCGCTTCCCTTTCCTCCCTAAATGGGTTGCATTTGCAAGACTGAAATCTTCAAGATGTTTCCCGCCGGCTTCCGGTTTCAAATCTCTCATCTCTTACTCTTATTGATGTCTCCAACAGTCATGACAATAGTAGAAACATCCTGCTAATATAAGCTCCCTTTTGTCACCTGATGCCTCCAATAATGGAATTAAAGAGCCAATTCCCTTTTTTTCCCCAACACCACAACTTGGAAGAACTTATATTAAGGGGAAACCTTATTCATGAAAATGTTTCACAGCGAGTTGTCAAATAAAACACTCACAGGGGCCATCCCTCAGGGGATTGGACAACTATATAATTTGATGGTGTTGTTTCTTTCTGACAACAGAGTTGGAAGTAACTTAGCTGATTTTTTGTGCAACTTCAAGAGACTCAGAGTTCTCGTTCAGAGTAATATGCTGCTATTTAGGAGGACTCACCTCATTTAATATATTGGAGCTTAATGAGAATCAATTAAAAATCAGTCTGCCAGTGAGTCTAAGACAACTATCTGAGCTGCAGGAGCTTCATCTTTCCAGTAACTCCCTACATGGTCAAGTGATCGATGAAAATTTGAAAAACTTATCCAAATTGAAGATATTAAACCTTTCATCAACTTAATTGGCAATTGAACTTCCACCTGACTCGAACCCTCCTTTTCAGCTGCAAGCTCATCTGTTGGGGTCATGTTACATTGGATCTGAGTTCCCCCCATGGCTTATAAATCAGACTAGTTTGTATGTCTTAGACCAGTCCAATACATACATGAGAGGTAACCTACCTGAATGGATATTTTCTGGTCCAATCGCTTTTCCCAATTTTAGCAATAACATACTTGAAGGCAAATTACCGGATCCCTTAAACTCTGCAAATGCTCTGTTTATAGATTTGAGCTCTAATCTTTTTTAGGGCCCAATCCCTTCTCGGTGGGGCACTCCACTCTTACTTTATATGTCACATAATCAATTCAGTGGTTCCTTTCCATCATATCTCTTCAATGGTAGTTTTTTTATGCATTTTTGTGCATCCCAAAATCAATTAGGCGGCATACTCGAATCATTGTGTAGAGATTCAACATCACTTGTGACAGTTGATATCAGCAAAAACAACCTGACTGGCAAAATATCTTTCAAATTTAGGTAATCGTTCTTTGCTTAATGCACTTGATTTTAGTGGGAATCACTTATTTGGGCAGATACCATGGTCAGTGAGGTATCTTAATACTCATCAATCTTTCCATCTAAATGATAATAATTTGACTGGTATACTACCTTTATCTTTAAGCAATTTTACAAATTTGGTAACTTTTCAAATTAACGGAAACAAACTTTCTGGAAAAAATTTAGCATGGATGGGAAAAAGCTTCCCTAACCTGAAAGTGCTTCGTTTGAGATCTAATTTATTCTCGGGGAAATTGCCTATGGAGCTAGGAGACCTTACTTGTTTGCAAATGTTAGATGTGGCAGACAACCTCTTGTCCGGATCAATTCCACATAGCCTTAGGAATTTGACAGCAATGAGGAAAAGAGAGACAACAAATTTTGCATTTATTTTTGGAGATTATTACTGAGAAAGGTTGGTTGTGCATATAAGTGGCAGTCATATGTATATACTAGGACCCTTTCTCTTGTCACATGCCTTGATCTGTCTGGGAACAAGTTATCAGGACAAATCCCAAATGAGTTTATAAGTTTTTCTGGGCTGATTGGGCTAAATCTGTCTAGAAATCACTTTACTGGAGATATACCGAAATACATAGGGAAATTGGCAAGTTTGTTGCCTTTGGATATGTCTGAAAACAATCTTTCCGAGATAATCCCTTCCAGCTTATCTGATTTATATTTCTTAAGTCACTTGAATTTATCCCACAATGATTTGTCCGGAATGATTCCAAGTGGAAAGCAGCTTCAAACTTTGGACAACCCATCAATTTATAGCAACAATCTTGGACTATGTGGGTTTCCTCTCCCTGATGCCTGTGAAGGGAACACAACAAGAAGTGGTGCAACACCAAGTTTCATGTCTTACAAAGATTTATGGAGTTTGATTTTATGCTGGGAATGGATCAGGATATTTGACAGGATTTTGGGGTTATAATATTCAAACAGTCATGGAGGATTGCACTTCTTCAGATTCAAGATTTTGTGACCGTTTTTCTACTGCAGCAATAGTATTCATTGCATGGTTTAAGAGTAAGTTTAGAAGAAATTAACTGACATCCTAAAAGCTGAAACATGTAAAATTAGTACCCTTAAAGCTGGTAGCCTGGTAGGGTTTCCATTTGGGTGACTGTATTAGATGAGATGCTGCTCCATTTTGAGTCTGGGCAGTAATCGCAGACAGAAAAGGAAAACAAAAACTAAGCAGGACACTTAATGTAAGAGGGAATAGTTTTGTTTGGCAAATTACTTGCATGTGACATCAGTATTCCTTTACATGTCTGTGTTTATATTGATTGCGCACAATATTTAAATATATTTTTTACATGTTTGTGTTTAATATGCATTCATTGGAGCTTCTATATTTACCCTATTTTAAAAAACAATTTCATGTACTTCAGAAATTGCCATATCTCACCATCCAAAAGAAAGTTTTCTCACGAACATGAGAAATTAATTCATGAATTTTCTAAGATTCTATTCAGAAATGACATTATTGAGAGATTGCAGTTTCTCATTTCACTAACACATCTTCATTGGTGTCTAGTGTCTACTATTAAGTTGGCCTCATGGTAACAACAAGAAGGTGCAGCTGAATTCATCATTAGTAAACTCACCAACTTGTGTTAGTGAAAACAGAATGGCTAACTTCCGGTTGTGCCTCTTATGTATTCAATCAAATGGTAATAGAATAATTCAATTACTCATGAAATTGCCTAGTCCTTGCATAGCGATGGAAATTTCAGCTCTTATCTCCTTGACTCTTCTGTCAAGTGGTCCCAGCTAATTGTCCTTTCGCTTCTCTTTCAATTGTATGGTAGCTGCCACTTGACTGCAGCTGCTTCTCTTTCAATTGTAGATTTGCTTAATGTGTTTGAGATGGGCGTATGATTCGTACTTTATCTTTTGGCACCTAAGAATTGTTCATAGATAGGTCCTCTCTTAGGATAAATACAATTGGTGTTTTTCCAAATATACAGGAAATTGAAACTATATACTAATAAAAAGAAGGAAAATCAATCTATATTCATAAATGTACTAACCAATGGTATTCGATTGTTGTCCAGGTGAAATGCTGTAAAAAATGACAATGCCTTCAATTGTGAGACTTGACTCCAAAGTCTTGGTTCTTGGGCAGTGATGGTGATCACCAGGGATGAGTAATGGATTCGACAAAGAACAAATTATCAGGACCAATTCGTCATATCTTTGGCAATTTGACAGCAATATGGAAAGAGACACATATATGAAAACTTGTGTTTCATAACTTTGACCAGTTTGGTGTATGCTCCGTATTATATATTTTGGCACCTAAAAAGTTGTGTTTAATAAAATTCATCTCATAAATAAAATTAATATACTCCTTTCATCTAAAATTTTATTGCCATAAGGTTTTCCAAAACGAACTAAATTTAGTTCATTCTCAAAATCCTTATGGTAATAATAATTTCGGATGAAGTGAGTAAATTGTATTTCACGCGTAGATACAGGAAATTCAAAACTATATACATGCTACCAACAACTGTAAATGATGAAAATTCCTTTACGTGTAAGACTTGACTCCAAAGGTCTCCGTTTTCAAGGAGTGATGGTGACAGGGGAAGAAGTTGTTACAAGTAGATCTCTCTCCTCCTGGCATTTCCACAACCGATGACTTGAAGGCATCAACCAACACGCCACTGGAGCATGGCTCCAGCCAAAAAAATCAATCTCATGCATTTATAATGCTGCACCGGCGTAGACGCACGGGTGATATTTGGTGTTTGTGGAATGGAACAGATGTAAACTGTAACATGTGGTACCTTGAGAGAGGCCATGTGTAACAAAGTTGTTAACAGATGGACGGAAGGTGAAGCTCATCACGCCAGATGGGCTACATGAGCTCCCAAGCTGTGTCTTCACCCTCGACCAGGCAGAGGAGCAGGGCATTTCCAGCAGGACTGCCTCCTGCTCTTCTTGAGTCAGCAAGGTAGTGAGCGGCATCATCGACTTGTTGGGCTGTCGGGCTGTAGCTTCCTACGCATGAGATGGAGGGGTCGGTGCTCACCTGCATTGCCACCGCAATCGGACGCCGAGATTGTGACCCACAAGGAGATGGCAGCTAGAGAGACCTCCGATAACCTCAGCGACTTCCGGCGACCCCAGCAACCTCCGGCGACCTCGACGGCGACTCCGGCGACTTCAAGGACCTCTGGCGGGCGGCGATTTGACATGCAAGGTCGGATTCTGTAACCATTTCATCTGCGTTACATTTTTTATTCCTTCAATGGAGTCGATTGTCACGCCCAGAAATCCCATACCTCGATCGGAGTGCGGAAGCCAATTAAAGAGATATAAATGGAGGTAGAGATCCCGGGCGCGCGACCGAACAGTCGATTTTCTAACCGATTACAATCATCTCAAAAGGACGTGTAATCGATTATGCCAGCAATCAGTGTAATACAATAATAGACATCCATAAATACTATGAAATGAATTTACTTAATAATAATAATCCATTTACGAAAGTCAATAAAATAAACCTATAAGTCTATGGCACCCAATTGCCAATAAACGTCATAAGCATCAATAAAAGCAATGCAAATAACTAAATAATCTTAAACTCTTCTTGGCGCCTGCAATCCACTATTCCACTACTGCACTTCCTGATCTCTTTCTACTTGCGCCTGCATCAGAGGATGCATGAGTATTTCATAGAAACACTCAGTAGGATGTAAAAACCCACTGAATTAGAACAAGCAGTATGAAGAGAATAAGAATAACAAGGGATGGTGAACATCTCACAACATCTGAACTGAACCGAGGTTTATACACCTACAAGGTTAGTCGACAACAATTCCAACTCGCAAGTAGGGAAAACATCAATAAGGCTCCTACTACACATATGAGTAAGGAGAGAATAATAATCATATCAATGGCTCCAGACATCGAAAGTGAAAGGAGTTACAATTTCTGCTCGCTGAACCTGGTCACTCGTAAGTGGCTAAACATACCAGAACCACCCTAGGAGTTCTCTTGTGGAACCCTGCCATGCGTCTAGGATGCTGGCCCCACCAGTGCTTATGGACACGATGGGCGGAGACTGAGGACCTTCCGTAATGTCCACAATCTAACGTACGTATAGTGCCTCCCTTCGGTCAATATGGAATCGCAATTTCATAATTATAAGTGACCTCGCAAGATCTAGTAATGGCATAATTGAGCATACTATGAAACCACCATAGGGAGAGTCTCGCAAGGTCTCCAGTGGAAGAAACAATCATGTAATCAATATGAGCAATATCTCAAAGGAATAGAGGTCACAACACTCTAAGATCATAAGGTATCCCTTTGCCATGATAGACTCTCTCTCAAGGAGTATGGATAGAAGCATCAAGTATTTGGTCAACACACAACTCACTCATTGGAGTAGCATAGAATAACAAGACAACTCACACAAGGAGTAACATAAAATCAATACGTACCTTTCATGCTCAGCCCTAGATAGGAATTCATCATTCGCATTAGAGTTTATAATCCAAATATCAGAGAGAAGAAATCAGAGAATCTTAGATGATTTGAATTCCAAGTGGAATATCAAACCGACATCAACGCTTTTAAAATAGATAGATATGAATCACTTGCTCAAAGGATTATCCCTCATAATTGAATTACATCTAACCCAATTCTTACTGTGATATTTCATAAGTATATAGTCAAATTACTGTTATTAACATATCAATTATTATCATATGATATTACTTGATATTATTTGTATACTTAGTATTTTCTCTCCGATTCTGCTCACTGTCTCCTGCACAACAGTCCTCTTCCGACGGCTACTGTGCTCGGTACACTAAGATTTAATCTCTTAAATTTTTACTGATAATACCCCCGTGAGTCTAGTTTCTAACCCCACCGAGTTTATATTTTTTCGATTTAATTTGAATTAGTTATGAATTATTTACCACCGACTGTCAGCACAGAAACAGTTCTGGCCGAGATTTGGATTCTTAGTTAAACTTGATTATCTTTCTTAATAACACATTATAAATAATAATACATCAATAACAGAACATATACTCCCCTCCTAGACCAATTACATAACTTAGAATTATCTGGAATTACTAAAGTTCACTCCTTTCTTGCATTCTTATATAGATAATATAGTTTGTAGCATTAACGCACCCCAAACAAGACAATTAACGCAAGACACAACTTAAAGACACAAACTCAACGTGGAACATCATCTACCAAACAATAACAGAACCTTTAGTCTCTGTAAAATTAATAAAGCATTAAACTTTAAGTGCGAATTCCCATCTAGTAGTGAAACATGTATGCACATATGATTTATGATACACTACGCATAGAAATAGGGACATAACTCAATCATCTCGCAAGAATCAAAACAATAACTAAGGTGTTGAATCCAAAACACTTATCAAAAGCAGATATAATCAAAAGAGAGAAGAGGGAAAAACCATCCTACTTAATTCTCCAAAGATCTCACATTTATACGCGTCTCTCGTCTCTTCTGCTTCTTCCAAAGCTCCCGCTCCAAGCTCTCGCAAACTCCCACAAGAACAAGCCTCCAAGGAGATGGGTGAACGTGGGGAGGAGAAGGAAAAACTCTCTGAACATTCTAGGGTTAGAACAAGCCAATTCTCTAGGGTTAATATAGAGTTGGGAGAGAATCTATTCTCAAACCAATCTTCCAAATCATGGACACTTCCAACCAATGGGAAGGCTTCAAAATCTTATAGGAGACGTGCAAATCAAGTCCCAATGGGATATGGTATCTTTCCCAAACAAATCCGCCCAAAGATAAGCTTAAAAACACAAAACCGCAACCGGCGATCGATCAACAATACGGCGATCGATCGTCGTATGCACTGTTTTAACACTATACGCTACTGCCGATCGATCGCTATTACAGCCGATCTATCGCTTTACGCGAAACACAAAATTCACAAATTCCAGTAACTACGATCGATCGGTTTGGTAAGGCGTCGATCGGCTTAGCTTGCCGATCGATCGGATATTATGGCGATCGATCGCTGTTACGTGTAATCAAATTCAATTTCTCATATCTTTTTATCCCGAACTCCAAATCGCGCATAATAGGTGGCGTTGGAAAGCTCTTCTCACCACCTTTAATTTGAACATAGGACAACACGTCAAATCAAAAGTTAAGAGGGTCAAATTTCGGTTTTAAGATACTTACTAATTTTCTGGATGTTACATCGATAAGGGTGCCTGTGGATGAAACCTCGGCACCAGCCGTGCGAGATGAGTGATGGTTGCATCAGCGAGGAGTCGAGCTCCCCGCGGCGGGCCGATTGGAAGTGTCGCGGCGGAATATGGTTGGAGAAGAAAGAGGGTAGTGGCAGGGTCATACCAGAGGGATTTACTATAGACCCCATCTACTTTAGGAGGCCGTGAACTCAGCGCTTGTCTCGGTGACTGAGATGGCGAAGGCGGCGACCGTAAAAGTGTCGCCTTTGTCGTCGGTTGAGTTAGGACAGGTGTGTAAGAGAAGAGAGGAGGGCTAATCAGGAGATACAGTCGCCGGGAGAGGACAAGGCCATCGTCGGGTCTTCTCCGGCAGAGGGTAGCCGGCGCGGCAGTGGCGGCGGCCGAAAGGCCTGACCTTGCCACTGCCATTTGCCTTTCCCGATCAGTCGACCTCGGGCGGAAGGATGAACGCAGGAGGAGAGTTGGAGCACTGGGGTGCAGATTGCCGCCATCGCTCGGCCCCGGGCTGCGGCGACGGTGGCGGCCGCGCAGGCAGAACTTGCTGCCGCCATGACCAGTCATCTTGATGAGGAAGACGACCGGTCCGGTTCAGGCACAGGCCGGACCGGACCGGTTCATTACCAGATAAACCCGGTCCAATAAATCAATTGGTTCAGGCAGACCCAACCCGGTTCGGTCTAGATATAAATCGAACCCGGTTCATCATTAGACCAAACCCGGTCCATTTCCAAACCGAATCCTGGTTCAAGAATAAACCCGGTTCATAAGCCGGTTTAGATTTTGAACTGCCGGTGGACCTCAACCGACAGTTAAAACTGCCCACAACTGACGGTGAAGCTTGACTGTCTGTGTAATTGAATGCAGTATGGTACATACAGAGCCAGTTTAGTACATAGGCTCCTGTTATTGATTTTGGGCTGTTTAATAAATAATTTCAAGCCCTAATTGGTGTGTTATTGGTATGTGTTTGTGTTTTTATATTTAAGGGCAATTGTCCCTTATTTTATGCCGACTGAAAGCTGAGGACTTAAATGGTAAAGAAAAACCCGACTAATAAACCTAGATGGTTTAGAGACATAATCATTTTATGAAAGATAATAAAATGATGACTTGAGGGCTGAGCTTGAGGGTTGGGAAGAACCTAATCAAGATAAAGACTAAAATGCCCTTGGGATTGGGAGTCAGTGTGTGAGTGTGAGTGACTTCCGATCAAGCGACCGAATGACTATTAAGTCAAAGGTCAGGCTATCTATTGAGCTATTAAGCCAACAGTTGTGAATGGTATGTTATAACTCTAAGAGGGGTTCATACTAATAATACTGTGATACTTGTTAAGGATCACAAGGTATAGATTGGGGTGGTTTTGCATCTTCCGACTGGTGGAAGCTCTGCCGTCTATATCTCTCTATGGATTTTAGGGAGCATTCACATCTTCCGACTGGTGGAAGCTCTGTGTCATGGTACCTAATAAGGACCAACGTCTATTGGCCAGGCTTAAGCTGTTATATCTTTCTATGGATTTTAGAGAGAACATTTACATGTTATTTTGGCCCATGTTTGCATCTTTCTATGGATTTTAGAGAGAGCATTACATATTTTATTGGTCAGGCTTAAGCTGTTACCTCTTCTCTATGGATTTTAGAGAGAGTTTTTGCATCTTCCGACCGGTGGAAGCTCTACACACATCCTGAGCCTTGGTTGCCAAGTGGTTTACTGTGCACAACATTGGAGACGCTAGCATCCTAGAAGGATGCGTTTCCCGACCCACATCGAGTCTAGGAGCTGATGTGGATCCAGACCCTTCCGACGGTCATACCTTTTAAGGTAAGGAATGGGCGAGGCAGTCACCCTTGAGGGATTCAGGGCGTGCCGTGATTACCGGTATTAACCGGAGTGATAGTCACGGTGTTTTCGTGCTGTCTGTCATGTAGGTATGACATTCAGTGAGTCTGTCTTTATGGGACAAAGACTTAATTATTGAACTTGGAACTTGGGAAACAATAAAAGATTTTGCTTGAAAGATTAATAAAAGATTCAAGTGGAATCCTGTAATAGGTTGCATAATATATTAATGCAAATCCTGGTGTATTGTAATGTTGATGACTGTGTTACGGTATCCCACTGAGTATTTTTATATTCAACATCCTTATGTGATGTAGGTGCTGTTGTGGAAGATTGACTTCACGTGGCACTTGGGAGCCTGTGGTGAGGACGTTCAGATTTCTTAGCATATCTCCTTCTCCAGGTTTGTTCTAGACTTGGTATTAAGGCGTGAGCGCCAACTATTTCTAGTTTATTTTGAGATGGATGACGGACTTGCACTTAGAGGACTTGCGTTGATTTAATCGACTTTGCATCTTGTAGTTCTAGAAGGTAGGTGGCTACAGCATCTGCAGTTATATCATTGCTCCTTCGACCACTTACAATTTCCAGCACAACAACTGCATAGCTAAATGTGGCAACCTTTTCACTCAGTTGGTCTTTGATTACATACTCAGCTGTTGCATAACCACTGCAAATTTACATTTGATCAGTTATTGTGGAATTTACTATTCTGGCTAAAATGAACTAACGGAGATGAGAGATTTATTTTTATTTCTATCAGAGATTGGTGTCAAAGTACTTGAGAAGTGCTGTTCGGTTTCAAATGTCAGTAACTCATCAATATTGATTACAGAAATCTTAGAACCTATGCAGGGGGGCAAGTGGATAATAATAACCTCCCAGCCCTGTATTAGCACACATTGCCCTGTATCCGCCAGCTAGCAACGTGGTCGATGCAGATGCCAAATGCAGCAGGAGCATACTAAAGAGGTCTCAAATCTTACATTATAGGACACAGGGCAATACCATAAAAAAATTTGTCAAGACTGCCCTTTTCCATGTACTAGTACACAAGCAAGAGATGTGCCCCTTTTCTGCAACAACCAAGTTGGTGAACAAGGTTCCGATGATGTGTTACTTCACTTTCTAAGTTTGAGCCCACTTCCATAGTTTCCGATACTTCTAGTTTCTTCACTGCAACAACATTTCGATTCCCCAGTAAACCCTAATGGTGAATCTAAGGTGGTTAGGGTATGGTTATGCAGATAAAATCACATTAGAAAATGCACCACAAACAGGAAAGAAACATCTTGGGCAAGTTAATGGTACTATTGCATAAAGCAGAATAAGTCATCAGACCAATCAGATAAGAATTTTGTAGTTTTATATGTTTTCATGGTTTCTTAAATCGGCTCTCATTGATTTGTTTATTATATTCCCCCTCTGTCTAACATTCATGGTGTGGATTGGATTTTAAAAAAAACAATCTAAACTATTAAATCTGGAGAGGGGGTATAAAATTCTAATATTGGAATGATGGAAAGACCACTTATCTGTCAGAATGCTCACCTAACATGCCAACATAACAGGGCCCCTCGCGCAGGATCCAAATACAAATGAGGAGCTTATACCTTCATGTTGGTGTGCATTAGGCGCTTACTATATAGGGGAGATTACTAAAGTTTATTTGTGATTCCTTTATTATTCTTCAATGATTTCCTATACAGAGAATATAACTGCTTATGCAAATTATCACTTCTTTATTCCAAGAAAAAACTTCCTCCCTCCGTCCCATATTGCTTAGCCTATTTTAAAAAATGTTAAATTCTACAGAAGGGGCACGATTACCTTGTTTACCGTAGAAAACCCTCTTTGGCCTAATTTGTTTTCCTCGTCAAAGTTTCTGGTGGCTGACTTCAGATCATTATATGTAAAGGTACCTCGGCGCTCCATTAGGCCTTCTAAATTCCCTGCACTTACGAAGAAAAGATCCATGATTGCAATTTTCTTCAGGGCCTGTGTAAGAAGTAAAGCAGAAGCAAACTATTTTTTCAGCAACCAGTGATCGTGAAATAGCTGAGGTACAAACATTTTGGTCAAGGATACTCCTCTGACGCAAGTAGTCTGATCAAGTTTTTTTAGCAGTTCATTTCGGGTTTTTTCAATAACACTTTTGGAGTGGAATGGGAGATATTTGTTTAATACCTGTGTATCTACAACATAATCTTTTATTAGAAAATGCAAGGTAGAACATCTTAATTATTAGGGACCAGTCCCAACCATCACCCTTGAGTACTACTGCTCAACAGAAATGGACTAGTAACATTTCCTTTGCCGTTAAGTAATTTCATGAGTATTGACTTCGGGCTTTGAAAAGGTTAAGCATATATGTTAAGTACACATTAACCAAATTCAATTGTCATGCTGTCATATTACACAGTTATCATAGTAAATTGCACTTAACTCTCTATAATCTATGTGGAAACTGGTTGTCTAACTGTCGGTTGAGGTCCACCGGCAATTTAAAATCAAAACCGGCTTATGAACCGGGTTTATTATTGAACCGGGGTTCAGTCTAAAGATGAACCAAGTTTATTATTGAATCGGGTTTGGTCTGAAGATGAACCGGGCCGGGTTCAATCTTCTTGAACCAGCCTATTTATTAACCCGATTTGGCCTGGTATTGGACCGGTCCGATCGGGCCTGTGCCTGAACTGGACCGGTCGTCTCTCCCAACGAGACAACCAGTCTTGGTTATGGCGGCGGCGAGCTTTGGCCACCGCCACCGCCGGGGCTGGCTTCACCGGCGATGGCTCGCCGTTACGACGGCTATCGTTAGCCCCCAATGCACGGTGGTCTCGTCCTTCATCATGCCCGCTTCAATTTGCTTGGCGGCTCGAGCGCCGGCGACTTTTGTCGCGGCTGCTCGCAGCCAAGTTGGCGACTTTCCAGGCCGGCGAAAACTCCGCCGTCTCCCTGGAGCTTCCTGCTGGCCTCCCGATGTACCGCCATCTTCTTTTCCATCCACTCTGTTGTCTACACAAGGCATGGGTCGATCGAGGACAGAAAAGGAAGAACATGCAGTGTCCAAGGCAGTGCCTTTCGGCCACTACGAATACTTTCTCGACCTCCCACTGGCAGTGGGGTCTGGCGGATGTCCCGCCGGCTTAGTCCCCGCTGCTACCTCTTCTTCTTCGTCACAGCTCCACCGCAGCACTGCTAGTCGGCCCGTGCTGCAGGGAGCTATACTCCTTGCTGTAGCAGTGCCACCCCTCAGCTCATGCGGCTGGTGCCAGGGTTTCACCCACCGGCGCCACTATCGACTTCACTGACAAAAAGAGCAAAGAAAATACATCTTAGATGAAAAGTTATGGAATCCAACCTCATGCGTGCCGGATGATGACGATCTGCTACTCGCCAGAGGTCGCTAGACACTGGCGATTGCCGGAGGTTGCTGGAGATCTCCAGCTCCCGCCTTCTTGTGGGTCACGACCTTGACGTCTGATTGTGGGTAGGCGATGCAAGTGAGCACCCACACCTCTAGTTGGTTATCCTCAAGGAATCTGCCGTCCGGTTGTCAATGGTGCTGCTCAGTGATCTAACCCAAGCGAAGGTTGATAAATTGTAATATATACTCGGTAAGTCCGAGGTCGAGCCATAGAGAATGATGTAGAATTATTCCTAATTAATTTAAAACTACTTAGCTTAGCAAATTAAAGTTCTTATCTGAAAATTTTATAGAGAGATTGTAATTTAACTAACTACTAAAATGATGATTAAAAATTCAATTAAAATTATTTAAAGATAGGAAAGATAATCGATGAGAGATATCAAAGCTTCAAGGATCAATTATTTAATTAATACTCTACGTCTATTTAATTACGCAATTATATTCAAATAATGATTTGACTTAATCGGAAGATATTTCATTCACGTTCATCATATCCATTAACATAAAAATATCGATCAAATATCTATCATTCACAAGCATAGTCTACTAATCACAGGGAATTATAAGCATTCGCCGTACCTTACGTTTACGACAAATCAAATAATTGTATAGATTATGACTATTTCCAAAACATCGCATTCAATCAAATAAGCATTAAACACTTCTTTATAGACGTAAAAATACTAATCAAATAATATCATCTTTAGCTTTGACAAAAAAGATTTAACTATTTATATTCAAGAGAAAAATCAAATTTAGAAGAAATTGCATCGGGAAAACACTGTTGCAGGAACACTGTAGCAAATCACTATTCACGGGACACTATTCATTGTCTTCCCCAAGTCAGCCGGTACTGTAACAATTTTCGAAATCACTGTAGCAGTTACTGTTCACCGGCAAAAATCAGCTCAAAACTCTGATTTTCTCCTCTCAATTCTCTTCTCCAATCGATTCTAACTCCTCCTCTTCAATTTCCGACGAAATCACGACGAGATCACGAAGAACACGGCCCAAAAAAAACAAAATGAAACTCTGTTTTTCCTCTGAAAAAAAAAACGCCCAGCAGTTCGTCAGCTCGTCCAAAATCCTCCTAAGAAAAATCCCCTTAAAAATCTGTCCTTTCTCTTCTTCGATTCTTCCTCTATTTATAGGCTTCGTGATGAGAGTCCTTACTGCATCGATTTCACATTTAGATAAACCCAAATCCGTCACGAAATCGAAGCACGGCAAGCACGGCTCTGTTTTTAACAGAGTCCCAAATCAGCACGATTCTTCTGTTTTTTTCCGATTTGAACTCTAATCCACTGTGAAATCAAAGCCGATTTGAACTCTATTCCGTTGTCGGAGCCGCCGTGAAACTAGAGCCACCGCAACCGCCGCCTCGAGCTTCGGTGTCATGGCCATGGCCGCTCTGTTCTGCTCCTCTGTTCCGGTCGCATCAAGTGCCTTCCTCCGCCGCCATTGCCGTCCAGCTCCACCGCTTCGATCGCCGCCCAGCTCTGGTCGCCCAGCCGTGACCCATCGCCGGCGTCATTGCCGTCCCTCTGCCAGCTGATCCTGCCGGCGCTCGAGCAGAAGCTCGAGCGCTGTTCTTCGTCTGGAACACCCGAGCCGATGGCTCGGGTTGTTTCTTTTTTTTTCTCTGAACCGGCCCGGTCCAGCCGGTTTAATCCTTTTCTCCTTTTTTTTTCTTTTAATCAAATAAAACCCGTCGTAACGATCTCCACCACGAAATCGAATCTGCACGTCGGTATTTAAATTTCGCGCACGTCTTCTCTTAAGTAGCTCATCAATGGTTCAGATTCTTCAATATGCGTGATATCAGCTCATGGGTCACTTTGGCATTTCAAAACACGTCTAATGCACACGTCTGCTACTAATATGCAATTCGCAATTTCAAACCTGCAATAACAAAACCAAACTAAAATTAGACGCATAATAAAAATATGATTTATTAAATTCTTTAATGCATCTAAAATAATTAATTAGAGTAATTTAATTATTAATCCCCTAATTACTACTAATCACAAATAACCTATTTTATTCATGTTTTATCACAAAAACTACATTAGCATATAGGTAAATAAGGCATATAAATGTGTATATTTTATGCTTATCACTCAACCCCTTGCCGGCACCTAAAGAGTAAGAGCCGGTCGACAGAAGCATGGAAGATCGATGCTCTGCTCAGTCTGGTCGAGGGTGAAGACTGTCTGGCAACTCATGCAGTCCATCCAGGTGCCCATCCAACCCATCCAAGTGTCAACGTTATTCTAACAGGTGTTACAGAAATTAGATTCAGTATCTGCCGTTACCCTGTCCAGACTCCATGGCAGGCCTCTCCATTCTATTTGGAATCTCCCAATTGCTTTTAGCATGGGACATATTCATATGTCAACCCTCCGGAATTAGTAGTAACATTTGGTAATCGAAAATCATCTGCATTGGAATTGTTGGTAACATTTGGTTTTGCAAAATCCACTACCGTTCATTTTCGGAAAACCAAACATTACTGCTAACTACAGTCTACAAATGGAGGGAGAATTTGGAACAGGTTCAGGTGATATTTTTTCAGGGTAATAAGACCAAACACCTTTTGGTTGAACCAAAAATACCCTTCCTACTTCTACTCCTCACATAGCTCCCCGGAGTTGGATAATGAGTTCTTGATTTCACATTTTGTAGTAAAAAAATAGGATAATCTTAAAAACGTTCAAATCTGACTACATCATCATTTTTCATTTGTACTCCCTCCCCCAGAAGTACTTGTAATATTTGGTTTTGCAAAATAAAATACATCCAGAATTAATAATAACATTTGGTTTTCTAAAATGACCTGGTTGAGGTGACATTTTTTCAGAGTAATAATAATTAAGAACAAGCACCTACTAATTCTTCTCTTACCACCACCAGACGACTGTTGGACCTCGCTCGAGTTGGATAATAAGTTCTTAATTTCCGATTTTGCATTGGTCTTCATGTGTTAGATTCATATAGAATTTAAGGAGAAGAGTAGCTCCATTCATATCGAACTGAAGAGACATTAAGGGTGTGAGTGCTGAAGACAAGGCACGAGTCAGCATCTTTGAATCTTTGCCACTGGCCTTTGCAGCCATAAGTGGCTAAAGACCTTCTCTAGCGAATGAACTTTTGGCACTTGAACCTCATCAGTCATCTCCAATGCCACTCGGTGCTGGTTCCATCAATGAGTCTTTTGGTGTTTCCGAAAGTGGGCGTGCCATGGGTCTTTTTATCATTTATTATGAGATAGAAATCTTATTTATACGTTCCTTCCGTTCAAAAATACTACAAAAATTTAAAATTATCCGGGACCAGCTTTATTACATCACCTTTAGTTTGGGCCAGTAAAATCGTTTGCACATCACCAACAAGATCTTGTCCATGCCAAGGAATTCCGTATTGGATATTGGTAATTTATCGGTCGACCAAAGAGATAAAATATCGGAGATATTGTGTAAAAAATATCAGTGCTCAAAAACTAGTTTTAACTATATATTTTCACAATCTAACTTCTCAAATGAGTTATACTAATTTAGACAAAGCATATATTCCAAAATATGCATAAAAAGGATGAGAAACAAACGGAAAAGTTGTTATTTTTCTTCTTTTTCTTTTTAAATTCTTATTTTTTAAATTTTTTTTAAAAAATGATATATCAGCAATATTTTAAAATTTTTGAAAAAACGATATTAGTTCGTATCGTTTTATCAGGTGGCCCCGATATCGATATATCGCCAATACAGAATTCCGTCCATGCCGAAATGCCCAGTAAGTCCTCCGCCACGGGTGTCCGGTAGAATGTGAAGTGGGAGAGAGCTCCGGGGTATGCATAAGCGATGCCCCTTGAAGAAAAATCCATTATGCACCCAATATTCAGCAGTTTGGGCTGGAATTGCAGTGGCTGCTTCCCATGCTATGTGAAAATCTGGATCAGCTGAATAGAGGCCCAAATTGTAGTCATATCCGAGGAGGCCCATATTCATCTTGTTTAACAGCAGCACTTTCCGGCTGAGTGTCAGCCACGCTATTGAACTTTCCAGACTTGTAGTGGATACTTCCATCCAGCGGGCATGCACCCTATTGACTTCAGTTTGATTCTGCATGAACTTCAAGGATTGGTGGTGCATGTGCAGAATAAATTAACTATGCAACAAATAATGGCATGTGACAACACAGCCCCGATGCCAACGCCAGACGCATCACACTCTTTCCAAAATTTTATCAAAAGTATGGGATTGCTAAGACAGGGGCAGAATACAACTTGTCCTTGAGCGCCTGAAAAGCTGGCTTCAGTTTCTGCTGTCCATTGGAAATTAATTTCTTGAGACACTCTGTTAAAGGAGCAGGCAGGGAACTGAAATCTCGGACGAACCGGTGGTAGAATGTTGCCAAACCATCGAAGATTTTGATGTCTACAATAGTTTTTGGAACTGGTCAGTCTCGGATGGTCTGAATTTTGGCTTCGTTAACGCTGATCTCATCAACTTCCACATTGTACCAAAGAAACACCAATTTAGTGGTGAGGAAAATGCACTTATAAAAAGGCCATTGTTCATTCCAAATGACCCTAACAAAGGATATTGGAACTTTTTGTAAAACAGAATTTTTACATCGACTGATTTTGGAAGGCAGTTGATTGGAGAAGTTTCAACACGAAATGGATTTGGAGGGTTGTTTGATTTGGGGAAGAATGGGACTGACTTGCAATCCTTATAAAACAGAAGGGGTTCTGTGGAGACGAGAGGAGGCCGATCAACATGAAACTGTGGCTGACAAGTGAGGACGAGAGGAACTCGACGGTGCAGTTCATACACGGCGAAAAGAGAGGAGAAATACTGTTTTTGCTGTCTGGGGGAGAGAAAAAAAAAGAGACGAGAGAGGGAGCAGAATTCATTGCAGTCAAACAGGAGAACTTCCAAATCATATTTAGTGTCAATACTTACTTTCCATTCAAGCAACTTCCAAATCATATCATACAATTTTTCCGTTATTCAAAATCACTAACATTCAATTCAGCCCTGATATTCGTGGTGCAAATCATGCTCATCTCCACATTTTTTTCATGCCTCTAGACCATCTGGCATCTCCAAATATCCTGTTGTACCTATAGTTAATTGCTATCTATATAAGCAACATTGTCGAGTCCTACTTACATAATTATATTCTTGTCTTGTATGGGGGGCACTCTGTTTTTTGTATGGACCTTAGAGTCCAATAAATGTAGCTGACTTTCAATTGCAGACAGGCATCGTAGGATGGAGGGAGTATAAAAAGGGAGAAACAACAACAACTTTCCTGTGTGCTTTTCCACAAGCTATCAATAATCACTTTTGTAACTGTTTTAGTTCTAAATTTTGTGAAAGACCATTATAGTACTTATTTTGAGAAAAATCATCATAGTATATTAAACACTCTCAGTTTTGTAAAAAACCAATATAGTGTTTATTTCACAATTTCAAAAGCTACATTCATAGAGAAAAATAGCAACTTCAGATATCCTCCTTGCTTCTACCATTATTAGTATTTTTACCCCGGTTACCATAATTAGTTTAGATTCATTTGTACTCATTAGACAGGTCTCAAAGAGACTTACAAGGCTAAACAGAACTAGAGAACGCCCTATTTATTGATAAACCACATCATAGCTTGTAAGAATTAATATTTCTTTCATACCCACCAGGGCCAGTTAAATTCCGTGCATGTCTCCCGCGACAATGTGTGCATAGCTTATCGATCAAATGCCCAAGACATATCTATAAACGATAGTATTCGTCCTCTCCAAGCAACCGGGCCAGTTAAATTCCGTGCATGTCTCCCGCGACAATGTGTTAAAGTGTTTGTTTCCCTTTGAACAAGAAGCAATGAAACTGTGCTAAACGAAGCTAGGATAGTAAAAGCGTCATTAATTAAATGCCCCAGCACCGTACTTCTGCTTCTCTTACCTCCCAGAAATGTCCTTCCTTCTGCTTCTCTTTCCTGCAATTTTCTAATTACCTCCCAGAAATGTCCTTCCTTCTGCTTCTCTTTCCTGCAATTTTCTAATTACCTCCCAGAAATGTCCTTCAAAGCTTATGTGTGTTGAGCTGAATTCTGAAGTGAACTCAATTACCCGACCAGCTGCTAGCAGTTCTATTTCCTCCGCATAAAAGGGCTATTCAACAAAGCTTTTGCAAGCTAGTAAACCCATCAACAAAGCTAGTTCTGATTCTAATCTTAAGCATCAAGAATTTACATATTATACACTTCTATAATTAAGCTGCCTGTAAAAGTGGGCACTTTCCACGCCAATGTGTCTAGGGCTGATCAGAACTCTCCTCCCAGCGCATGTCCTATCATAATGGCTCTTGGGAATTTTTTCATATTAAAATTCAAAGAACATAATTTCATATTGATATAAAAGATCTTGTAGCCCAAAAAATGTTCTAATTAAAATAATTTTCATCATAGAAAAGAAACAGAAATGCTATCTATCATTTACGAATAAAAAATAAATAGGGCACAGTGAAATATGAGAAAAAAAACACCGAGATCTATTGTACATGTAAAGCCTTTGCATTGAGAAGCTCAATAAGGGCGATTCAAAATTCAAATTTATTGACTTCTTCAGCCACACCATTTCTTTAGCTGCTTGACAGAATTGAGCTATTACAGCCAAGAGAATCTACACTCAGGAGACCGCTCAGTGCTAATAACTTTATGGAAAAGCACCTGAACCTAGTGCACTTATACGCCATTCAGGCATTCACACAAATCGAGAAGCTTAAAATAGTTGAAATGTAAAGACGGCATAGATTCCTTAAATAAAAAATCAAATGATGAGTCTATTTCGAATAGCTTAGTCGTGACCAATCGTCCTCCCTAGCAGATTTGCATTCGTGAAGAACATGTTGAGGAAAGAGCTTCCACTACCTTAAAAGAGCCGTAGTGTTTTCTTTCTATTTTAATGTGACAAATCACAAAGCCATACCTTTTGTATCCAATCCCTCACTAAGAAGACAATGGCTACCCCAGCTTTTTAGAATGATTTGATATGCTACGGAACTTAGTGTCTATATATTATGCATACGTGCTTCTTATGCTTCTATCAATAGCCATTAACTGCACTTGGGTGGCCTGCATGGGGTGTTATTCAATCAATGCCTTCCTTTTGGGTTTTCTCATTTTCCTTATGCATGCCATCGTCCCTTGCATTATAGCTGCAATTCAGTGCGTTCCTTTGGAGCGAGAAGCCCTCCTCAAATTCAGAAACAGCCTCTAAGATGAATCCAACCATCTCGAGTCATGGAGTCGGTGGAGTCCATATTGCTGCAAATGGACAGCTGCCATAACAAAACCGGGTACGTCATTAAACTCGACCTCAGTAGTCCATGCCCTGACCTCCAATCATTGGTATGCTCATGTTTTGGTGGTCAATTGGACCCGGCTTTGCTTGAGCTCAAACATCTTCAGCATCTGGATTTAAGTTGCAACCAATTCAATGTCATGATGCCCAAATTTCTTTGTTCACTTGATGAATTGAGGTATTTGAACCTATCCCATGGAAGATTTGTAGGTCCAGTTCCAGAGCACTTGTAAACCTCTAGTATTCAAACCATGGATTTATCATCATCATATGAATGAATGTATCGGTTGTATGTAGCCTTGGTTGGGCATCGCATTTGTACAACTTAAAGCATTTAAGTATGAACAGGGTGAACCTTTCCGCAGCTAGTGATGAATGGATGAGTATGTTCAGTTCCCTTCCCTCCTGAATGAGTTGTATTTGTCACAATGTTCTGTTCGAAGCCTTTACCAGCCGCTTCCCGTTTCAAATTTTTCGTACTGACTATGGTTGATATCTCCTCCAATTATAAACTGATTCTCCTGAATGGAAAATCTATTCTTTGGCTGGCAAATATAAGTACTCTCGTGCCAATTACTGCCGATGAAATTGGAGTTATCAAAGGGCCAATTGCTTCCAAATTCTCTAAACTTCACAACTTTGAACAACTTGTGTTGGCCGGAAATTTCATCCAGAATAACGTTTCAGCGCTTTTCACTAGTGGTTAGAGCATAATCAGAGTATTAGACTTTTCCCATAACAAGTTATATGGAGAGTCGCCACTTTCTCTCTGTAATATGACTTCCCTTATCGCACTTTATCTTGCTTAGAATCAAATTACTTGCACTATTCCAAGCTGTTTAGGGGGATCGACCTCATTAAAAACATTGCAGCTTGAATACAATCAAATTGAAGGAAATACCACTGAGTCTAGGACGATTATATGACTTGCAGGATCTTGATCTTTCTTACAATTCTCTACAAGGTCCAGTAATGGAAGATCATTAGAAAAGGTTATCCAAATTGAAGGTATTAGATCTACCGTCAAATTCCCTTGAAATTGTACTTCCACCTGACTGGGTTCCTCCTTTTCAACTAGAGTTCCTTGACCTGCGGTGATCATGGAATTCTGTATCGGATATCGGTATCTTATCGGTCGGCTTAAGAGACAAAATATCGGAGATATTTGTAAAAAAATATTGGTAGTTAAAAACTAGTTTTTACCATATAATTTTATAATCTAGCTTCTAAAATGAGTTATACTAATTTAGACAAAGCATAGATTTTAAAATATGCATATTAGGATGGGAAACAAGTGGGAAAGTTACTTTTTTCCCCTTTTTAACAAAAAAATTTTTTTTTCGAATTTTTTTTCCGAAAATATTATTTTATTATAAAATAGCGATATATCGGTCCGAAACCGATATATCAGGATATATCGCCGATATATCGGCGATATTTGAAAAAAAAATAAAAATCGATATTTATCCATCTCGTTTTATCGGGTGGGGCCCGATATCGATATATCGGCGATATATCGCCGACATGGAATTCCATGGCGGTGATACCACATTAGATCTTAGTTCCCTCCTTGGCTTAAAACACATCCATTAGGGGTAAACTACCGGAATGGATTTTTTACACAAGTCCTGCAATATTATACGTGTCTCGCAACTCACAAGCATCTTTGTGAGCTGAGATGATCTGGGCCGTTGGATTAAAATCCGTCTGCGGTCGTTAATACAGGGACAGGCGGGTTTGAACCTTGAATTATTGCCCTCCCTGCGCCGTGTTCCCTTTCTTCCTTCCCTCTTCATACTCTCTTCCCTCTCCCTTTGTGGCCCATTTTTAGGTTTTCATAAATGATTAATGTATATCTATAGAGAGGACTGCATAAATGAGTGTCGGTCTTTGCTTTGAGGAAAGCATTTGTTTAAGACAAGGTATATGATTTAAATTATGTAACAAGAAAAAGTTATGTGATTTAAACTCCGTATTGTTGATCAGTTTGAGATGTTAAATGCTAATTATCTTTATTACTCTTAGCGAATTTAGTCTTTCGCTAATTAATGTCCAAATTTGTCAAGCTCTCTTTGTCAGATAGCTTGAATCCGATTTTTGGCCTTCAGAGCCTTGTCATTTACTTCTTTAAAGCTATGTCAAACGTCCAAATTACGTAGACATTATTTGAACAATAGTACCAATGATTATCTTCGTGTAACTGCCTAAGGTATGTGTGCTAGAATTTCTCAAACCCCTTTTTGCCTTGGTATTCTTATCAGCATTTGTGTCTCTTAGTTGTACATACTCTGTTCTTTCAGATTTTTGTCATCCAAGATTCCAGCTGGCTGAAGTTCTTTATATGCCTTATCAACTAGCACTTTTTCACATTTTGCTTGTTCAATTATTTATTTTATCTATCAACAGGTACAGGTTTTCATTGTTACCAGCTTTGTGGTTAGTTTGGCTCTGTTTTAGATGAGGGACACAATGTTTTCACCCTCTGCAAAAAAAAAATTTCTGGACTTAAATGCTACTTCTTTTCCTTTTCTCTTAGGTCTTTATATTTATTCTACATGAATATTTAATACTATCTTATGATATATGATCTTGTTCTATTCCCTTGACTATTTGTATATGCCATGACCAACATGTTAGCCAACGGCCCCTCCCCACAATCCCTACTTTTTTCTTCAATCCTTAATCCCTATCTCCATGTTAGCCAACGGCCAGCGCCCCTGCCCTAGCTCTCTCTCTCTCTCTCTCTCTCTCTCTCTCTCTCTCTCTCTCTCCCTTGCCCTAGCTCCCCTACCACAGCTCTTCCTTGCCCCAAACTCCCCTGCCCAGCCCTCTTACCACCTCCCTTGGCCCGCCCCCTCCCCAACTCTCCCTTAGCCATCCCTCGCCCCAACTCTCCCTCAGCCAGCCCTCGCATCACCTCCTTTACCCATCCCTCACTGTGAATAGTAGAAAGGAGGTTCAAGATCATGACATCATGCTGTCATTGCTATTTGGAGTTTTTGGAGACAAAGATCTGAGAGTGGAGTTTCTGGTAGTCAAGGGGATTGGGACTTGGGTGATGAAGCAAGACAAGAAGATTTGGATTGAGGACAAAAGGTAATATATTCCGCCGTCTTTTGTTTTCATGTCTTCATATTTGGAAATTGTAATCATCATCTTTTTAAATTCTAAACTTTTATATATACTTTATGGTTGAATATTTTGATGTTGAACTGATGAAGGATAATGTTGTAATATATTTAATTTTATGGTGGATTTGGACGGTCTCAATGCAACTTCCGGTTAATAGTAGATTTGGATTGATTCTGCATTTAAAAACATTAGTTATGTCTAAATTAATAATTCATGACTCCCGCTCATTCTTAATAGATAGATATTTTTGTCAATTATGTTTGTTGTTTCATTGGTTGTATGTTTGTTGTTTTTCTTGTTCACATACTTGAATCATGTTATGCATTTTGGTGTTTATTGGGCATTTTGGTATTTTTATTTGGTATTTATTTGAATTAAATTAATCATGTTAATTATTGTTGTAACTTGTTGTGTATCATTGTAGATTTTGGTATTTGCATTTTGAAGCATATTGATTGATGTCCTATTTTGAGATTGTTGATTTAAAATCAAATTAGAATGCTAATTTTTGAATTTTGATCGTGGATTTTAGACATTATGGTAGTAGACATTTAATTTTGGAGATTGATTTTGAATTATTTTCTATTGTTAAACTTGATCATTGATAGTGGATTCATAAACTTTGTCTATATTTTCAGTGTGGCATTTAAAATTTTACTATAGGATATTTGATTGTTGAATATGGAGCAAGGATGAAAAGGTACTTTTATAATATAATGTGGAATTTTGATTATCATTATGGAATGTGAAATATTAACTTTAGGTTTTGAAATTTAGTCATGGAATGTGTTAGTTTGTTTATTTGGAATTGAAAATTTATTTGTAACAAAGGGAATTAGGAGTTTTGGTTTATGTAATGTGGTTGCTTTGGTTATTAAATTTCTACATAAGGAATATTGGACTATGCAAAGTTCTTATATTATATAAAGTTCTGGGGGGGGGTTCATTTTTTGAAGACGACGGTTTACATGAGATCGCTCTCGTATAACGAGCATGTGGCCAATCTTTCGGGCCATTAGATTCTGATCCGAGGGTGGATATTAAATCAGTGAGTAGGTGAATGTGTCACATGAGAGGGTAAGTGAGTTCCATGTAGCTGTTTATAGCCGTCAGATCAAGATCCAACGGCTACGAATGGAATTGACCTCATATAAGCTATACGAAAGCGATCTCATTTAAACTTTTCCCTTTTTTTATATATTGATGATGTCAGCAATCGGCTCTCTCTCCCCCCGTCAGGCTCAACACTGTTCTGGAATTCCCTCCAAAACCCGACGACCGGAGAAGCTGCCGCCGTTAGAGGGCCGGGGGTGGATGGAGTAGGAAGAAAGGAAGAACCCCCAGATGATACTCATGAACAATGCTACTGTCCAAAAGCAAGGAGATGAAATCATAGAAGATGTACAATATCTGATCAGCGAGTTACCTGATGTTGTCCTTCATCACATCCTTTCCTACCTGACTACTGAAGACGGTATAAGGACTAGTGTTTTATCAAAGAGATGGAGGCACGTGTGGACTCTTGCTCCTAATTTAGAGTTCGCCTATAGCCACCATCCGAAGTTTGCTGATTTTGTCAACCAGTCACTGCTTCATTACAGAGGCACTAGGATTCAGAAATTCTGCCTCTTTGTGTACATCAAACAATACTGCAATGTGAAGCTGGTTGGGGATGCTTGGTCTGGCTTTTACTAAAAGGTTCCATGTATGTTGACTTCCATGATCTTAATAATAAAATTAAGCAGAGCTTGAGTTAGTAAAAAAAAAAGGGATGTTAGCAATTGAACCCCGTTGGACCTACTCCGCAAGAATTCTGGGTCGATGAGAAGGACAATATTTTTCAACGTATATTTATAAACGATTAGAGCAATGCAATCTTCAAATTTGGCAAGTTACATTCCAAGAATATGGGAGGACACTTATCTTCCTTGTTGTATACTATTTCTCTTGCTACTATAAATGTACGCATAATATTCAGCCATGGCAGACAAGATGGCAGAAGTTGTAAGTAGTCATAGTAGGGGCTGGCCCTGCTGGCCTAGCAACTTCTGCATGCTTCAACCTGTACTCCATCCCCAATGTAGTCCTAGAGAAGGAAGACTTTTGTATCTCCCTTTGGAGAAACAGAGCTATGACCGATTAAACCTTCATTTGGCCAAGGAGTTCTGTGAGCACTGAGCACCCTCATCTTCCCTACCCATCTAACTCCCCGTCCTTTATATCCAAATATGAGTTCATAAAGTATGGATAGGTATGTGTCACAGTTTTGTCTGACTCCTAGGTACTGTCGTTTGGTCAAGTCAGCTTGTTATAATGAAGCTAAAGGGAGATGGAGTGTTTTAGTGAAGAATACTCAAAATGGAGGGGTACGTGTCTCAGTTTTTAGCTGTGGCACCAGGGGAAAATGGTGAGGGTTTTGTTCCCTAGTATTCCAGGCTTGGAGACTTTCAAAGGGGAGGTTATGCATTCAAACCAGTATATAAGAATGGCCTAGTTTATGAGGGTAAGAGAGTGTTAATGGCTGGATGTGGGAATTCAGGGATGGAGATTAATTGCTTTTGATCTATCAAGCCATGGAGCTGCAACTTCAATAGTTATTAGGAGGCCGGTGAACCTTCGTTTATTTTTTCTTCTTTCCTACTTTTTTTTTTCTAATTTTCTTGAGGCCATCCTTTACATAACATTTCGTGTAGATATGGATGAGATGTTAGTGTTGTGCAGTCAACTGTTGCCCTTATTTAGCAAATCTGTAGTGTAAATGAGACTTAAACGTTCACTTCCTTCAGATTTTACCTTCGTTACTCCACCAAATCTTTCATAGGATACTAACAGCTTAATTTCAGAACATATTTCAATTAATCCAAGTTTTCATTACTTGTTATTTCTTAGCAAATCTTTCTTCGCAGTCTTCCTAACTATTTTGAAATTTGATACTGAAAACTAATTGTATTTACTGCTTGATGTGTGTAGGTTCATGTTCTCGTAAGAGAAATAGTGCACCTGGGTATGGTCATGCTAAATACCTGCCATATTATATTGTGGATGCTATCATTGAATTCCTTGGCAAATTAAAGTATGGCAATTTGTCTAAGTATGGAAAGGAAGATCACCTGTGCTGGACGTGGGGATTGTAAAGAAGATCAAATCTGGAAAGATTCTGGTGAATTTCTTTCCATTCCAACGGATTTATGTGAATTTATCACATAAACAGAGTTGTACACACTACACATATTATATTATGTATCACAAAATAAAATGCCTAAGATATCTCACTGTGGGACATATGACATAGGAGTAATATACAACAAAATTATTTTTCCTAGCTTAGATTGCTTAATGTATGATATATTGTAAAAGGGAAAAGTTTAACTGAGATCGCTCTCATTTGGCTTAGATGAGGCCAGTTTAACTCGTAGCCGTTGAATCTTGATCTGACGGTTACAAGAGTGATTGATGGTCACACTCACTTACCCACACCCACTGATTTGATGTCCATCGTCGGATATCGGAATCCAACGACCCAAATGACTATCCCCACCTTATATATGAGAACGCTCTCGCGTAAACCAGTATCTTTGTAAAATCCTATTCTTATGGTTCGTTATCCCTGGGATAAGCCATGGGCTTCGACTTTGATTGATCAAGGCCGTGTATTACAAATGTGGGCCCCACAAATTAATGGGATAAACCACGGGCTTAATTCAACTTTGATTGATCGAGAATGCTGTGTATTAAACTAGTGGGCGGGACCATACTTTGCACGCGTTGGCATAGGTTTAAAATAAATAATCAGCCATTAACGCTCTCTTGTTTCAAAAATCAACAGGTCCTGCCTGCACTAGAGAGTGTGAAGGGAAGCACTGCAATTTTTGAGAATGGTAAAAGTCATCAGTTTGACGCCAGTCTTTGCCACTGGGTATGTGAGCAAGGCCAAGTCATGGCTCAAGGTATGCTAATGTTACTAATCTACTTTTCTTTATGAAGAATTCTGCTGAAAACAGAAATGGTAGGTAATGACATTTGGCAATTATGCAGGATGATGAAGACCTCCTCAATGAAGAAGGTATGCCCAACAAGAGATTCCCTAACCATTGGAAAGGCAAGAATGGATTATATTGTGCAGGGCTTGCAAGAAGAGGATTGTTTGGCATCTCAATGGATGCACAGAACATAGCCAATGACATCAAGATATCATACAATGAGGGCAAGAGGAATAGCTGATGTTATTAATTCTGCTGAGACTGTAATAATGATGCCATAACAAGATTATGGGCTTCTTGGTGACAAAATTTTTGTTATTAATTCTTGTTGCAATTTCTAATAATGAGGAAGTAATACCAATTATTCAGGTAATATATGGAAAGCCTGCAGTCTTATTCCAGGACTTAAATTTAGTCACTTACCCCAAAATTGAAACAATCCAATGTCCTTAAAACTCGGCCATCTTTTATAAAAAAAATCGTCATCTACTCAATAATAATAGAAATTAAGCCATTTTTTCTTCACAAAAAATGCTAAAAGAACCAAATCCAAGTTTGGTTCACATGCTAAAAGAAAAATAAGATAGCTGAGCAGCCCATCCAAACTTGGTTCTTTGGATCGGTTATTGGGTTGGGACTTTGTCATGGGCTGCTCGGCATGCTACAACCACATAGACCCACCAAGCTGTAATAAGGTCACAAGCATTATAACAACTTCTCCAAATTTTATTTGATATTCTAATAGAGCCTCAAATTGTATGCAACAGAAATCAGAAAGAACAGAAGCAATCAAACTTTTTAGGGATTTTCGATTTATCTGAAAGGAAACTAACAATAGGGCGATGAGAGTCCACTGATCTAGCTCGAGTCCATGAGCATAAAGAGCAGCGCTCTCAGAGAAAGGATATGCAAAAGTGTCAACCCTAGAGGACTAAAGACCTTATATACTGTGGTCTAATTACAAACAATTACAAGTAGTTGAAATTAACTTACTCTTAGCAAATAATCAACAACTAATATCAGTAAATTAGTAATTCCCTTCCTGCCTTCAGCGTGTGCCTGCATCTATTTTCCATTTTTCCTCAGCATCGGAAAGAGCTCGAACTCGAGCACCAGTTGAGGGTAGGTGGGAAATACTCATACAAATCAGCAACATTGAAGGACTTGGAAATTTGCATCTCAGGCAGTAGGTCCACCACGTAGGCATTGTCATTGATCCGCTTAAGTATTATGAAGGGACCAATTTTCTTCCGGGGCAGCTCCAGTGGGGAGCTCTTTGCGCAAATGCACAATCACCAAGTCGCCTTCCTGAAAGATCTTCTCGTGCCTGTGTCTGTTCGCCATGCGGGTATAACTGGCATTGGCCCTCTGCAACTGTTAGCGATCTTCCTGGTGGATGTCAGTCAGCAGTCAGTTTTGGAGAGTGTGTTGAGTTGAAACACTGCCTCCAGGAGATACATCCACCCCATTCAGATACATATGTTAATCAATTTGCATGATAGGATCAAGACGTTGCGCCAAGAAACTGATATACCTCTGCAATTTTCTTTGCAGTTTCTTGAAGTTGTGCTAGTGGCTTTGCGAACTCAGTTCTCAAATTTATTTGCTCATTGGACTTATCTCCAGGTATAAAACAACTAGCAGGAGCTGCAACCTGACGATGATCAAGATCATTGAATGTGCCTAACAATGTAAAGAACCAGACTTTGTTATTTATCAAAATATGACAAAGTTGTAGTCAACAAACAGATTGAAACTCCGTTATCAAGCAAGCAGCCCTTCCTTTCAATTGTATAACACCATCGGAATCAATATGCCCTAGCCTCCTCTACACTCTTGCGCGGTTTTTAAGTTCATCACGAAATTTTTGAAGCTGATGCAATGAAACACAAAGAGGTGAACAACGAGATATAATAAGTCAATACACTTGCCTAATCTCTAATATTCTAAATCATCTGTTAAGCAGGTTTAATTCAGAGCAAAGGAGAGAGAGAGAGAGAGAGAGAGAGAGAGAGAGAGAGAACAGTAAGGAATTTGCTATGGAACCAAAATAATGAGATGAATAAGAAATTTGCAATGGACCCAAAATGCAACAATTCCGTTGTGTTATTATTTTGCACAATATTATATAACCACTTCAAAATCAAAGAAAACACATCGAGGTGGAATTATGAGATAATGTATAGGTGCAGATTGTAACAGATAAACAAATTAATTGCAATTGAACAACAGTCCTTCCATACCTGAGATTCACGCATCTCTGACTTAAGCTGTTGAATTTCATGGTTCACTTCTGCTTTCCTCCGATAACTTTGCATTTGTTGCTCACTTTCACAGGACTATAAAACCAAATCATACACAAATATAATTTTTCAATAATGTGATGAGCAGCTGGAGCCAAATGAAGATCTTGGAGCTAAATCAATAAAACTAACATCCAAGCCAACGAATGTTAGACAATTACAGCATAGTTGACCACTTTCCAAAACACTACATATTAACACGTAGAAACTACAAACCTTATGCAGTGGATGGGCAAATAATTTTTGCTCAAGTTCATTTAGTTGATTAACTGACTGAACAAACTCTGGATCCTCAATTCCGATATCCTAGTAATTGAAAATGAAAATGGCATTCACGGAAGAAACTCTTCCAAATATCTGTGATGCGCAGGTGAGTCCTTGTTGACAACACATCCAAGCACACAAATGAACGCTCACTAAGAAATACATGAGAGAGAGAAAGAGCAACATAAAATAGTTTCCTAATTGTGATTCAGCTATTATCTGGAATTTGAGCAGCTAAGCTAGCGACATCTGTACAGAAGCATGCAGCACATATGTCATCTCGTTTTCACCACCGCTTTACTATTTCTATCTTTTTTCTGAAATTACATGATTACTCTTTTGGAGGCAATAATTTTATGGCTTCATCATTAAGAAAATTCCCATATGTACCAAAAGCACCTACACATGAAAATACCTCAAATATGTTGAATGTGGTAAAATAAACATTTTATGTACATGGATAGAAACATCTACTTTTACAGGATCAAGTTTTGGAAGGCCGTGGGGGAAACGAGTTCCCAGGGCCTGTACAGCAAGAAGCACGTTTTGTCTTGCTTCCACTGGTCTAAGATCAGAAGGAACAGATACCCTAATACTGCTGAGAGCACAGATTAGAGGTAACTGTACAGGAACCTAAGAAAACAACATTTAAAATATAGTCAAAAGTCCGAGACAAAAATCTGGCATGTCATCTGAGAAGATTAAACTGCCTAGCCAATTTAAAAAATAAAACTGACCCCGCACATGAAGCTGTCCTTTTATGAGCTTCATTCAACTCACCACAGTTCCACGTGGTTAAGTATACAAAGCCTACTACTTCAAATAAGTAGCAGGATTGAAAACATACCGGCCTCCCAGGAAGAAGAAAACATAGAATTCTTTCCGGTCGTATTATTTCAGCCATGATCTTCTTCTCCAACAGTGTAATACTAAGTCTCAGTTTATGGTATTCAGCAAGTTCAGTCTGCATAAAAATAATGATTAAAAGATAATAGTAAGATCTACTACATTCAGCACAAAACAAAAAAGTGCCTCGCCTGAGGCATCGAGCATAGCAGCTTCCTTTTCAAGTTTAGATACTCTTTCTGTCACGGCCCGGGTTTTAGAAACCATTTTTAAACCAGAGTGGTAGCGGAAAACTCGAGGATTGTTCCTCTAAGCGATAAATCTTTCGATGAAAAATTTTCGACTAAGCGTCTAGGCCGTGATAACTGCGGTTCACAAATATGGATACAAAACCATATATACATATATTAATACAAGATGCAAAGTCGATTAAACTAAAGCAAGTCCTCTAAGTGCAAGTCTGTCATCCATCTCAAAATAAACTAGAAACAGTTGGCACTCGCGCCTTAATACAACTCTAGGACAAACCTGTAGCAGGAGATATACTACGCAATCGGAACGTCCTCACCACCAGGCTCCCAAGTGCCACGTGAAGTCACTCTTCCACAGCAGCACCTACATCACATAGGGATGCTGAGTATAAAAATACTCAGTGGGATACCACAACACAGTCATCATCACATCAAATTAGGATTTGCATTAACATATTATGCAACCTATTACAGGATTCCACTTGAATCTTTTATTAATCTTTCAAGCAAGTCTTTTATTACTTCCCATGTTCAAGTTCAATCATTACGTCTTTGTCCCATAGACAGACTCACTGAATGTCATACCTACATGACAGACAGCACGAAAACACCGTGACTATCATTCTGGTTAATACCGGTAATCACGGCACGCCCTGAATTTCTCAAGGGTGACTGCCTCGCCCATTCCTTACCTTAGAAGGTATGACCATCGGAAGGGTCCGGCTCCACATCAGCTCCTAGACTCGATGTGGGTCGGGAAACGCAGCCTTCTAGGATGCTAACGTCTCCAATGTTGCGCACAGTAAACCACCTGGCAACTAAGGCTCAGGATGTGTGGCTTTCTCTAAAATCCATAGAGAATAAGCACGCTCTCTCTAAAATCCATAAAGAAGAGGTAACAGCTTAAGCCTGGCCAATAAAGTATGTAATACTCTTTCTAAAATCCATAGAAAGGCTTTCTAAAATCCATAGAAAGATGCAAACATGGCCAAAATATCATATCATGGTTCCCTCTAAAATCCATAGAGAGATATAACAGCTTAAGCCTGGCCAATAGACGATGGTCCTTATTAGGTACCATAACACAGAGCTTCCACCAGTCGGAAGATGTGAATGCTCTCTAAAATCTATAGAGAGATACAGACGGCAGAGCTTCCACCAGTCGGAAGATGCAACACCACTCCCATCTATTCCTTGTGATCCTTAATAGGTATCACAGTATTACCAGTATGAATCCATCACACACTATTCACAGCTGTTGGCTTAATAGCTCAACAGATAGCCTGACATTTGACTTAATAGTCATTCGGTCGCTTGATCGGAAGTCACTCACACTCATACACAGACTCCCAATCCCAAGGGCATTTTAGTCTTTATCTTGATTAGGTTCTTCCCAACCCTCAAGCTCAGCCCTCAAGTCATCATTTTATTATCTTCCATAAAATGATTATGTTTCTAAACCATCTAGGTTTATTAGTCGGGTTTTTCTTTACCATTTAAGGTCATTTGCTATCAGTCAGCATAACAATTACGGACGAATGCCCATTGTACAATAACATCAAACATATACCAATAACACAGCAGTTTGGGCTTCAAATTATTTATTAAAGAGCCCAAAATCAACAACAGGAGCCTATGTACCAAACTGGCTCTGTATGTACCACACTGCACACAAATACACAGACAGTCAAGCCTGACCGTCAGTTATAAACAGATTTTAACTGTCGGTTAAGGTCCACCGGTAGTTCAAAATCTAAACCGGTTTATGAACCGGGTTTATTGTTGAACCAGGGTTTGGTTTAGAAATAGACCGAGTTTGGTCTAATTATGAACCGGGTTTGATTTATTTTTGGACCGAACCGGGTTCAGTCTGTTTCTGAACCAGTTGGTTTAATGGGCCGGGTTTGGTCTGATGATGGACCGGCCCGGTCCGGTTTTCCTCAGGAAGACGACTGGTTGGTCGTCTGGCTGCAGCGGCCGCCACGACGGCCGCCGTCGCATTGCCACCGGCCGACCAACCCCCACCGCTTCCCCTACTCCCCCTGGCCGTCTGCCCGTGGGCAGATTCGGGGGAGAAATTGGAGTTTGGCAGCAACGTAAAGCTGCTGCCTTTCTTACCTCAGCGGTGGCCGGCGGCCTGTCGACCTCTGCTGCCCCGCCGGCGGCCCTTTTTCTCCTTCTCCGGCGACCCCATCCCTTCCTTTGGCAAAGAAACCAAAAAGCTTAAAACTCGAGGGGAGGTTATGGGATCCTACCTCGTGCTCCGTCGATGGCGATCCACCACTCGTCGGAGTCGCCGGGGAAGCGATCGGTGCTGGAGCTTCGTCGGGCGTCGAGTTCGCCGGAGAGTCGCCGTCGCCGCTCTGATACACCCTCCCCTGCTGCTCCCTTCCTCTCTGCCGGAATTGTCGTCAGGAGTCGCCGGACGTAGCCAAGGTGGCCGGAATTCACGCTTGCCGCCGGAAGCCGCAGTCGCCGGTAATCGCAGTCGCCAGCCCAGGTCCACTGCTCCCCCCTCATCTCCCATATAAGCAGCTGGCTCCCTCCTCCCCCGAGCCAGCTGCTGGACTGCCTCTTACACCTGGCCCTTCCTACGGCCAGGTGTTACATTCTTCCCTCCTTTAAAAGAATTTTGTCCTCAAAATTCAGGTATATTCTTCTTCAAACAACTCTGAGTATGCACGCTGCATTTCTTCTTCTGTCTCCCAAGTATTTTCCTCAAACATATCATTGCACCACTGAACCAATACTAATGGAATCACTCTATTCCTTAGTACCTGATTTCTTCGATCCTTAATCCTGATCGGTTTTACTTCATAGGTCAAGTCAGGTTTTAGTTTCAGCATGGAATAGTCAACCACATGTGCATCATCCCGACAGTACTTTCTCAACTGCGAGACATGAAACACGTTATGTACCTGATCCAGATTGGGAGGCAAAGCAAGTCGATAAGCTGAGTTACCAATCCGTTCAAGGATTTCAAAAGGACCTACAAACCGAGGACTCAATTTTCCTTTCTTTCCAAAACGCAAAACCCCACGTGTGGGTGAGACCTTCAAGAACACATGGTCACCAGTCTCAAACTCAAGATCTCTACGCCTTCTGTTTGCAGTGTTTCTGTCGCTCCTGTGCCAACCGAAGCTTTTCTCGAATGAATTTCACCTTGTCAGCGCACAGCTGAAGCATCTCTGACTTGATCATGACTTTCTCACCAACTTCATTCCAACAAGTTGGAGATCTACAGGGACGTCCATAAAGAGCTTCATATGGAGCCATTTCAATACTAGATTGGTAGCTATTGTTGTAGGCAAATTCAATTAAGGGTAAATGGTCATCCCAATTACCTTTCCAATCCAACACACATGCTCTAAGCATGTCCTCCAAGGTCTGAATCGTCCTTTCTGATTGTCCATCAGACTGAGGGTGATACGCTGCGCTGAAATTGAGTGCAGTGCCCAAAGCATCTTGTATACTCCTCCAATGGCGTGACGTGAATCTAGGATCCCTATCAGACACTATGGAGAGAGGGGCACCATGCAATCTTACAATTTCTCGGATATAGAGTTGAGTCAAACTTCCTGGAGTCTGCTTCCACCGAATTGGTAAGAAGTGTGCAGACTTGGTCAGCCGATCTACTATCACCCAAATAGCATTATGCTTCTTCTGGGTAGGAGGTAAGCCTACTACAAAATCCATGGTGATATGCTCCCACTTCCATTGCGGAATCTCTAGTGGCTGCAAAAGTCCTCCAGGTCGCTGGTGTTCTGCTTTAACCTGCTGACAAGTAAGACATCTGGCTACAAACTGGCCAATATCCTTCTTCATTCCATCCCACCAAAAGTTATGCTTCAAATCTTTGAACATCTTTGTTCCACCTGGATGGATGGTATACTTGGAATGATGAGCTTCATTTAATAATTCTCTACGCAGTTCTGAGACAGCTGGGACTACTAATCGACCGTTGAATCGAATACCCCCATCAGCTCCTCTAACCGAACCTATCCTTTTGAGTAAATTCTAAACTTCTGGATCCGTTGCTTGCGCTACAATAATCTTCTCGACAATTCCAGATTGTACCAACAAAGTTGGCCACAAAAGACTTCCCTCCTTTGGATGGTGGTTCTATGTGTAGGCTTGCCATAGATTCTAGCAATTCCCATTCTTTGATCATCATAAAGGCAGCAAGGGTTTCTGACTTTCTACTAAGTGCATCTGCCACCCACATTAGCTTTGCCGGGGTGGTAAGCTATAGAGAAGTCATAATCCTTGATATACTCAAGCCAACGCCTTTGCCTCAAATTCAGATCTCTCTGAGAGAAAATATACCTCAAGCTTTGATGATCTGTGAAGACTTCGAACTGCACACCATAAAGATAGTGCCTCCATAACTTCAATGCAAACACCACTGCAGCTAGCTCAAGGTCATGTGTTGGATAGTTCCTCTCATGTGGCTTTAGTTGTCTTGAGCCATAAGCCACAACTTTGCCCTGCTGCATGAGTACACAACCTAAGCCTTTCCCAGATGCATCACTATACACCACCAAACCCCTTTCTCCTGAAGGAAGAGTAAGAATTGGTGCACTAGTTAATCTGTTCTTCAACTCCAAGAAACTGTTTTCACATTTTTCATCCCATATAAACTTCACATCTTTCTTTGTCAATTTGGTCAAAGGTAGGGCAATAATAGAGAATCCTTCAATGAATCGTCTATAATACCCTGCCAAACCCAGAAAACTTCTAATCTCGGTGACCGTTTTTGGTCTTTCCCAATTGACTATAGCCTCTACCTTAGATGGATCAACAGATATGCCATCCTTTGAAATAATATGCCCTAGGAAGTTAACGCTTTCTAGCCAAAAGTTACACTTGCTAAACTTGGCATACAACTGATGCCCTCTCAACACATCTAATACTCGCTCCAAATGCTTTGCATGGTCCTCGAAGGATGACGAGTAGATAAGGATGTCATCTATGAAGACAATGACAAACTGGTCCAACCAAGGATGATAAATCCGGTTCATCAAATCCATAAAGGTCGCAGGTGCATTGGTTACTCCAAAGAGCATTACTAAGAATTCATAATGACCATACCTGGTCCTAAAGGCAGTCTTAGGGATGTCTTCATCTCGAATCCTCAACTGATGATAGCCTGAGCGAGGGTCAATTCGAGAGAAAACTTTGGCTGCATGCAACTGGTCGAATAGATCATCTATCCGAGGCAAGGGGTATTTATTTTTAACAGTCACCTTGTTCAACATCCTATAATCGATGCACAATCGAAGAACTTTAGAAGTTTCTGGATTGAAGAAAGGGAAAGCTCCAGAGTAGAACCTTCTCGTACTGAAATTGATGGAAAGAATTCTTTATAACATGATCAGCAGTAAACTGGTCTTCTTCTCGACTCATTAGATTTAAAATTGTGTAGTAACTTAGTCGGAACGTACTAAGTAGCGGAGCCGGCTTACCTAGGATCATGTCCTTTAAGGTATTCATCTCCATCTACAAATAATAAAAAAACAACCAATAAGAAAACAAAGCTGTCTATATTTTATACATATACCTTGATACCTTGATATCTTCAGTTTCCACATGCATAAAGTACAATGTGTAGTCAAATATACACCAAATAATTTGTTCCTAGACTATTACTACTCAAATTATCAAGGTTGCAGGCTATACATCATGAAGCTTGTATACGTTTCAGATGCTTATCACAAACATAAAACATCCACGTAGTGAATTCATAAAAAAGGAGAAGTTGAGGGACCATAAAGGCATACATACGTGTGCGTGGGTGGACAGAGAGAGAGAGAGTGAGAGAGCAGAAAACCAGGCCTGAATTAGAAATAACGATCTGTTCGAGAAACCAGACAGGATCAGCCAGTTCGAATGGGTTTATCTGGACCAGTTATGGTTCGGATGGACTGAAGAAACGGATTTTAAAATAGTCTCTAATTAGTTAACAGGTAGCGCTGGTTATAATCCAAACTGGGGGTCAAGCAAACAGATTTAGGCAGAGTGGGTAATATAAGTTATGTCAGAAGGTAGTCTTGATTGGGCAGTCGTGTTAAAATAGAATAACGAAGTTCTTGCCAAGAAGGTGCCATTTCATGCATAGGCATCAAACTTATGACCTTCTTTCCAATGTGAGGACTCTTGCAAGGCGGCACCCTTCCTTATCATTGGTGCCAAATACCCCACCAGGTATAGTTTAACTAGGTTGAGCCAACAATCAAATAAGTTCAACAAGATCATCCACCTTTATTAATTTCTTAATGAGTAAAAAATATCAATCCACCAAAAAGGAAGTAAAAGACGGAAGGATCATGTAAACAGCTATAAATAACTATTCTACTACCCGAAAGGGCTTACAAGTAAGACACTTTTAGGAAGTCAAACCATCCAACTATGATTACCTGAATATATTCTCCAGAGCCTATGTAACGATGACTGTCACCATCCCACTTTCTAACAGACGTAAACACAACAGTTTTTGCTGGCATGTTCAAGCCCATAGGAAACTGTTTTGCATAGCAGATAATAGTGTTAATGATGCTTCAGAGACAAACAATGTATTGGGATCAGTGCAGGCATCAAAATACTCAATTTTTGTAAAAGAAGCCATTCTGTATCATGAACTTAATAAGGCAATCACATCACACGTGCATTTTGATACATTTTTATTTTTATTACTGGCTAGAGGAAAAAAAAAACAGAATGAGCAAACTACTTACTGTTTCTGTCACAAAAAGAGCCTTTATAAGACCTTCTTGGAAGAGTGATTCCACCAGTTCCTTAATTATTGGTAAAAAGCCAGAATGATGTACAGCAATACCTCTTTGGAGCAATGGCAACATCAACTCAATGGCAGGTAGTCCTCTATTTTCTTCACTTAAGCAGAGAACTGCATTCCTAAAAATTTCTTCAACAGTATCCTTCTCCTATTAAGTATTAAAATTAAGCTTTGACATTGGCATAGCATGTTGCTCACATTCTCTTCGACTGAGGCTAAATATAATAACTGGCTGAAACTTATTCTCCATTATCATCTGTCACATGAAAATAAATGATCTACTTATGGTGGAGCATTTGATCATAATTAGGTAATAAATAGGTTCAGTTTCCTTATGGTATTTCACAATAAATAAACGGGTCCTTCAAAAATAATTAACAGACAGAAAGTTTAACACAAAATAGGTCTTTAATCATCAATGCGTGCAAGTATGGCTCTGTCAAGTGTCAGATAGACATTAAACTATCTCTAGCCTGCACCCAGGTCCAACTATAAGACATATGTGTTTCATTTGAGAGTGTGTCGAATAAAGAACACTTCTCAGCCAACGAAACTTCATCCATGTTAATAGAAAAAGAAGTGAGATATGACAAGTAAAGACACTCCATCCTAGTTACTGCAAACAGTCCAGTATCGTGTTAGAATAAAGCTGAGAATAAAACGTCCATACCTTGACAATTTTATATATGTCTGAACCCCAGAAGCAGTGCTATTTTTTGCAATCCTTCCACTAGCTTTAGCACCCTCACTCTTGTTACTGTCACCCACTTTCCTCGTTTTCGCAAAAGTATCCTGTAGCTTCATATAATTGGTCTCCTTGAATTGCTCATTCTCATCCACAACAAGAAACAAGCCGCTTCCACCCATTGGAAACACGTAATGCTGGAGAGGAGTAGGTCTAAAATTCGTGTTAACAACATGACATGGTTGTTTGTGCAAATTACATATCCACTCAGCAAATTCAGTTGCATTTGACATTGTAGCTGAAAGGAAGACCATCTTAATTGCGGGAGGCAAAAATATAATGCTCTCCTCCCAAACGACCCCTCGCTCTCGATCCTTCATGTAGTGGATCTCATCAAAGATAACCCACGCAACCTCCTTTAACACCTCAGAACCCCTATATAACATCCCTCTGAGAATCTCAGTGGTCGTTACCAAACAACTGGCATTGGGTGCAAGAGTGACATGACCTGTCATTAACCCATAGTCTGATTCATTGCCTTCCAGGCAAGCCACAGATACTTGCTGGAACGGGTCAAGTTTGATCAGGTATGTCTTTGCCATCTGGCCATTGAATGCTGGATTCGACAAAGTTCCATAAATTGACTCCTCTTTAGCTGAAGTATAACCACTCAGGACTGCAACCTCATGAACACACGTCCGAGCAACATTACAGCGTTTAAATTCAGACTTAGGAGTTTCAGAAATATCTTCAGACAACAATCGAGATTTCACTTCTGGAGATTGCGTTAACTTCCGCTTACCTAAAGGTGAGGACTCTTCCATTTCTATTATACTTTCAAATATACGAACTCCAAGAAAAAACAATAAAAGGATGTGTGTTCTCGCTATTTATATCAAATGCTACAACACCCTCCTCTGCAGCTGCATAAAGAAATAAAATGGATGAACTTCGAAGGAGCAACAATTTCCAGCATTAAGTAACTTCCTATTTTCCTACAATGAAGCGCATAAAGGAAACAAGATGAATACGATGTACACTCTCCGTCCAATGAAGCTCTTCCGGTGAAATACGGATCCAACATTACATGGCTGTGTTTGCTCCCTCAAAGCAAAAAACACGAAAAAGGAACCCAAAAAACTCTGTTTTTTTTATAAATATCACTAATTTTGCAGTGCAGACGAACTTCATTGGACAGAAGGAGTAATCAATATTCACAGACTGCATTTTGTACTGAACAAGATACTCCCTCCATCCATTAGCCCCTGTCTGTATTTGAAAATGAGTGAATCTTATTGTAAAAAACCCGGAACCCGAAATAAAGAAAAAATTGTAAAAACAGACGAGAAGAAAAGTTGGTCCTCACATTTTTCTTATAAAGTGAGCTACATATTGCAAAACAGAAGTCTGAAAGAGATAAATTAGAGAAGAGAAGGGAAGGGGTTTTGCTTACTTCAAAGACAGGACTAAGGAGACTAAGGAAGTGGTTTTGCTTACTTCAAAACAGAAGTCTGAAAGAGATAAATTAGAGAAGGGAAGGGAAGGGGTTTTGCTTACTTCAAAGACAGGACTAACGAGAAGCTCCAGAAACTGAAGGCCCTAGGCGTCGGCGCGGCGGGGTTGTCGACCTCCGTTTTCAGATATGTTCACAAAACGTCTTCCCGTTTTCGGGTCGGCAAGAAGCACTCACTGAGCTTATAAGCCACATGTTGAAAGTTGATCCATTGAAATATTTTCAAGGAGATATATTCCCTCATCCTACGGTAATTGTCTGGATTGGAAAGAAGAAATGAACTTCATTATGGATTTGCAATCCAGACATTTAATGTGGAATGGAGGGTAAATGGATTAATGAAGATTCTATTTTACTGTAGCATCCACGTTTTTTCCATGCTGAAACACCTTAGGACGCGTTTCAGGCTGGATATAGAAAAAATATGGATGCTATAGTGGATATCCAAAATCTACTGTAGATGTTTTGCTTTTTTCTCGCCCCAAACGGCCCCTTAATGGGAAAAATCAGAGTTACGTTAACTTGAGTAAAAAGGAGGTCTTGGATTTTAGTTGCCCACCCGGGATTAATCCCAATTAACCCAATATGTATGATGGCTTGGCCTTGTATGTAACTAGGGTGGCCGCAACGGATACAGTGCTCTACGACTCCGGTTCCTTGCCCCCTTCACCCACACACACTCCTACTCCTAGGTATCAAAAAGGGGGAAAAGAAACAAGTGATTCACACCTCACATCTAAGCCCAAGTATTTCTCGCATTTATTGGACCAAATTTATTTATAGGTGTTTTTGGTGCATCAATAGGAAGAACATAGATCTGGTGCAAACTGCCAGCTGGGGACATACACTCTTTTCTCACATTGACTTGGTTATGAAAGAAATGGTGAAATAGATTCCGTTACAATTGATATAGGTGAATATAGATTTTATGCAACATGTTAACTGTACAGTCATATTTATACTTATGAAGGGAAAAGTTCAAAGGAGGCACTCACACACATTTGCATGAGGCGAGTCACCTCGATCATCTGACGGTACTAGGGGTGTGTGGTGATTCACCCTCACCTACCCTTGATTGCATACCCGCCTTTGGATCAAAATCTGAGGGCTCAAGGTGATTCCGCTCATTCAGTCTGGATGAGTCATGTCTCATCTAAACACATAATTCATGACAAAACAATGTCATAAATTTGAATGTGTACTTTTGGGGGGATAATTGAGTCACACATTAGTTTGCGTAGGGCCAAATGAGTTATGCTATACAGTGGTCATACATTTTTTCTTTTTATAAATCTACATGATTAACAACCTTCTCTTAGGGGAATTAATCCCCGATCCTTCCCTCGCAAGTCTCTTAGAGAGAGAGATGAGACCCTATGAGGCCCATAAGAGAACGAAAACCCCATGTATCAATCCTTATCCCACAACCATGGATAAGATGTAATTAATCCCACTACCATATAGCCACAATTAATGGAAAAAAGTCCCATGGATTAGAGCTCTTGAAATTAACAGCTGCTAGAGTCCAAATTCATTGTGGAGAGGTAGAATTTTGCGGGTTCCTCTCCAAGGGGTCTATACTGGTCCAATGTCGTGGTCCTCCCTATATGGGCAAAACCAAGGAAGCACGGACGGGACACAGATACCATACAATCTGAGTCCCACGATAGGTCAATTTTCATGAAATTAGGAGAGTTATATGAGAATACCATTCTTCATATGTATTCAAGTATATTTTAGTTTACTTCTTATATTAATGAAGTATATAGTTGGTCTCTAATATAAAGGTAAGAAACCCATGCAACTGTACCTGACAGGGACACATATACGATAAGGATACGGCTCCAGTTTTGGAATACCCATTATGTTAACACAACCAAGAATTTAACTTTTACACTAGTGAAGGCTCTACTAATCATTAAATAATAATATCACTTTTCTGTTTGATAAAACAATGAGTAAGACGATATTTATAAGCAAGAAATTAAAGAAGAACTAGTTTACATCTTGTGACTGTAGTGAGGAAGCCGCCCGTTGCTTGCGACGATCACCATCAGCACTGGCGTTTGTGTTGCTCCTTGTTAATGGCTGTATTAGGATGAATGGCTCTCATTTTGACACCTTATGGTAGGCTTGGCCAAAGGACATGTGAAGAAACAACTATGTGGGCCTCTCCGGCCGAAGAATCATAGCTTTGGCAAGACAAACAATCATCCACCTACTTATCTATCACTACAAAGATTCTTTTGGGCCCCCAGCAACAGCAGCCAGAGACAGCAACCTCCAAAAACTACTGACCATAAGGTAAGTGAAGACGATCTTACAGACACTAGGGTTTCAGTGTAGGCATCCAACTTCCATAATGGGACAGGAGCTTTTACTACTAACTATAAAACTAGGGTTTCCAAATATAAAACTGAAAGACAGGAAAAATAAACAGGTAGGGGACCAAAAGAAAAGAAAAGAGAAATGAAACTATGTTAGCTAAGGTTGTAGACATTCTTTCAGATTGGAATGCTGATCAGATTAGCACTGTATATATGTAAAATTAATAGAGCTAAATTACAAATTAATCCCTATGTTCTAAAATATTGTCTACATTTGAGAAAATTTTTATTTTTATTAGACCATGAAGCCCACAAGGAAGTCACGTGATTTCTTCTCCCTGATGTCCCATCCAACTCGTAAGCTTGTTCACGAACCAAGTTCAAGTCAATCCTTCCAAGTCTCCTCCAATTTTAGAAGAGGAAGTCACGTGATTTGGTGAAATGTATATAGTATTTTAGAACAACGAATATTTTCAAATATACTCAGTATTTTGGAACAGAGGGAGTATCTGTTTTTTTCTCTGCTACAAAGTATTGTAGGCATAGAAAGGTAAGACCATTAGAGATGGAAGGACTCACCCCTCGGCCCTCTCGGACTCTGCCACACCCCGAAGATACCTTAACTAGGTGGGAATTGTCCAAACGCCTTTACGAACTGAATTAATTGATGCTGATAAACATCTTTCAATCTAAGAAGAACAATCTTGTACTCCATACGTTTCATATCAAAAGGAATTAAAATCTGTTCAATTTAAAAACTATGTAGGACTACTAATGTAAAATAGAGTAGATGATATGAACGGAAAACATGTCTAAAATACTATTATTATTAATTCAAAAGATACTTATTTAAGGATAATTATCCAAAAAAATGTATATAGCTTGCTTAGTTGGCCGACATATAGTTTCTATGAACCGCAATCTTTTGAGTTATGTGAAACACAAATGTTTGATCCACTTTATCCTGAACCACTAGTAGTGCTCAGTAGGTGTTTTGCTTCTGAAGTGTCTGCTTTGATATCATTTCTCCAACATGGTTGAAGCAAGGTGGATTGACTTCCATGAGCTAATTTCTTATTTTAAGGAAAAGGTGAAGTCCTATATATGCTTGTGAATGGAAAGTATATATGCATCCTTCTTATGTTGGTCCACATGGTAATGAAGGTAAATTTGAAAAATAAATCAAGAATAGTGCTTTAAATTTGTCATTTTTATCTAACTATCAAATATTAATTGCATTTTGTATCATTATTGTAAGGATATAAATGGGACTCTGTAGTGTTCCAGAAAGTTCCTCTGGGTGCGGCCTGAAATTACATTTCGATTCGTATAATACTTTGGTAACATAATTTTTTTTTATAATTACATACTCCTTCCTTTCCCTTTTAATAGTCCTAGTTTAAAAAAATGATCCATATTAGTCGTCCAATTTTGATCAATTTAGATACTTTGAAACAAAAACATTTGGTAAACTTCTTAAGATTTCATTTTCATATAACAGTTGCCAATTGTGTTTTTGGATTCTGTTTTTTGAAGGGCAACGCTTTAGATCAATATAAGAGTGGTGAAGTTGCATGAAAAAGGGCTGAAGGCCCATATACTGCAGCTCAGTTCCATTCAACTTGGAAAGTACAGATTGCTAGTAATGCTAGCCCAACTAACTTTTTTGGAAGTGAATTCCCATCCTACGCAATGGATGGGCCTAAATCCAATGTACCACTAACATAAACAGCTTCCGCATGAAGCCATGATTGGCACAATTGAGATTAGATTAAGCTGTCATGAAGCTATGATTGGCTCATCAGTTTTCTGCAATCTGGACTAGACTCACAAACCAGGAGACATTGTACATCATGTCACCTAGAGAAAGTGTACTGGGCTAATCAGTGACACTTCCCTTCTCCCAGTCAAGCTATAAGCACTTTCCAGGTTAATGCAAGCTTAATCATGACCAAAGCACATATACGCTCTTTAGCTATTAAAGAAGGCCAAACTTCCAAGTGGAGTTCATGGCACACTATCTAGGGCTAAAAACTGAGGTGCCTTCTCCATTTCTCACATTCCTCAGTTATTTCAACCAAATAATGACTCTCACCATGAATGGTGAACTACCATTCATTGCTGGTTATGTTGCAACAAGGGCAATTGACATAGATGCCGTAAAAAAATCATGCACCCTGAATTGGGTCCCAACACGGAATCTCCCAACCTTTTAGATTTAATATTCAAGAACCCACTTTGCTGAAAAGAAGATACCCATTTGCAAATCAGAGAATTCCACACTCAATTTCTGTCATTGTAGGAAATAAAGAGGAAGAAAAAGGAGAGAATACCTAAAAGCAAGGCGATTATATGGTGGTGGGCGATTGCACCTTCTTTGGTGCCCACTTTCTGCAAGGTCCAATAGATTATATTCTTGTTCTCACCAAATTCTGCTTCTATCGGCTTCTTGCCTGTTATCAGTTCCAAAAGAACCAAGCCGAAGCTGTACACATCACACTTGGTCGTCGCCTTTGCTGTGTATGCATACTCTAAAGCATGTTACCAAGCAATTAGAGTTGGTTAGTCCATCAGTTTAGCAAAGTACATTAAGTGTGAAAGAGGAATCTACATCATTTGAATCAGTATGAACAGTTTCTTAAAGAACAAGATCAAAGTTTTATCATAAAGGTCACAGTTTCTGTTCTAACCAAAGAATGAATCGTTACTACAAATTGATATGCCAACACAACCAGTCAGCTTTAAGGGCACAACATAGTAATATCAGTCAGATATATCAACACAATCATTCGGTTTGAAGGGCATAACATAGTGATATCAGTCATCAGATGTCATGAACCTATCTAAAGAATATCACTAGCGCATAAATAGAGAGATAACATACTAATATATGCAACCTGCTAAGCATATAATATGTGAAGTGCACAAAAAATTAAACTGAAATTCAATTACCTGGTGCTAAGTACCCGTATGTTCCGGCAATCACAGTAGATGATGGATCTTTTCCTCCTCTAGCTTGCAAGACCTTAGCCACCCCAAAGTCTGCAACTTTGGGCTGATAGTCTGCATTGAGAAGTATGTTGGTGGACTTGATATCCCTGTGAATAATTGGTGGAAGAAGATCATGGTGGAGATAAGCAAGCCCTTGTGCTACCCCCCAAGGGCAATTCTGTGCCTGGTAGACCAATCAAGGCTGCACTTTCCTCTGTGAAGTGCATCCCACAAGTTTCCTTTGGGCATGTACTCATACACTAGAAGGTTGGAATCTGAACTTGAAAAACAACAATACAGCTTGACTATGTTCTTGTGCCTAATGTTCCCCAAGGTCTCAACCTCTGCCTCCAATTCGCGGTGGAGGATGAACTGATCTGATGGTGAGTCCTTAGTCCTTTTGCTCCAAAACTTCTTGACTGCTACCACTTCTCCATTGTTCAATTCAATCTTGTACACTGTACCAGACCCTCCATGACCAACTAAGTTCTTGTCAATCAGTGCCTCAACAATTTCTCTCTGATCAAAGAAGATCTTATGGAAACTTCTAATATCATAAGAGACTGAAGTCCATGAGGATAGTCCCTCCTGATAGACCAAAGAGACAAAATATCGGAGATATTGTGCAAAAAAATATCGGTGGTCTAAAACTAGTTTTTACCATGTATTTTCACAATATAACTTCTAAAATGAGTGATACTAATTTAGACAAGAATAAATTTTAAAATATGCATAAAAATAATTATATAATTCAAAGTAAGACCGGAAACAAACCGGAAAGTTGATTTTTTTCTTCTTAAAAAATTTTTTAATTTTTTTTAAAAACTACTCTTTCTTCCCTTTCTCCGATGGAACTATCCTTAGATCCTTTGATCTACAACATTAGATCAGAGCTGGTTCCGAAAACCTGCGCTCCCTCCCACCCTCCCGTACTTCTGTCATGGGAATACAAAGCCTCTTTAGCCAAGCATAAACATGATATTGATGACATCTTCGTTGAGCAGCGAGAGGCGTTGCAACAAATTTTTTCTGTGTCAGCAAGTCTATCCTTGTTGACCCCTGCACGAGCACAAGCTAACATCACCGACAATCAAATCGTCGCCGGACTGCCCATTGAAGACAGACACAACTGAAGTCACGGAGGTGCAACTAGCAACTCTTCGTTGTCTTCATGTGCTAACAAATTCATGATGGGTCCTACGCCGCAAGACCCACCGCCATTGGATTCATCATTCCCATTGCTGCTCGAAGTTCCGTCCATCGCTTGTTGCAGGAAAGTTGGATTATTTCATGGTCTTACCGCAGCCCACCACGAGCATCAACATCAAAGTCATCTCCGGCCATGGGACGGTCGTGAATAGCAATTCCTTGCTTCCGGGGGTGTGAGGTGTGTGCTTGAGCTACAATATCTTCAGCATTTGGATCTAAGTGAACACGTGTTTCAAGGTCCGATCCCCATTTTTTTTGGCTCTTTGGGTAAACTAAGGTATTTGAACCTATCCCAATGAGGATTTGAAGGATAAATTCCAAGCCATTTAGGAAATCTCTCTACAATAGAGATCATGGATTTTCCACATGAGCTTTGGTTGTTTGCACACATTACAGTTTCTAAAAATGAATGGGTTAACCTTTCATCAGCTAGTCATGAATGAATGAGTGTGTTCACTTCGCTTTCCTCCCTAAAAGAGTTGCATTTGTAAGACTATAATCTTCAAGATGTTTCCCGCCTGCTTCCTGTTTGAAATCCCTCATCTCTTACTCTTATTGATGCCTCCAACAGTCATGACCAAGGAATTCTATATCGGCGAAATTTCGCCGATATATCGATTTCGGGCCCCACCCGAGAAATCGAAATGACAAAATATCGATTTTTAAAAAATTTATAATATCGGCGAAATTTCGCCGAAATATCGGCGAAATTTCGGTTTCGGACCGAAATTTCGCTATTTAAAAAAAAAACATTTTCAAAAAAATAAATTTGGAAAAAAAAATTTATTTTTTTTAAAAAAGGGAAAAAATAACAACTTTTCCCTTGTTTCCAATCCTAATATGCATTTTTATGCATATTTTGAAATCTATGCTTTATCTAAATTAATATAACTCATTTTATAAGCTAAATTGTGAAAATATATGACAAATTAATTTTTAACTACCGATATTTTTTTACAAATATCTCCGAAATATCTCCGAAATTTTATCTCTTAGGCCGACCGATATTTTACCGAAATCCGATACGGAATTCCTTGGTCATGACAATAGTAAAAACATCCTGCTAATATAAGCTTCCTTTTGTCACTTGATGCCTCCAATAATGGAATTAAAGAGCCAATTGCCTTTTTTTTCCCAACACCACAACTTGGAAGAACTTATATTGAGGGGAAACCTTATTCATGAAAATGTTTCACAGCTTTTTGCAAGTGGTTGGAGCAAACACAGAATACTAGACATGCAGCAAAATTTGTTACAAGGAAAGTTGCCAATTTCTGCTTGTAATGTCACTTCCCTTGTAAAGTTCAAACTTTCGGGCAATAGAATTGCTTGTGGCATCCCAAAAGATGTAGGGCGCCTCTCTAACATGCAGTATTTTGACTTAAGCAGCAATCAACTAGTAGGAGAGATTTCAGAACAGATTGGAGAACTAGGCCAGCTGGAATGGTTGTTGTCAAATAATACACTCAGAGGGGCCATCCCTCCAGGGATTGGACAACTATATAATTTGATGGTGTTGTTTCTTTCTGACAACAGAGTTGGAAGTAGCTTATCTGATTTTTTGTGTAACCTCAAGAGACTGAGAGTTCTTGTTCTGAGTAATATGCTGCTAGAAGGCCACATTCCAGGCTATTTAGGAGGACTCACCTCATTAAATATATTGGAGCTTAATGAGAATCAATGAGAAGTCAGTCTGCCAGTGAGTCTAGGACAACCATCTGAGCTGCAGGAGCTTCATCTGTCCAGTAACTCCCGACATGGCCGAGTGATCGATGAAAATTTGAAAAACTTATCCAAATTGAAGATATAAACCTTTCATCAAGTTCATTGGCAATTGAACTTCCACCTAACTCGAACCTCCTTTTCAGCTGCAAGCTCTTCTGTTGGGAATCACTTATTTTGGCAGATACCATTGTCAGTGGGGCATCTTAATATTCTTCAATATTTCCATCTAAGTGATAATAATTTGACTGGTATACTACCTTCATCTTTAAGCAATTTTACGAATTTGGTAACCCTTGGCATTAGGGGAAACAAACTTTCTCGAAAATTTTTAGCATGGATGGGAAAAAGCTTCCCTAACCTGAATGTGCTTCATTTGAGATCTATTCTATTCTGGGGGAAATTGCCTATGTAGCTAGGAGACCTTACTTCTTTGCAAATGTTAGATGTGGCAGACAACCTCTTGTCAGGATCAATTCCTCAGAGCTTTGGGAATTTGACAGCAATGAGGACAAGACAGATAACAAATTTTGCATTAATTTTGGAGATTATTACTAAGAAAGGTTGGTTGTGCATATAAGTGGGCAGTTATATGTATATACTAGGACCCTTTGTCTTGTCACATGTCTTGATCTTTCTGGGAACAAGTTATCAGGACAAATCCCAAATGAGCTTATAAGCTTTTCTGGGCTGATTGTGCTAAATCTGTCTAGAAATCACTTTACTGGAGCTATACCGAAACACATAGGGAAATTGGCAAGTTTGTTGCCTTTGGATATGTCTGAAAACAATCTTTCGGAGATAATCCCTTCCATTTTATCTGATTTATATTTCTTAAGTCGCTTGAATTTATCAAACAATGATTTGTCCGGAATGATTCCAAGTGGAAAGCAGCTCCAAACTTTGGACAACCCATCAATTTATAGCAACAATTTTGGACTATGTGGGTTTCCACTCCCAATACATGTGAAGGGAACACAACAACAACTGTTGCAACACCAAGTTTCATGTTGACTACAAAGATTTATGGAGTTTGGTTTTATGGTGGGATTGAATCAGGTTATTTGACAGGATTTTGGTGCATTTTGGGGGTTATAAAATTCAAACAGTAATGGAGGATTGCACTTCTTCAGATGCAGGATCGTGTGATTGACCATTTTTGGACTGAAGCAATAGTATTCATTGCATGGTTTAAGAGGAACTTTAGAAGATATTAACTGGCATCCTAAAAGCTGAAACATGTAAAACTACTACCCTTAAAGCTGGTAGCCTGGTAGGGTTTCAATTTGGGTGACTGTATTAGATGAGGTGCTACTCCATTTTGAGTCTGGGCAGTAATCTCAGACAGAAAAGGAAACGAAAAACTAAGCAGGACACTTAATGTAGGACAGAGGGAATAGTTTCGTTTGGCAAATTACTGTTTTTTGTTTTCGGTACATTTTGGCAAATTACTTGCATGTGACATTAGCATTCCTTTACATGTCTGTGTTCATATTGATTGGGCACAATGTTTAAATATAATTTTTACATGTTTGAGTTTAATATAGATTCATTGCAGCTTCTATATTTACCCTATTTTAAAAAACAATTTCATGTACTTAAGAAATTGCCATATCTCACCATCCAAAAGAAAGTTTTCTCATGAGCATGAGAAATCAATTCAAGAAATTTCTAAGATTTTATTCAGAAATGGCATTATTGAGAGATTGTTGTTTCTCATTTCACTAACACATCTTCATTGGTGTCTACTATTAAGTTTGCCTCATAGTTACAACAAGAAGGTACAAGTGAATTCATCATTAGTAAACTCACCAACTCGTGTTAGTGGTAACAGAATGGCTAAGTTCCGGTTTTGCTTCTTATGTATTCATTCAAATGGTAATAGAATAGTCCAATTACTCGTGAAATTGCCTAGTCCTTGCATAGCGATGGAAATTTCAGCTCTTATCTCCTTGACTCTTCTGTCAAATGGTCCCAGCTAATTGCCCTTTCGCTTCTCTTTCAATTGAATGTTAGCAGCCACTTGACTGCAGCTGCCCTTGTTATCCCAAATAGTGTTGTTCCTTGTCCCACATTCTGCAAAGAACCAATTATCAGGACCAATTCGTCATATCTTTGGCAATTTGACAGCATTGTGGAAAGAGACACATATCTGCACCAGTTTGGTGTATGCTCCGTATTATAATAAAATTCATCTCATAAATAAAATTAATATACTCAATTCGTTAGGAATTTTATTGCCATAAGGTTTTCCAAAACAAACTAAATTTAGTTCAATCTCAAAATCCTAATGATAATAATAATTTCGGATGAAGTGAGTAAATTGTGTTTGGTGCATATATGCAGGAAATTCAAAACTATATATATGCTACCAGCAACTGTAAATGATGAAAATTCCTTTACGTGTGAGACTTGACTCCAAAGGTCTCTGTTCTCAAGGAGTGATGGTGACAGGGGAAGAAGCTTTTACAAGTAGATCTCTCTCCTCCAAGCATTTTCACAACCGATGACTTGACTTGATTTCTTTTCCAAGTCAATCTCTTTGCTCAATTTTCTTAGTCCCTCTTCTCGGAAATTGCATAGCTCATGACTTGGAGGCGTCAACCAGCGGCGCCACCAGAGTGTGGCTCAAGCTTGAGCCTTCACTATTATGCAAATTTGAGCATAAGCACAGGAGAAGGCCGACTACGTGTAAATCAGGTTAGAACAATTTATAGCTTGGCTTCTAATCAAGCTCTGGCTTATAGCATTGGCTTCAACGCGTCAAGAACGTAATTTTCATTGAACGGTTGGGGTTGCTTCCACTTGATCGGCTGGAATTTACTACATTAGAACTCTACGTTCGAGCTATAAATGAGGCAGGTAGAATTCTTGTAAATGTGCAAGTACACTTGGGTGGCCTAAATGGAGTACTCGCATTCTTGCAACCGCTTCTTTTTGTGTTTTCTCATATTTGTTCATGCGATCTTATGCACTGTAGCTATTCAGTGTATACCATCAGAGCGAGAGGCTCTTCTCAAGTTCAGAAACAGCCTCTTAGATGAATCCAACTTTCTACAGTCTTGGATTGGTGAACCAGAGTGCTGCAAATGGAGAGGAATCACCTGCCACAGCGAAACCGGGTACGTCATTAAACTTGATCTCAGTAATCCATGTGCGTTGTCGGAGGATGAAGCACAATACTGCCGGGATTTTCGTGGTCACTTAGACTCGATTTTGCTGGAGCTAAAACATCTTCGATACCTGGATTTAAGTTTTAACTGGTTCTCTGGTGTCACAATACCCAACTTTCTTGGCTCATTTCATGAACTAAGGTACTTGAACCTATCCTATTCTGGATTTAGGGGGCAAATTCCTCAGCATTTCGGAAACCTCTCTAGAATTGAGATCATGGATTTCTCATATAATGATTTGAATGCCAATAGCCTCCGCTGGGTGTCCAATTTGTACACCTTAAAGTTTCTAAACATGAACAGGGTTAACCTTTCTGCAGCTGGTCATGAATGGGTAAGAGTATTTAGTTCCCTTCCCTCCCTAAATGAGTTGCATTTGCGAGTCTGTTATCTTCAAGGCCTTTTCCGCCCACTTCGGTCTTCAAATTCCTCATCACTTACTGTCATTGATATCTCCTTCAATCACCTCGATGATTCATCTCTTCTTTGGCTGGCAAATATAAGTACCCTTCTGTCGGTTGATGCCTCTGGCAATAATATTGGAGGGTCAATTCTTACCGCATTCTCAAAACTTCCCAACTTGGAAGACCTTCAATTGGGGGGAAACTCCATCCAGAAAAATGTTTCAGAGGTTTTCGCAAGTGGCTGGAGCAGAATTAGAGTTTTAGAGATGGGGTGGAATAGGCTATATGGAGAGTTCCCAATTTATGTTCGCAATATCACTTCCCTTACAAGTCTTGATTTTTCTGGGAATGAAAATATGACTGGAGTCATCCCTTTTTGGATTGGAGAACTTTATAATCTGGAGTATTTGGATTTTTCGTACAACAAGATTAGGGGTAACCTACCTGATTCTTTGTGTCTCCTCGGAAAATTGGAATTTCTTTTCCTTCGTTATATGCTTCTAAGAGGTCGTATTCCAAGCTGTATCGGGCGGTTATCCAATCTGCTAGTGCTTGGACTTTTTGGTAATTTTCTACAAGGACGAGTGATAGAAGATCATTTCAAAAGCCTATCCAAATTGAAGAGCCTGGGCTTGTCATCAAATTCCTTGGCGTTGGAACTTCCACCTCACTGGGTTCCTCCTTTTCAACTAGAGTATCTTGGCCTGCAGTCATGCCGCATTGGATCTGAGTTCCCTCCTTGGCTTAAAACACAAACTAGAATAGAATACTTAGACCTCTCCAATACATCCATCAGAGGGAAACTACCTGAATGGATCTTTAGTCCTGCAATAACCTTCTTGAATCTTAGCAAAAACCTTTTTGAGGGACCAATTCCTTCTTCATTATATTCTCCCGACTTTATTGACATATCCAACAATCAATTTAGTGGATCTATTCCACCAAGCATTGTTCCAACCTTTCTTGCAGCAAATAACAGAATTAGTGGCACAATACCTCCATTGTGTAACGTCAACACTACAACAGTCGATCTCTCTCACAACAACCTGACTGGAGAAATACCATCCAACAACCTGGGTAATTGCAGTCGACTTGGAGTGCTTGACTTGAGTGGCAATCACTTATTTGGCAAGATACCGTCGTCATTGGGTCATCTTCAGTCTCTTCGGTCATTGCACCTAAATGATAATAATTTGTCTGGTATGCTGCCTTCATCATTAGTCAATTGTTCACGATTAGAAACCCTTGACATTGGTGGAAACAAAATCACGGGAGAAATTTCCGCGTGGATGGGAGAAAGCTTCCCCGCCCTACGAGTGCTTCGTCTGAGGTCTAATCATTTCTCAGGGAAGATACCTTTGGAGCTTGGAAACCATGAGTCTCTTCAAGTGTTAGATTTGGCAGAGAACCAATTGTCAGGATCAATTCCTCATTCCTTTGCCAATTTGACAGCAATGCGGACAAGACGGACGTCAAATGACGCATTTGTTTTTAGTTACGGAAATTATTACAATGAAAGGCTGGCTGTGCAAATGAGTGGGCAATCATATATATACAGTACGACACTTTCTCTTGTTACTTGTCTTGATCTGTCAGGGAACAACTTATCAGGTCAGATACCAAATGGAATTGTAAGCCTTCATGGGCTAATTGTGTTTAATCTGTCTAGAAATCAGTTTAATGGGGTGATACCAAATAACATAGGGAAACTGAGAGATCTGCTGTCACTGGATTTATCCGAAAATAATCTCTCTGGGGAGATCCCTTCCAGCTTATCTGATCTGAATTTCTTAAGTCACCTGAACCTATCCCACAACAATTTGTTCGGAAAGATTCCAACCGGCAATCAACTCCAAACTTTGGTTGACCCAACAATTTATGACAACAATACTGGGCTTTGTGGTTTTCCACTCCCTAATAGCTGCGAGGGGAACAAGACAACAGGTGTTGCAACACCAAGTTCATTGTCAAGTACTAAAAGAAATGATGGAATTTGGCTTTATGCTGGCATTGGACCGGGCTATGTGACAGGACTTTTGTGTGTATTCGGGGTTTTGGTATTGAAAAGATCCTGGAGGATTGCACTTTTTAAGATTCAAGATCATGCCACCGACTGTATTTCTGTTGCAGCAATAGTAAGCATTTCAATGCTCAAGAGGAAATTTGTTAGAGATTAAAGTGGGGCATAGAGAAGCACCATGAGTGGAGATTTAGGCAGCCCATTGAAACTAGTAAGTTTTGCAAAGTTATCCTTCAAGATTTCTGTTTTTAATTATTCAATATTGAATTATCTTGTATTGTTGACTTTACTAATTGGAACATATATGGTGGAAAGGAAAATGAGACTTTTGAGGACAAATCTACTCCACATCATTTTCTTGCTAAAGCAATTCTCCAACAAGGGCCAAGTCATGGATGCATTTGGTCTCCAATGCATAATCATAAGAAAGTGGTAATTTTTGGCTGATTTCTGGTTGATTAGAGTTATTTTCCTTTCTGTTTGTCTCAGTTCCTTATTAGGACTAGTTATTAAGTTTATCCTTGTATTTTCTTTTGTACTAGGCTTATTATGTATTGCTAAACATCTTTGTAATGCCTCCGTTTTTGGTTCATATAAATTTTCAATTATCAAAAAAAAAAGTCATCTCAGGTGGAGTAGTATATTAAATGGAAATAACATAAAAAATAAAAACTGTAATGAGAAGAATGAGAGTATGATAGTCCACTTTTAAAACATGACCAGGGAAGATGTGAAAAACTCTCATGACGTGGAATTTATGAATAATTTATATCTACAGCATTTTAGATAAAATACATTCAAAGATGTGGTTTTTTTGTTTCCTCTTGATTGCAATAATGGTAAAACATACTCTTTGGAACTATTCTTTCCTTGCAACTCAATGATTTAACAGTAGTTTTGAAATCATCCACATATGTCATGCGAATTGAAAACACAATGGGAAATGATCGAACAGAGAGAGGGGGGTGGTTATGTTGGCATTGGATGTTGAAGATCCACTCAAACAAGAATGCTCCGTATTCTGTTAAGAAGCTCACGCATGAAAGCTGGTCTGCTAAGCTGGAAGTCTGTAGGATCCTTACTCATTAGAAGGGCTTTTACTTCCTGAGATGGCTGGTCTCCATGGAGCTGATTGAGCGCACATGAGTCCTATCTCTATTGGTCCATCAACATATCACTCTCATATAGTCTCCATGCCTGACAAATATAGATAGTATGTAAGATAGAAAAAAATAATTAGATGTGTAAATAAATAATTGACGTGCCACAGCACATACTCCAAATATGCGCCTTTTGCATCCAAATAGTCCATTTTTTGGGGCGGGCGTGTCCTAAACAACCGCAAACCACTTGTTTAACATCCAACAGGCGATCATGATCATGCACACGAAAAGAAGCCGATCATGAGCATGATCGCATATGGGGCGCATCCAAATGAGGCTTCATATCCAATTAAGTACTTTCAAATCACAATTTACCCATTCTAGAAGGTAGGTGCCTACATCATCTGTAGTTAGATTCCTTCGACCCCTTACAATTTCCAGCACAACAACTCCATAGCTAAATGTGGCAACCTTTTCACTCAGTTGGCCTTTGATTACATACTCAAGTGCTACATAACCACTGCAAAAACTACATTTGATCAGTTATTGTGGAATTTACTATTCTGGCTAAAATGAACTAACTGAGATGAGAGATTTATTTTTATTTCTATCAGAGATTGGTGTCAAAGTACTTGAGAAGTGCTGTTCGGTTTCAAATGTCAGTAACTCATCAATATCGATTACAAAAATCTTAGAAACTGGAGAGAATTAAAGAAGAGAAATGACTGGAGTCAAAGGGTTCCTGCAATCCTAGTGCAAAAATGTGATCACATGAATGTTTAAATAGACAAGGGTGAAAACTATCTTTGAATGTTTAAATGTGATCACATGATCACTATCTATTGGGGAATAAGTTATGGGGGTTTTAGTAGTGGAGTTTTCAATAGATGAATGGGGTTATATGCTGTTTTCAATAAGTCATGGTGAGTAAGTATAAGCCTATAAGGGGCTTATAGATAATAGAGAAAGTTGAATTATATTGTTATAACCCAAAAACAAAATGAAAGCTATATGGTACCTCTTTACGACGTCTCTCGTACACAAACAGGAGAATCAGAGACATTAAAACAGCAGCAGCTCCGATTGTGCCGCCAGTGATCAGAGTCTTATTGCTGGATGTTCCTGCAAAGTGTTGACGCTGGTATACAGATTCAAATTTGCTATTTAAGCTTAGTTTATTAAAAACTTCCCTTAGCATATGACAAATTTCAGAGTATCTAGATTCCATCTAATACATGCAGTGGCAGACCAGCAAGTATAAAAACCCTGACCCTCTAAATAGACAAGGGATTCAAACTCTGTTACCACCTGGAATGAAGCCTCATACTAGGGGTTAAAGAAGTTTAGAAGCTTTATCTACTGTTTAGACCACTTGGCACTAGTACAGCTAAATCCTAACCGAGTATACTAGTTTAGTGCTGAACGTTCTCAACTACTTGTAGTTCATACAGAACGGAGAAAATGAAAGAAAAACTGTGGTTAGTATAGGTATACCATAATCATTGCAACCACTAATTTCATCAATCCAAAGATCACCTTTATCTGCAAGATGCACCACAAGCATTTCCACAATCCGAATAACAGACTTCAAACAAGCAAATGTCACATTGCAAGGAGAGACTTTATTGTTCACCAAAAAGAGGCAAATTAAAAAAGTTAACAAAAGAAATGGCAAAAGCAGAAGCAGGGCATCAGATTCTTTCAAACCCAGAAAACCAAATGGGGGGAAAAACATCACTAGCCAACATACCAGATTCAGAAATGGAAAAAAAACAGTAAGTCAGCTCAGCTGCAAGCAATACCTATTTAGTAGGAGCAGTAGCAGGAATGAGAAACCCAAGAGGTTCTTTCAGCTCAAAAAGAAGGCCGAAAGGCTTCTCGTCAAGCGTGGAAGGAGATGAATGGCACTAAAATCTTATTCTTTCTCTCTCTCTAAAAAGGCAAAAACAAGGACAAAGGGGCAATAAAAGGAAGCACTTGTCGGAGAAAGGTGCCACGACCGAGAAGACCACGGGGGAGGGAGAAGGGAGAACTTTGAAGGGCAGTGGGAGAAGGCCGAAGGGAAAGAAGATGGGATAACGGGACATGGACGTCCGTAGCACGCCATTAGTTCCCGTCCGTGTCCGGTATGTGGTCCATATGGATCGTCCGTTAAATAGCGGACGGACACGGACACGAACACAGACGGCCCAAGGGATACGAATGCCTGTGAATAGGGGTGTTCCCGGACCGGACAGAGGCTGTCTGCGTCCGTGTCCGTATAAAAAATACCGTGGATGTATTGTCCGTGTCCGCGTCCCGCGTGTCCGGCAGACGCGGACGCGGACACGGACAATTTTTTTTTTTTATTACCCCTCCCCCCCCCTCTCCCTCCTCCTCTCCACCCCCCCTCCCCCCCTCCCTCCCCCCGCCCCGCCGCCCTCCTCTCCAGAGCGCGCCGGAAGCCACAGGTAAAAAAAAAAAAAAAAAAAAACAGATTTTTATTTTTTTTTTATCCGTCGCCGGCGGTCCTCCTCCGCTCCTCCCCGCGACCCGCCGACCTCCCTTCCTCCCCGCCCCTCCTCTCCACCCGGACCACCCCGCGGCCCCCGCCCCTCCTCCCTGCGACCCCGCCGCCCCTCCCTTCCTCCCCACGACCCCCACCCCGCCTCCCCCCTCCCTCCCCCGCCCCGCCGCCCTCCTCTCCACCCCCGCGACCCCCGCCGCCCTCCCCTTCCTCCCCGCGACCCCGCCCCCTTCGACCCCCGCCCCTCCTCTCCACCCGGACCACCCCCGCCGCCCTCCCTTCCTCCCCGCGACCCCCGCCCCTCCTCCTCCTCCTCTGCGACCGCCCCCCTCCACCCCCGCCGCGACCGCCCCCCTCCATCTCCTCCGCGACGCCACCCCCTCCTCCTCCTCCGCGACCGCTGCCCTCCTCGCTCCTCCTTCCTCCTCCACCGCCGGCGACGACCCCCTCCGTCCTCCCCTCCACGACCGCCGCCCTCCTCCTCCACCCCGCCGGCCGCCGCCCCTCCTCCACTCCTCCTCCTCCTCGGACCTCGGACAGACGGCTGTCCGAGGTCCTTTGGCCGTGTCCGTGGCCGAAATCCACGGACGACTCTTCTCGGCGCGGACACGGCCTCGGACCTCGGACGCGGCCGGGCCGCGAACAGCCCTACCTGTGAACACCCCAGCCTACAAATACTTGTAATATTTGGTTTTGCAAAATAAAATACGTCCGAAATTAATAGTAATATTTGGTTTTCCAAAATGAATAGGTTCAGGTGACATCTTTTCAGAGTAATAAGAAACAAACACCTATTAATTCTTCTCTTACCACCGCCAGACGATCGTTGGACCTCGCCGGAGTTGGATAATAAGTCAGCATCTTTGAAGCTTGAAGTTTTGCCACTGGCCTTTGCAGCCATTGGCAATTGAACATTACCTCATCTCCAATGCCCACTCGGTGGTAGTTCATCATATGAATATATATTGCAAGGGAACAAAATAATCACACTTATTTGTTGTAATAAGTTCATTTGTCAAGGACACGAGCACAGATTCTCAAATATTACCTCATCTTAAGTTTTTCCCTAGACACCTCATCTCCAACACTTATTACCTCAAATATTGGAGGTGGTCTTTTGGTGTTTCCGCAAGTATGACCAATTTTCGTCACCTCATCAAGGAAAAAGGGACTAAATAGAGGAAAAAATTACATCTTCAACTAAATTTTCAAGGTGGGACACCCACAAGGCCGTTGGTCCTTTATCCTGATCACATAATCTTGTCACCAAAATATTTTCCATTCCGAAAGTGGTCTTTTACTGGTTTTTTAACCACGAGCTGTTATGACACAGAAACCTTTATATATACTCCCTCTTTTCGGAAATACTGCATAAATTTAAAAATGTCTCACTTGACCCATTCTGTTTCCTTCCATTTTTCTTATCTCTCTCCCTCTTACCCATCTACACCGTCTTCTAGGCGGGTAGTGACCTCCTCGCCAAGATCTGCCATTTTTTTTCCGTGAAATCATGCTAGAGAAGATCCTCTCTGACCACCTCCCCATCCAAGTGCTAAGAGGGGAGGATCACGACGATAAAGGTTGAATCTTTTCTACAGCACAACCTTGCTTAATAATGAACTCTCAAAGCCGCCTCCATTTTTTTGGTCTTGGCTATTGGTGGCCACTGATCTCCATCAGGCTCTGGGTGGTCTGTAGATGGTGACCATTGCATACTCCTCCATGAGCTCTACCGGGACCCCACTACCTCTCCAATGGTGTCGTCTATGATTTCGCCACCTCCTCCGCAAACCACCGCCTCCGATGACAGAACTCTCCGCAAATCCACTTCATGTGGCAGTTGGAGCCAGTGGAGATGATTATGATATTCTTGCTGAAAGTGGGGGAGATGGCCGTGTTTTTTTTGCAGGTGAGGCTACTAACAGAAGGTATCCCGCAACAATGCATGGTGCTTTTCTTAATGGCCTGAGGGAGACAGCAAATATATCAAGAGTGGCTAGGAAACGATCATCGGAGCCTTTATCCGCTGATATGCAGGATGAAATGGTAGTAGTTGAAGCAGCTGTTAATGCTGCTAAATCTGTTCTTAGTAGAGGCAGCAGGGAAGCCGTTGCAATGGCAGCTAAAGCTGCAATAGAGGCAGCTCGGAAACATAGTCCTTTGCACATTGAATATGATGAGTTCTGTCGGGATAAGAGCGGTGAAAAGCAATGCAGGGCGAGGTCTAGACAATGCAGGCGAGTACGGTGTGAGTCAAAGAGGAAACAGGCAACTGATCCAGGTAGTCAGCTAATTGAAGGAGAATTAAGCACTGACGAGGGTGATTCTGAAAGTTACAGTTCACGCCGAAGTGAGTTACTTGGAGCTGCAGAAAGTGGATTTGGAAATGCTGCAGATGAATATTCTGACCTCTCTTTGGTCAAAAAGAGGTTTACAGATTTAAAGAAATTTTATTTGACGAGTTACCAGGATGCATACACGTCTAGGTGTGTGCCTATGATCTTCTCCTACTATGTGAGGTTGGAGCATCTGCAATGGGACCCACTTCCTGAAGTTGTAGACTTCTATGATATGCAGTGGCATTCTTTACTGTTTGATTATGGTTTGCTTGAGAATGGTAACGAGCACAGTACAAACGATCCTGATTGGAATCTTGTTCCTCAGCTTGTGGAAAGGGTTGCAATTCCTATTTTGCAGCATGATATTGTTCACTGTTGGGACATATTTAGTACTCGTGCCACTAGAAATGTAGTTTCAGCCATCAGTATGATTATCAACTATGTCCCGGATACGAGTTCCGTCTTGGATTTGTAGAAGTTGTTCGTTGCTGTTCGCAGTCGTATAGCTGATGCTGTTGACAACTTTAATGTTCCTACATTGGATACGAAAGTAATTACCACAGTACCAGAGGCCGCCGAACTGCTGCTCATCAATTTGGGGTTCCTGTTGCTTATCGTCTGCAGCTGCCGCCTACTTCCCAAGTTCATCCAATTTTTCATGTATTCCATCTCTAGCGATTTGTGGGGGATCTTTCTCGCCTTTCCAGTGAGGTGTCTGCGCCATTCCTTTTGCCGGCGGATCCTCCCGACCTTCTTCTATATTGGATCGCCGTCAGGTTCGTCGTTCTAAACGGTTGTTGACTAAGGTGCCAGTTGTCTGGCACGATCATTCATTGGACGATGCGACATGGGAGTCGGAGGATGAGTTCTATGCTCGGTTTCTTACATTCACGCCTTGAGGACAAGGCTATACCGGTGCGTGGTGGAATGTTACGTCTCCTTAGCTATTAGGATATTTCACTATTTAATAAGGCCATGTGGGCCGTTGCTGTTAGGAATAAGTTATTTCGTTATTTCGCTCTTTAAGTGTTTAAGGCCCATCAGCTCCAAGCTCAGTGCCTATATGTAGAGGACGGCATGTCCTATTTGCATGATTGATGAATGAAACCCTAGATTCTCACCTCCTTCTCTATTCTCATCCCCTTCACTGCTCTTTGCCGCCGGTTATTGTGCATCCATCTAGGGTGCACATGCAAAACAGATCACTCTAATTTGGCTTATATGAGGCTAGTTCAAGTCGTAGTCGTTTGATGGCTACAAGGGTGAGTGATAGGTCACTCACTTACCCACTGATTTGATACCCACCCTTAGATCGAAATCCAATGACCCAAAAGATTATTCTCATGCCTCTTATATGAGAATGATCTCATATAAACAGGACTCATATATATATATATATATATATATATATATATATATATATATATATATATATATATATATATATATATATAGTTTAAATGAGCTCGTTCTCATATAGCTTGCATGAGGCCGAGTAATCTTCAACCGTCAAATCAAGATCTGACGGTAGTGATATTCACACTTACCCATGCAGTGATTTGACACTTGTCGTCAATCTTGATATAAGGGATGGAGATAGCTTAGCTCATACAAACTATATGAGAACGATATCATGTAAACCAGTCTCTATATCTTACCAATTGAGATTAGTATCTCATCTATAATTGAATGAGAAGGTTAAAAAAACATTATTGTAATATGCCATGTTTTGTGTCATTTATTTATACATAATCATTTTTTTCTAATTCATTTTTGCAGAATCATCACTCGTTATGTAATAATTAGTCAGTAGCTCTTCTGATCTGTTTTTTTATATAATTCTAATTGGAAAACTGAGCATACAACCAAGACAGATTACATTTACAATAGATGCTCTCGATCAAATGCCCAAGACAGATCTGCAAACGATGGTATTCGTCCCCTCCAAGCCACCGGGCCAGTTAAATTTCGTGCATGTCTCGCTAGACAATGTGCTAAAGTGTTTGTTTCCCTTTGAACATGGAGAAATAAAACTGTGCTAAAAGAAGCTAGGATAGTAAAAGCTTCATTAACTAAATGCCCCAGCACCGTACTTCTTCTCTTTCCTGCAATTTTCTAATTACCTCCCAGCAATGTCCTTCAAAGCTTATCTATGTTCAGCTGAATTCCGAAGTGAACAAAATTGCCAGAACAGCTGCCAGCAGTTCTATTTCCTCCTCATAAAAGGGCCCTTCAACAAAGCTTTTGCAAGCTAGTAAACCCCTCAACAAAGCTAGTTCTGATTCTAATCTTAATTAAGCATCAAGAATTAACATATTATACACTTCTATAATTAAGCAGCCAGTAAAAGTGGGCACTTTCCACGCCAATAAGGTGTCTAGGGTTGAACTCTCCTCCCAGCGCATGTCCTATCATGATGGCTCTTGGGAATTTTTTCATATTAAAATTCAAAGAACATAATTTCATATTGATATAAAAGATCTTGCAGCCTACAAATTGTTCTAATTAAAATAATTTTCATTATAGAAAAGAACCAGAAATGCTATTTGAAAAGTAGCATCTTCATAGAATTGACAATCAAGTATGACTGAGAAAATGGTTCACGAAAGAAAAACACTAAGAAAATCAACACTTGACATAGAGCTCAGTAATAATAAATACTCCACTTTTCCACATCAATTGTGCAATTTGCTTTTTCAGAATGAACTAATTTTAGTTCATTTTTTAAGAGTAGGACTTCCTTCCCTTTGAGCTGGGCATATCTATTATTTACTAATAAAAAATAAATAGGGCACAGAGAAATATGAGAAAAAGAACACCCAGATCTATTGTACATGTAAAGCATTTGCACAGAGAAGCTCAATAAGTGTGATTCAAATTCAAGTGACTTCTTCAGCCACACCATTTCTTTGGTACTCAGTACAACAAAAATTTCCTTTAGCGACGGCAAAATCAGTCGCTGAAATATTGTGACGGATAAATCCCGCCAATAATACCGGCGCTAAGTAGCTTCATCAACAGATATAGCGACGGACTTCACACTGTCGGTAACATTTTTTTTTGTTACGGTAGATTTTCTGTCGATAACAGTTTTTAGTGGTGGATAAATTCTGTTGAAATTATATTTTTGACGTATATTGCCGTCACATGGAACAACATCATTGTCCGAAATCGACTGTTAATTCGTCAAACAATTTCATGAACTTGGCTAGTAAGCTTTTGACATGAAGAAGCAAGTGCAAATATATAAAAGTGAAGAACAGAACAGTTTACCAAAATAACAAAGTAAATTAATACCATATTCATCTATTTCAGAAAGAAAGATGGATCAATAAATAACAAGAATGAGAAAAACAATAACAAGTTATCAGTTCTGGCAGACAGCAACAGACAATGCACAATTTTCAGTACTTCATAGTCTGAAATAGGCTGGTTACAAGCATGGCAATGAAAACACTCTGGATGCCAAACAGCATTCATGCAACTAAGAAAGCGCCCATGTCCAATTTCAGGAATAAAGCCAGCACAAATTCTATTGACATAAAATTATTTATAGCCATCTCGAAATTTAAGAAACAACGGACAAAAATTTAGAACAAGTAAGCCAAGGATTTTCAAATGAGCTTGCAAAATATTTCAAACATGACCATATTTAAAATTCATTACATATGAAGTTGCATGGTCATTAGATATAGTAATTAAACAGACTTTTACATAGTCAATATGAAGTCTGAACATGTACAACCCAGCCAAAAATAACAAAATGGATTGATGGATTATATATATGGAAGATAAAAATATTAATCTCACTTGAATCCAGTAGAGTATGAGAAAGGTAAAGGATAGAGTATCCAACTTACCAGTTTTGGATACTACAGGGGTTTCCTTTTTTAACTCTTCTGCTTGAGCTTGAGGCAAATATTTATCTGTAATCCCTTGGGAAGCTGCCCTGCGAAAACAGGTTTGGTGACTAGGTTGGGCCAACCGGTTTGATCGGTGAGTCGACCCGGATGACGTCATAAGTAGGGATAATGAAAGGATAAGTAGTAAGCTTCACTCTTAATGCAACAAACAAAATACATAACGACTACATCTATGCAGGGATAATGAAAGGATAAACAAGCAAATTGAAACCTCTTCTGACTTGTTCAAAAAATTGAAACCTCTTCTCAATATACAGCAACCTTAATAACTAGAGCAGGCCTGACCATCTTGTTCAGAATGGCAAGGCTTACTTCTCATCACAGAAAGGATATTCAACTTTAATCCAAAGACAGCTTGAGATGCAAAAGATCCGATACAAAGCCCACAACTAGGATCAGACTCAACTCTGTCTAAGTGAAATCAACCTGGCAGTCATAAACATCGTGACAAACCCCTTATTCCAAGTTCCAAGCACCATGGTCTGAAGCCATTCAGTTCTTATCCAAAGGCTTCACAACGTGATGATCACAAACCCCAATCATCTAACTTGCGCATCATACCTAAGCAAACATTTGGCTAAATCAATTAACCATCTAAGGAAGCAAATGCATCTCAAATGACGCCAAGATAATCATAAAAAGAAGAGCAAATGTTAAGATTTTCTCCACTACTCCCCTCATAAGAAAGCACTTTCTGCAGCATCCTACCAATTTGTCAAACAAAATCCAACGCACCCTCGTATATGAAAGGTACAAACAGGTTATCATGAAATGAATCACCAAAAGTACTTATACTAGTTGCCAAATTTTATTTACCTTATATTGACTGAGATTATAAAGTGCAAATTGACTGCATTCTCCATCACACAGTCATATACACAGCCAGAAATCCTTCACATGGTTGACTACAAACTCCATAGTGGTAAACCATCAACTGAACCACAAAACTTCTTAGTTGTCTTGCCAAATTAACAATTCAGCTAACCTTTCACAATTCACAAATAGCAAAATCAAACCAATTATCTCACAAATAATATATCATATAGCCACCATAGTGTGAAGTTGTGAGCTGTGAAGTTAATAGAATATTGTAGCATGCCATAGAGGTAATGAACATGCCAGGAGACCCTAGTCTAATCTAACTGTAGAATACACGAATAAACCACAGTACCACACCCATATATCACTAGCATATGCATTATGAGAATTTCAAAGAGGCATTTTATCAAACACTGAGCACGCATGAACAATATCACTAATTTTAGCACCTACGCACCAACAAAATCCATCCTTCATCAGGTTATAGATTCAAAATTCACATCATGGCACCAGATTCCAGCTCCATCAACTACAGAGTACAGACAAGGGATCATCAATGGAACAACAATCAAATACATGCAGGAACATAATCCAGCGAGACTGTCTCACCTTGAGTTGATGACTGAACTGTGGAATCAAATATTGCTGTCAAGGTTGGCCTTTTCTTGGTTAGGGTCACCGACTCATACAGTCGGGTGAGACTTGGGCTTCAAAACTTCGACTTCGCGGGCATGGCGGACTGATCTGAACGCTGCAATTGGAAAATGTGTGTCATACACAAGGCGGGGGCTTTAGGGTAGCGAATTTAGGGTGAAAATGGTGGAGAAGACACAAAAAAGAAGAAGCAGGGGAAGGGGCTCAGGCATCTCAGGCACTGACCAGTGACCACTATTGATTGACTAGGGTCTTCAATGGGCTGAGACTTCGGCTTCACCGTCGCCATCCACTGTGATCTCCGTCGCCATCGACTATGATCGCCGTGAGACTTGGGCTTCACCGTCGCCGTCGACTGGGAGGGCCTCTCCTGGGTGAAAGAGGATTGATCAGCCGAGGCAGTCGAGAGGGAGGCGGGATATTTGGGCCATGGGAAGCGAATGGGTATTGGGGGCAAAATTAAGGAGGTCACCCGATGGACATTTTAACGATGGATCAAACACTGTCGATAATATATATATTATCCATAATTTTTTTAAGGGAAAAGTTTAAATGAGATCGCTCTCATATTGCTTATATGAGGCCACTTTGAATCGTAGCCGTTGGATTTTGATCTGACAGCTATAAATATCTATAATCATCTCACCCACTCTTTCATGTGACATACTCACCTACCCACTGATTTGATATCCACCCTCCGGTCGGAATCTAATGGTAATAAAGATTGGCCTCATGCTCCTTATATGAGAACGATCTCATGTAAACTCATCCCTTTTTTTAACCACTGTAAATAAACCATGGAAAATAAGTGTTTTTTCTGTAGTAAAAATCTGTCGCAAATGATATATCTGTTCTCCACGGGTCATTTTCTGTCGTAAAAATAGAGGTCTATCAACGGTTTTTTTAGCGACAGAAATAAAACCGTAGCTAATGCACGATTTTGTTGTAGTGCCTTGCCCGAATTGAGCACCTAGTGCACATATACACCATTCACCATTCAGGCATTCACACAGATCGAGAAGCTTAAAATAGTTGAAATGCAAAGCCGGCATAGATTCCTTGAAGCCAAAATCAAATGATGAGTCTATTTCGAATAGCTGAATGGTGACAAAAAGATTCCGTAATGGATATCGGTAAAATATCGGTCGACCAAAGAGACAAAATATCAAAGATATTGTGTAAAAAAATATCGGTAGTCAAAAACTAGTTTTTATCGTATATTTTCACAATCTAACTTCTAAAATGAGTTATAATAATTTAGACAAAGCATAGATTTCAAAATATGCATAAAAATGCATATTAGGATGGGAAACAAACGAGAAAGTTATTTTTTTCCTTTTTTTAACTTTTTTTAAATGGCGATATATCGGTTATTTCGCGGATATATAGACAATATTTGAAAAAATTTGCCCGATACTAATATATCGGCAATATTGCATTCTATGGTGGTGGCCAATCGTCCTCACTAGAAAATTTGCCTTCGTGAAGAGCATGTTGAGGAAAGAGCTTTCTCTACCTTAAAAGAGCCGTACTGTTTTCTTTCTATTTTGATGTGACAAATCACAAAGCTATACATTTTGTATCCAAGCCCTCACTATGGTTACCATAGCTTTATAGAAGGGCAGTGATAACCCTATAGCAGATTCCTATACATTATGTGTATGGAAATGAGTAGGTGAACTAATGTGGGGTTACATCAACTGACCCACTCATTTCCATACACATCAGCTGTGTATGAAAAATGTGTAGGAATCTGCTGTACAAATATCATTTCCCTTATAGAATGGTTGGCTATGCTACGGAACTTAGGGGTCGTTTGGGGCGTGAAAATGTCAAAATATCCAAAGTGGTTTGGATGTCCACTGTAGCATTTATGTTTTTTCCATATCCAACGTGAAACACGACCTGAGGTGTTTCAGCTGGATATGGAAAAAACATGAATGCTACAGTGTAGCAAAACATCCACTAATGTGAGGATGTTTTGCTTTTAATCACGCCCCAAACGGCCCTAGTGTCTATATATTATGGACAGTGATAGCCCTACATCAGCTGTGTATGGCAATGTGTAGGAAATCTGATGTACAAATATCGTTTTCCACATATTATGCATACGAGCTTCTTATGCTTCTATCAATAGCCATTAACTGCACTTGGGTGCCTGCATGGGGTGTTATTCAATCAATGCCTTCCTTTTGGGTTTTCTCATTTTCCTTATGCATGCTATCGTCTCTTGCATTATAGCTGCAATTCAGTGCATTCCTTTGGAGCGAGAAGCCCTCCTCAAATTCAGAAGCAGCCTGTCAGATGAATCCAACCATCTCGAGTCATGGAGTTGGCGGAGTCCAGATTGGTGCAAATGAAGAGCTGCCATCATGGAAAGTTGCATTGGCGATATATCGCCGATATATTGATATTGATCTTTAATCGATAAAACGAGATGGTATAATATCGATTTCGGGTGTTTTTTAAAATATTTCCGATATATCGGTTTGGGTCCAATATATCGATTCTTTTTAAAAAAATACAAGAGAAGAAGATGAGGTCATCCTAGTGTGGGAGTAGGCTTTGGAAGGGGCAGTTGGAACTTGAACGTTCAGAGAGGGATGATGGTTGCAGGATGGCTCAAAAGTCAACGACCACCCTTGGTTTAGTTTTGGCTTGTCTCTCTGCCTCTGCAGCTGCCCTCAGTTGATCAGGCAGGGCCACCCACCGGCTCGAACTGTACATGCCTCTACATGCGGGGTCTCCTGACTCTCCTCTGTTTGTCTTCATTACTCTCATTAAACGCTTTTTCTTCCTTCTCTGCCCAGAAAAAAAAAGCACTTATGTAGTAAGACAGCAATGGGTTGATTCTATTGCCAAAGCAACCATCATTGACTCTTAGCTCCCATGCTCTAGTTGATTTGATCCAAAGTTGCATCCTATATCGGACTTCACCGATAAAACGTTCAGAGTTGGAAGGATATATATTTAAAAGACAAACACCTATTTTAAATTATATATGTATTTTTATGCATATTTTTAAATATATGCTTGTCTAAATTAGTATAACTCATTTTAGAAGTTCTATTGTGAAAATACATAGTGAAAACTAGTTTTAGACCACCGATATTTTTTTACAAATATCTTTGATATTTTGACTCTTTGACCGACTGATATTTTATCGATATCCGATACGACATTCCTTGGTTGTCATAACGAAACTTGGTATGTAACACCCGAAAATTCTGTAAGTTTACCAAAACTGCTATTTTAGGAAACTATTCTAAAATAGGAAATTTTGCTTCCTGTTTTGAAACCTTATAATCTAGTGTGTTGATTTAGTTTTGTGATGCATATAGAAGAGTGGAGTTGATAAATCAGATTAGGCTGAGTGCACCTGACGCCATGAGTGGGGGCCAGGTGCCAGGGTGTGAGTCCAATATGTAGAGACTCAATTGCATATTTTGAGTTATTAAATTGAGTTAGTGATGTGGTACTAGAGTTGTGCAGTGCAATACGGCACACTCCATTCACGGGACATCGAGCTGTCCATCTGTGTGCCACGCCCCAGACACAGGAGCAGCTAAGAGCCAGAGCCATGTGGACACCGCACCCTGGGCACTGTGCACGTGGTTGGCATGATAAGGTTTGGTTAGTCGAAGTGGAGAGAGAATCAAGGAGGAGAGAGAATTTTGAATTAATTGCAAATCCGGTTTGAATTGGACTGTTTTTGGGGAATCCCTAATTAAAGAAAGTTAAGGCAATCAAAGAGAGGTTTAAGAACGTGATGGAATCAGTTACCAATCTAATTTAGAGTTGCCATGTGGCAAAGAGCAATGATCATGCTTTGAAATCAATTTAAAGGAGGTTATTAAAGTAGTTTTGGGAACCAATTTAAATTCACTTAATTCTCTAATTAAAGGGGATTTGTAACCGATTGAGATAATGGATTAACCACATTCAAGAGGGAGATCGTGCCTTGATTTGGGGCAGATAATGGCCTTAGATTAGGTAGCAATCAATGGTGGAATATTGAATCCAATTTGGGAAAAATTGTCTTATGTGTAACCGAATTAGAGTTTTGAAACTCCTTAATTAAAGAAAATCCTAACTAAATGAGGAATTAATTTGGGGGAACGTCTTGGGCAAGTGGAAGGCTTATTTTTGGTGATTATTCGTGGCCTTTGGATTAGGAGAAAATCGACGGTGGAGATGTGTCCTAGGAGAATAGGACACTTGCTATTTAAACTCGCAAAGTGAGAGACCGCCATCCCTTTGAGACTTTGAGAGACGTGCAAACCAGCAAAGGGGGTCTCGTCTATTCTCCTTTCAGCTTTCTACAGTGACCTAAGGGGTGGTAGTGCGAGCCGTAGTGCTCGGATCGCGAAAGCAAGAGAAGAGATTCGAAGGAGACAACTCGCGTAAAAGAAAAATCGGATTTTTTTGTCTTGCGAGGTAGGTGCTCTTTTTCCCACAATTCCATACTATAAATTATGATATTTCGTGATGAATATGATACTTGAGCACTGATGTGAATACCTATATGAATGATGATCCGTTTGATATTGGTGTCGTTCAATTCAATGGTTTACCATTTATTATTTTGAACATGATGACTATTGCACCCGATGCTAATAAATTAAATACTTCTAATGCATGGCTCCACTTAGATCTCACCGTATGCTTGCTGCTTTGGTCGAGATGAGTACATTCTGTTGGACGTTGTACAATTGTATGTCCCTATATGGATGTCTTCTTTCCTTAGTTTCATTGTTATATGTCATCGATGATCATGTGGTGTCATACCGGATTCCAGATTTCAATCATATGCTGTGATTAATCCTTAAAGTTTGAAACTTGTGGTTAATGCATACTGGTATTCAGATGTTTTAGCCTCCAAGATTAGCTTTGGGTCGTCAGTTTTCCTGTCTCACGTTAATTGTCTATTTTGGGTCATATCAGCCGATAAACGGAAGTATTTGTACAAAACTGTTTTGGCATAATGATACATACCTTATGATACTAATTATTAAAGTAACAATTTTTGTGAAAAAGAGTTACTGGAGTTTGAGATTTATTGTACCCTAATTATCTCATGATTTAGTATGGGTATGTCCTAAATTAATAGTCCTAATTGCAGTCTACATGTCTAAACCGTATGAATATGTACAATTAGTTTTGGGATTAACAATGTAGTTAAGAATCTAATTAATTGCAGAACAATTGGGAGTTAGTAAATGCCCAGGAGAATAATGTAATAAGTCTAGAATGCATTAATAAGTGTTTAATTGAGTAATAGACTGTATTGATTAAGTAAGTTTATAATTAATGATCTCGGCCAGACTTAGTTTTGTGCCGATAGACTGTGATAGAAAAATTATAATTAAATATAGAAAACTCGGAAAATTATGCCATTAATTGGGTTAGAAACTAGAGACATGTAGCTGTCTGTCATAAAAATTGCATACTAGAATATGTTCTGTCCAGACCGTGGTGAGCCAGAGAATGGAGCTATTGTGCAGATAATAATATATTTCCGGGTTGTTTAAACTATACCTTATATTAAAACCTATGTGATATACCGAATAATAAATTGTAGTAACTATATAAAATCTAAAGAGATGAAGTCAGTAACGTCTAGTAATTGATCCAATCCAGAGAGTGAGTCATGTTGGACCGAGTCATTCCTCCGTGGGGCATTGTTCTACCAATATAGTATCTTTGGCGTCGAACTTGAAATCTTAGATTCTCGGTTAGGGTTTAGTTTCCTAGACCCTACCATCTTGTACCAACGTCATATAATCCTCAATATTGTCAAAATCGATGATGTCTTAATTGGAGCTATGCATGGTGAAGGTGTTTAATGAGTTATTTCTGATGAGTCTCAGTCTTGAGTCATCTTGTGATTGAACATTGAGAATTCTTTGGTTACTCCTATGTGAGTCAATTCAGACTGTATTTCTTGAGTACTCCTATGTGAGTCAATTCAGAATGTATTTCTTGAGTACTCCTATGTGAGTCAATTCAGATTGTATTAATGAGATTGTTACTTTACTCCTCTGTGAGTCAAATTTTGGAAGATTGATGTTCGAGTCTCTAGATGAGGGAGCTCTTGATATTTCTAGATTGATTCAGTTCTATGTAAACTGTTTCTCCACTAAGAGTTTTGATGAACACTCTTAGATTGGAATCATAGTATGCTCATGAGCCATTGCTAGATCTTGCGAGATCTCAGATTATATTATTGAACCTCTGTAGTTCAGTCGATGACGACAACGCGTGCGCTTTAGACTGTATGATATTACGGAAGGTCTGCAGTCTCAGCCCATTGTGCCTGTAAGCACCGATGGGGCCAGCATCCCTAGACGCATGGCCGGGTTCCTCTGTAGAACCTCTAGGATGATCTGGTATTGATGTCCATAGGGGAAGTGGACTGAACAGAGAGCAGAAATTGTTATCTCCGACACTCTGTATGTTTGGAGTCAGTATTCATTATTATTTCCTCCCGATGCTCTATACGTTTGGGATCTGAGTTAATGTTTATTTATTCTCGACCGTTGATGGTCTTTGATGCTGAGTATTGTCCAGGTAAGTGAACTCCATATTTGCTCAACATGATCTTTCTAAACGTGTCTTTATACCATGTTGTCAGCATTTCCTTTATTATTAGTATGTTGTGGGTTTTTCTTGGCTCCTATTGGGTATTTCTTTCGAAATACTCATGCATCTCTCGATGCAGGACTCAAAGTGGAAAGGAACTAACAAGGTACGTGCGAAGGAGCTCGATGGTGGAAAGTTGATAGAAGTGGATTTATTTATCGTTTTTAATTTCTTGTTCATGGAGAACTAATCAGCCTGCGTGCTGAATTGCATTTATGTTTGATGAATTGTGATAATTGAATTATTGTAATAGCGTAGTTTTATTATTTAAGATTTTTGTATAACAGAAATTGGTTAAGCATTCTGGAATGAGAAAGTGGTGTGATTGAGTATTCGGTCGCGTCCCGGGTTTCAGCCTCATGACCTTAAATGAGTTAGTGCTTCCGCGCATTATTCGAGGTTTTGAAATTTGGGGCATGACATGGTATGTCATTAAGTTCGAATCAGAGCTGGAAAAGGATTTGATTTGGAGTTTGAAGCCTATAAAAATAGTCTGAGAGCATTGTTGGAGGAGGAAAAAAGTGGATTATTTTCCAAAGCTTTTGGGTCGTGTTTTGGCCATGTTCTGATGACAACAAGGCCAGAGGAAGGGAGAGAATGAGGGAAGAAAGTGCTGATTTTGGAATTGAAATTGCACTGCTACGTAGCTGGTTGAGGAAGATGATGAACAGTACTTGTGAACAACAAATCTGCTACAGTGTCCTGCTACAGTTACCTGTAAACGGTGTTCCTACAATAGTGTTATTAATGAAAATCTTTTCCAAATTCGATTTTTCTTTTCTCATGAATATAAATAGCTAAATCAATATGGAAACCTGCAGAGAATAGTTTGGCTCAGCAGGCCACTAGCTGGGTAAGAAGCCAACAGTAGGGGACGATCATTGTTGTCGACTGGAAGTCCGAACTGGAAGTCTATACTCCATCCCCATCCAAACAAGAAAATCCAAACCAAGCCCGACGCGCTTGGATATCTCGCCCGAAGAGCTTCAATCTCTGCTTCTCCTCATCCTCCCTCCTCTTCTGCGCCATTGCAGATCCTACTTGAATTCAAGTCGTGTATTCGACAACACGATTTTACTGCAATTGTCAAAATGTCATAACTCACTTATTTTTTATCCGTTTTTGCCCTTTTTTTGCGTTCCTCTTTATTTTTCCTCCTCTTCAATCTCATAAAGATATATTAAGATGAAAAAAGAAGAAAGTGGAAGCTTTCAAGCAAAGCTCCGAACGTCGGAATGCTTCCACTTTTCTCTTCCAAGTTTTTCTTCCTTTTTCATCCTAATATATCTTTATGAGGTGGGAGAGGGGGGAAAATAAGGAAGAATGCAAAAAAATGGGCAAAAATAGATAAAAAATATATGAGTCATGACATTTTAAAAATTTCAGTAAAATCGTGTTGTCGAGTACACGATTTGATGTATTCGACGACACGATTTTATTGGAATTTTTAAAATGTCATAACTTGCTAATTTTTTATCCGTTTTTACCCTTTTTTTGCATTCTTCCTTATTTTTCCTCCTCTTCCATTTCATTATAATTACAAAAAGATATATAAATTGAAATTGTCGCCTGCCGACGAGTATTTCACAGTTTTGCCCATTTTTATCCTCTTATTTAATGCCCATGAGCGGTCAGGCACTAATGGGTGGCCTTCATATATTTTTCTTTACATGTATAGCTCAATTTTTATAGTTAGGCTAGCTTCTCTGCTACTCTTACATCAAAATCCATTCATCATAGATTTTTTCTCTTCTTTCCCACAGATTTTGATGTTTTCCTGTATAATTTTTTTTTCGGGTTGGATGGCACTGGCAGTGATTTGAACCGCGATGGATGGACCTTTGCTGGAATGTCTTCTTCCCCAACTTGATGCTTCCGTAAATCGCTAATTTTGGAAAAGATGAAGCATTTCTGATACAAAAGGCACGAAAAATGTAAAAGAAGGACATTTTTGGTACTCTTGGTGCCGATTTAAGTCATATGGGATTTCACAGGAAAAACTAGGTAATATGGGAATATGAAAGTTGGCGCCAAGTAATATGAAAAAAGCTCCATGGATGGAGTATGTTCACTTCCCTTCCCTCCCTGAATGAGTTGTATTTGTCACAATGTTCTCTTTCAAGCCTTTACCTGCCTCTTCCTATTTCAAATATTTCGTCACTTCCTATGGTCGATATCTCCTCCAATTATAAACTGATTCTCCTGAATGGAAAATATATTATTTGGCTGGCAAATATAAGTATTCTCGTGTCAATTACTGCCGATGACATTACTCCTTATCGAAGGGCCAATTGCTTCCAAATTCTCTAAACTTCACAACTTTGAACAGCTTGTGTTGGCCGGATGATACTCATGAACAATGCTACTGTCCTCAAGCAAGGAGATGAAGTCATAGAAGATGTACAATATCTGATCAGCGAGTTACCTGATGCTGTCCTTCATCACATCCCTTCCTACCTGACTACTGAAGACGCCATAAGGACTGGTGTTTTATCAAAGAGATGGAGGCACGTGTGGACTCTTGCTCCTAATTTAGAGTTCGCCTATAGCCACCATCCGAAGTTTGCTGATTTTGTCAACCAGTCACCGCTTCATTACAGAGGCACTAGGATTCAGAGCAATGCAATTTATAAGAATGGCCTAGTTATAAACGATATTTATAAACAATATTTTTCAACGTATATTTATAAACGATAAGAGCAATGTAATCTTCAAATTTGGCAAGTTACATTCCAAGAATATGGGAAGACACTTATCTTCCTTGTTGTATACTATTTCTCTGACTACTATAAAGGTATGCATAATATTCAGCCATGGCAGACAAGATGGCAGAAGTTGTAAGTAGTCATAGTAGGGGCTGGCCCTGCTGGCCTTGCAACTTCTGCATGCTTTAACCTCCACTCCATCCCCAATGTAGTCCTAGAGAAGGAAGACTTTTGTATCTCCCTTTGGAGAAACAGAGCCTATGACCGATTAAACCTTCATTTGGCCAAGGAGTTCTGTGAGCACCCTCATCTTCCCTACCCATCTAACTCCCCATCCTTTATATCCAAATATGAGTTCATAAAGTATGGATAGGTATGTGTCACAGTTTTGTCTGACTCCTAGGTACTGTCGTTTGGACAAGTCAGCTTGTTATAATGAATCTAAAGGGAGATGGAGTGTTTTAGTGAAGAATACTCAAAATGGAGGGGAAGAGGAGTATGTGTCTCAGTTTTTAGCTGTGGCAACAGGGGAAAATGTGAGGGTTTTGTTCCCTAGTATTCCAGGCTTGGAGACTTTCAAAGGGGAGGTTGTGCATTCAAACAAGTATATAAGAATGGCCTAGTTTATGAGGGTAAGAGAGTGTTAGTGGCTGGATGTGGGAATTCACGGATGGAGATTAATTGCTTTTGATCTATCAAGCCACGGAGCTGCAACTTCAATAGTTATTAGGAGGCCGGTAAACCTTAGTTTATTTTTTCTACTTTCCTACTTTTTTTTCTATTTTTCTTGAGGCCATCCTTTACATAACATTTTATGTAGATATGGATGAGATGTTAGTGTTGTGCAGTCAACTGTTGCCCTTATTTAGCAAATCTGTAGTGTAAATGAGACTTAAACGTTCACTTCCTTCAGATTTTACCTTCATTACTCCACCAAATCTTTCATAGGATACTAACAGCTTAATTTCAGAACATATTTCAATTAATCCGAGTTTTCATTACTTGTTATTTCTTAGCAAATCTTTCTTCGCAGTCTTCCTAACTATTTTGAAATTTGATACTGAAAACTAATTGTATTTACTGCTTGATGTGTGTAGGTTCATGTTCTCATAAGAGAAATAGTGCACCTGGGTATGGCCATGCTAAATACCTGCCGTATTATATTTTGGATGCTATCATTGAATTCCTTGGCAAATTAAAGTATGGCAATTTGTCCAAGTATGGAATTCGCCGACCTCCTATGGGCCCCTTCCGTATGAAAGCTGTCACAGGAAGATCACCTGTGCTTGACGTGGGGATTGTAAAGAAGATCAAATCTGGAAAGATTCAGGTGAATTTCTTTCCATTCCAACGGATTTATGTGAATTTATCACATAAACAGAGTTGTACACCTCATATCATATTATGTATCACAAAATAAAATGCCTAAGATATCTCACTGTGGGACATATGACATAGGAGTAATATACAACAAAATTATTTTTCCTAGCTTAGATTGCTTAATGTATGATATATTGTAAAAGGGAAAAGTTTAACTAAGATCGCTCTCATTTGGCTTAGATGGGGCCAGTTTAACTCGTAGTCGTTGAATCTTGATCTGACGGTTACAAGGGTGATTGATGGTCACACTCACTTACCCACACCCACTGATTTGATGTCCATCATCGGATCGGAATCCAACGACCCAAATGAATATTCCCCCTTATCTATGAGAACGTTCTCATGTAAACCAGTATCTTTGTAAAATCCTATTCTTATGGTTTGTTATCCCTGGGATAAGCCATGGGCTTCGACTTTGATTGATCAAGGCCGTGTATTACAAATGTGGGCCCCACAAATTAATGGGATAAACCACGGGCTTGATTCAACTTTGATTGATCGAGAATGCTGTGTATTAAACTAGTGGGCCCCACAAATGAACAGTTTATGATAAGCCCGTGGGACCATTCCTTTCACGCCTTGACATAGGTTTAAGATAAATAATCAGTTATTAACGCTCTTTTGTTTTAAAAATCAACAGGTGCTTCCTGCACTAGAGAGTGTGAAGGGAAGCACTGCAGTTTTTGAGAATGGCAAAAGTCATGAGTTTGACCACTGGGTATGTGAGCAAGGCCAAGTCATGGCTCAAGGTATGCTGCTAATGTTACTAGTCTACTTTTCTTTATGAAGAATGCTGCTGAAAACAGAAATGGTAGGTAATGGCGTTTGGCAATTATGGAGGATGATGAAGACCTCCTTAATGACGAAGGTATGCCCAAGAAGAGATTCCCTAACCATTGGAAAGGAAAGAATGGATTGTATTGTGCAGGGCTTGTAAGAAGAGGATTATTTGGCATCTCAATGGATGCACAGAACACACCCAATGACATCAAGATATCATACAATGAGGGCAAGAGGAATAGCTGATGTCCATACGATACAAAACAAAATACCCAATAGAAACATTTGTAATAGTACGAATTTATTCTGCTGAAACTGTAATAATGATGCCATAACAAGATTATGGGCTTCTTGGTGACAAAATTTTTGTTATTAATTCTTGTTGCAATTTCTAATTATGAGGACGCAATACCAATTATTCAAGTAATATACGGAAAGCCTGCAGTCTTATTCCATGACTTAAATTTAGCCACTTACCCCAAAATTGAAACAATCCAATGTCCTTAAAACTCGGTCATCTTTTATCAAAACGTCATCTACTCACTAAGCATAGAAATTAAGTCATTTTTTCCTCATAAAAAATGCTAACAGAAAAATAAGATAGTTGATCTGCCCATCCAAACTTGGTTCTTTGTATCCGTTATTAGGTTGGGACTTTGTCATGGGCTACTCGGCATGCCACAACCACATAGACCCACCATGTTGGTAATAAGGAAGGTTTTAAAAATTAGACCAGTCATCGACCTGGAATTCTAGCCGAGTAGGTCCAATCAGGCTCAACTAGGTGTCAACCCGGGTTGACCTGGTTGCTGACATCATCATAGTAAAAAAAAAAATCCCCCCCCCCCTCCGAGTAGGTCCAATCAGGCTCAACTAGGTGTCAACCCGGGTTGACCTGGTTGCTGACATCATCATAGTAAAAAAAATCCCCCCCCCCCCCCCCCATCGAGCCAGAGAGCTCAGGGAGAGAGGGAGGAGGGACAGAGGTAGGGGGCTCACCAGGGGCCGACGGCGGTAAAGAGGGGGGAAGGGTGGGAAGACGGGGCTGGGACGGGGGTGGGGTGATGGCGACGGCTGAGAGGGGGAAGAGTGGGGGCGAACACGGAGGGGGTGGTGGCGGAGGCAGGGCGACGATGGCAGTGCGGGGCCAAACGACGACGACGGAAAAGGGGGGAAGAGAGGGGGAACATGGGAGTCACCGGTTCGACGGGCCGGGTTAAATTGACCGAGCCGGGTTAACCTACCCGGCCGACCCGACTCGAAAAAGCGGTCAGCTCCGGTCAAACCGGCCAAGCTTGTTCAGTTTTTAAAACCATGGTAATAAGGACTTCTCCAAATTTTATTTGATATTCTAATAGAGCCCCAAATTGTATGCAACAGAAACTAGAAAGAAGAACACAAGCAATCAAACTTTTTAGGGATTTTCGATTTATCTTAAAGGAAACTAACAATAGGGCGATCAGAGTCACTGATCTAGCTCGAGTTCATGGGCATACAGAGCAGCGCTCTCAGAAAAAGAATATGCAAAAGTGTCAACCCTGGAGGACTAAAGACCTTATATACTGTGGTCTAATTACAAACAATTACAAGTAGTTGAAATTAACTTACTTTTAATAAGTAATCAACAACTAATATGAGTAAACTAGTAACTCCCTTCCTGGCTTCAGCTAACTCCTTTCCTGCCTTCAGCGTGTGCTTGCATCTGTTTTCCTCGGCCTCTGAAAGAGCTCGACCTCGAGCGCCAATTGAGGGTAGTGGCACATTCTTTGGGAAATACTCATACAAATCCGCAACATTGAAGAACTTGGAAATTTGCATCTCAGGCAGTAAGTCCACCACGTAGGCATTCTCATTGATCCGCTTAAGGATTTTGAAGGGACCAATTTTCTTCCGGAGCAGCTTGTTGTATTGTCCAGTGGGGAGGCGCACCATCACCAAGTCGCCTTCCTGAAAGATCTTCTTGTGCCTGTGTCTCTTCTCCATGCGGGTATAACTGGCATTGGCCCTCTGCAACTGTTAGCGGACTTCCTGGTGGATGTCAGTCAGTTTTTGGAGAGTGTGTTGAGTTGTGACATTGCTTCCAGGAGCTGGAGCTGAGGGCAGATAACCAAATGTGTGTGCTGGAATATACCCGTATACAATTTCAAGGGGGGACTTCCCTGCCTTTACCTTTCTATTTTCTTGTACCTTTTTTAGTATAGGGAGGAAATAAAGAGAACGAATGATATAGTGCTCCACCAAGGTGTTGACAAACCTAACAGTTAGAGTAACTCCCTTTTCGAGATCATTCTGGGTAGCGCTTTACGACCATGCACCTTGTATCTTTTCATGAGTTGCACATTAGAGAACAAGCCCCCGTTCTCCTTAACTGTGACCTCAGTGGCACTCATAAAGGTGACAGTCTCCAAGGGTAATCTGCATAATAATACCCTGCCATTTAGACCTTGACCTCATTAAGACTTTCGTCAACCTGTTTCATATGCAGTAGAGCACTCTCATCATAACACGGGAATGAGCATACAATTTATTAAAATAGTGCTCTACAAGTCATGCATTAGCTTGTTGTTACCTATTTAATCTTCGTCGTGGGATCTCCACTCATAAAGATTAGGTTGCTACTAACGATGACTTAATCATAGGCTTTCAGCCCCATTCCCCTAGATGAGTTAAGAATTTGTCCTGCCGACAATCCTTTCGTAAATGAATCAACCAAATTTATTGCTGATCGTATGAAACTTAAGGTAATGACTCCTGAGGTAGTCAACTTGCGCAAGATTTTATACATTAGTTCAATATGCCTGGAGGACCTCTTATTATGATTCTTACTCTTAACTTTATCAAGCGTTGATTGGTTATCACAGTGAATCAATATTCCAGGAATTGGCTTATTCAACCAGGGTATATCTATTAATAGATCCTTAAGCCATTCTGCCATTTCTCCAGTTTTATCAAGTGCTACTATCTCAGCATCTATAGTAGACCTTATTATTACAGTTTGCTTGGAAGATTTCCATGCAACTGCCCCACCACCAAGTGTAAACACATAACCACTCGTGGTCTTTGTTTCATTAGAATCTGATACCTAATTAGCATCATTGTATCCTTCTAATACAGCAGGGAACCTGGAGTAATGTAAACTATAATTTACACTTCCCTTCAGATATCTGGACACCCTTTCAATGGCAATCCAATGAGATTCATTAGGGCTCTTAGTGTATCTACTTAGTCTTCCCACAGCATTATCTGGTCTACTGCAGTTTGCCAGATAACTCAAACTTCCTATCAGCTGTGAATATCTAAGTTGTGACACACTTTCTCCAAGATTTTTCATTAGTCTTACACTTGAGTCATACGGCGTACTGACAGGTTTTCTATCGAAGTAACCATATTTCTTTAAAATCTTCTCTACATAGTGTGATTGACTCACAACTATTCCATTAGAAGTCCTATCAATCTTTAAGCCCAGTATGACTTTGGCAAGACCCAAGTCTTTCATATCAAAATTCTCATTGAGGAAACCCTTAACCTTATTGATATGATCTGCATTGTTACCAAAAAATCAAGATATCATCAACATATAAACATAACATCACAAAACAATCATTAAACGACTTCCAATATAAGCATTTATTCGATGTACACACAACAAAATTATTAGAAAGAAGAACATTATCAAACTTTTAATGCCATTGTTTAGGAGCCTGTTTTAACCCATAAAGAGATCTCACTAACTTACATACTTTTCTTTCTTGACTAGGAACTACAAAACCTTCAGGCTGCTCCATATAGATTTCCTCATCCAATTCACCATTTAAAAATGTTGTTTTGACATCCATTTGATGGATCTCGAGGTTATAATGAGCTGTCAATGCAATAAGCACTCGAATTGTAGTTATCATGGTAACAGGAGAATATGTGTCAAAGAAATCTTGACATTCATTTTGACTATACCCTTTAGCCACTAATCTAGCTTTGTACTTTTCAATGGATCCATCGGGATAATATTTTCTTTTAAAAATCTATTTGCACCCAATTGGTTTAAACCATGGAGGTAGATTCATTAGAATCCAAGTCCCATGTGCAAGGATTGAATCCATCTCACTCTGTACCGCCTCCTTCCATAAAGGAGATTTACTATATGACATAGCTTCACTAAAAGTCAAAGGATCCTCATTCTCCACCATGTAAGTATAAAAGTCATCTCCATAATTCTTCTCTATTCTGGTTCTTTTAGATCTCCTAACCTCTACATTGGTATCCAAATCTTCAATTCTTGGAATAGAAGATGATGAGCCATCTTCTTTATGCACTACAGCTTTACACTTTTCCTTCATAGAAAATACATTATCAAAGAATGTTGCATCATCGGACTCCTTAATAGTATTAGGTGCATAATCCTGCCGATCAGACCCAATTACTAAAAACCGATATGCTCTACTATTTTGTGCATAACCAATGAACACTGCATCATATGTTTTTTAACCTAGCTTATCTATTTTCACGTTTGGGATTTTCACTTTGGCAAGACATCCTCAAACCTTAATGAACTTCAAGCTCGATTTTCCTCCTTTCATTAATTCATAAGGGGTTGTATTTTGTCCTTTATGAGGCGCATGGTTTAAGATCATACAAACAGAAAGAATTGCTTCCCCCCATAAATTCTTCGGTAGACCCGAAGACGAAAGCATAGAATTAATCATGTCAATGAAAGTTCTATTCTTTCTTTTTGCCACTCCATTAGATTGAGGAGAGTAAGGCGCTGTAGTCTCATGTATTATTCCTTGATCTTCACAAAACTTGTAAAATTCAAGGGAACAATAATCTCCACCACGATCAGACCTTAGTCTTTTAATCCGCATCTCCGTTTGATTCTCAACCTCTATTTTATAGATCTTAAACTTCTCAAAAGCCTCATCTTTAGACTTAAGCAAGTATGCATGACAAAATTTAGAGTAATCATCAATAAATGTAATGAAATATCTCATACCACCCCTAGTAATTAATCCATTCAACTCACATATATCTGAATGAACTAATTCAAGCAAACATGTAGACCTATCAATAGACCTATAAGGTTTTCTAGGTTGTTTTGCTTGAACACATATTTCACTGTTACATCATGCAATTTCTGAATCAAATCAAGATTCATCATTCTTTTAATAGTATTTGAATTCACATGTCCAAGTCTCATATGCCACACATCAAAAAAATCAACATGATAAACCAAAGATTCATCTACTTGAAATAAAGAGTTATTACAATAAACCAAATTTAGTTTAAAGAAGCCATCACACACATAGCCTTTGCCAATAAAAGTACCATGTCTAGTTATTACAACTTTATTTGACTCAAACACTAATTTATATCCTTCTCGACTAAGAAGTACTCCACTAACTAGGTTCTTCCTCATACTAGGCACATGCAACACATTACGAAGAGTCAACGTGTTCCCCGATGTAAACCGGATGTCCACATTTCCAACTCCATAAACTCTAGCCTCAGAGGAGTTCCCCATCGTCACAGTCCTATCCTTTACTTCTTGATAGAAAGAAAAAGCAGAAACATCAACCCCGATGTGAACAGTTGCCCCTGTATCAACTCACCAATCGGTAGATCCACATGCCAAGTTAATTTTAGAATTAGTTAATACCAACCTATCATCTGAAGTAACCATGTTAACATTAGCAGAAGATGCAGCCCCACCATGACTATAGTCCTAACCTTTCTTCTATTTGCACTTGTTTGTAAAATGTCCCGGTTTCCCACAGACCCAGCAAACCTTCGACTTCTTCTCCTTATGGATATTTGAACCAAGTTTGAAAGACCGATTCTTAAACTTCTTGTTGTTCTTTTTATTGCCATGAAACTTCGGTTTCCCTTCTACAACATTTGCTTGAGCACTATCTTTGTTCCCAGAAGATGAGCCTTGTAAGATTTTCATCTTACCTCTATGCTTTTTTTCAATTTGTATAGCCACCATAAGATCATCAACGGACATTGCATTCCTTTTGTGCCTCAAGTTAACTTGGAAATCCTGTCATGAGGGTGGTAGCTTGTCAATAAGCGCCGGAACTTGGAGCCTCTCGTCAACGGGAATGCCTTTTCCAATGATCTTTGCCACCAAATTCTGTATCTCAACAACCTGGTCTCTAACAGATTTGTTATCGACCATCTTGTAGTCAAAGTACTCGCCTACAACATATTTTTCTTCCCCTTCATACTCGTTTCCAAATTTTTTATCAAGGGTATCCCATAGTTCTTTAGCAGATTTAATATTCACATGCAAATCATATAATTCATTGCTCAAGACACACAAAATTTGTCCATGGCATAGGTCATCATCTTGTTTGAATTCATCACTATCAACATGCTTAGTAGTTCGAACATCAGACGAACTAGGAGTCTTGTCAGATTCAGAAGATAGAGTTTTATCCACAAGAGCATCAGAAATAACATAGAATATGTTCAATTGAGTCAACCAAAATTTCATCTTTGTTTGTCATCGCATGAAATTCTTGCCATCAAATTTCTCAGGCTTCAATGATTTGTCAACACCCATAATTGCAGTAGTATTCAATCAACAAGAACAAGAAATATTTGTTTCAAGATTGTTGGGATTGTCACATAAAAGAGGGCTAAAATACTACCAAATTATGCACATACATTTGACAAATATACATATGAAATACCAGAAAGAGTATAAGAATTATAACCAGGTTCGAGGTACGCTATGTGTTGTCTTTGAAACATATACGCCGCCCTTTGTGCACAGGCAATTAATAATGTTCCATTCCCGAGATACAACGAACCACACCGTCAGTTTAAATGTGCACTTTAAATCAAACTAATTGGATCTCGATCAGAGGAGATTCTATTGCTCAATGATAGATGATGAATTAAAAGAGAAGATGAACAAGTTTTTTCCTTATTTTATGTAACCCTTTTCTGAGGAAAAATGTTCTATTTATATAGAAGGGCTCTGTTAGGCTTATTCTGGAAGAAGATACGCAATTTCTGTAGAGAAACGACCATTTTCTCGCTGTAACTGTATAGCCGATCGATCGTGTTATAAGCCGATCGATCGGACACAAACCGATACACCGATACCACTAAGTATCGGATTTTCAAAATTTTTCAAATATCGCCGATATATCGGTCTTGGTCTTTTTTGAAGGAAAAAAAAACTTTAATGTTTGTTTTCTATCCTAATATGCATTTTTATGCATATTTTGAAATCTATTCTTTGTTTAAATTAGTATAACTTATTTTAAAAGTTAGATTGTGAAAATATACGGTAAAAACTAGTTTTTGACGACCGATATTTTTTTACACAATATCTTCGATATTTCGTCTCTTAGGCCGACCGATATTTTACCAATATCCGATACGACATTCCATGTATATGACCTTGAGTTCTGTCCCTGAGCTTTAGATTGCTGACAAGTGAAGCAATGCCGGACCAGCTTTATTACATCACACTTTAGTTTGGGCCTGTAGACTCATTCGCCCACCACCAACAATATGTTGTCCCTGCCGAAATGCCCAGTAAGTCCTCCGCCATGGGTGTCCGGTAGAATGTGAAGTCGGAGAGAGCACCGGGGTATGCATAAGCGATGCCCCTTGAACAAAAATCCATTATGCACCCAATATTCAGCAGTTTGGGCTGGAATTGCAGTGGCTCCCTCCCAGGCTTTGTGAAAATCTGGATCAGCTGATGAATAGAGGCCCAAATTGTAGTCATATCCGAGGAGGCCCACATTCATCTTGTTTAACAGCAGCACTTTCCGGCTGAGTGTCAGCCACCCTATTGAACTTTCCGGATGCTTCCAACCAGAGGGCATGCATCCTATTGATTTTAGTTTGATTCTGCAAGAACTTCAAGGATTGGTGGTGCGTGAGCACATAATAAAGTATCTATTTGTAATGCTTGGACAAGTGCAACAAATTTGAGGGTGTACACTGGGCATTTGCACTGGGAGTCCTTCAACTTTTAACTGAAAAAGGCAACTGGTCGTCCAATTTGTGACAAAACAGCCCCAATGCCAACGCCAGTCGCATCACAATCTATTTCCAAAATTTTATCAAAGTCTGGGATTGCTAAAACAGGGCAGAATATAACTTGTCCTTGAGCGCCTGAAAGCTGGCTTCAGTTTCTACTGTCCATCGGAAATTATTTCTTTGAGACACTCTGTTAAAGGAGCAGTCAGGGAACTGAAATTTTGGAAGAATCGGTGGTAGAATGTTGCCAAATCATGAAAGCTTTTGATGTCACCAACAGTTTTTGGAACCGGCCAGTCTCAGATCGTCTGAATTTTGGCTTTGTTAACACTGATCCCATCAACTCCCACATTGTACCAAAGAAGCACCAATTTAGTGGTGAGGAAAATGCACTTCTTAAAATGAACAAACAGATAACTTATTTCCATAACAGAAAAGACTTCCCTGATATGTTGATGGTGCATGGTCACGGTGGCTGCGGCTGTAGGCGAGAATCTCGTCAAAGTACATGACAACAAAATGGCCTATGAGAGGCTTGAACACTTGTGGCATTAGCCGCATAAATGTGTCGGGCACTTTGGAGAGTCTGAACGACATGACCAACCATTCATAAAGGCCATCTTTTGTCTTGAACACGATCTTTCACTCGTCGCCCGACTGAATTCAGATTTGGTGATAGCCACTCTGTAGGTCCATCTCAGAGAATACCACAGCCCCCCAAGAACATGTCCAACATGTCATCCAAGAGAGGAATAGGGCAACGCTGCTTCACGGTAATCTTGTTAATGTATGAGTTCATGCGACCCATGTGAGTGGCTCCAGTGTTAAATTGTCTTGGACACCTTAGCAAAAGATGACAGGCATCCATGTCAACTATATCACAGGTGATCTGACATTGTAGGATTTACCAATGGAGAAAGGAACTTTACACCTTTCTACTACCCTCATAAGAAGGATGAGATTCCTTGGGAAACTACAAATTAGCGACCACTCTTCTAGCAATGATGTTCTCATTGCTTCCACCATGATTATTTCTTTGTAAATCCTTCCCTTCACCGTACCCTTTATCTTGAAAATGTTATGCCTCTCTGAATCATCCTCTATATTCAATGTGCACAATAATTATCTATTTACTATGGCAACCGGATAATTTTCTAATCATCCTCTATCCTCAGAGTCCAGACCTTCACTTCCCCTACTATTTCCACAACATCATCCGAAGCATGTTCTTCTTCAACCACCATCGCATCCTTTTTCTGCACATCATATTCGGCTTGAGGAACCGCAAGATTGGCAGGCCTTCGTTGGGGATACTTGTTGGATTTATGATCTAGATCACCACACCGATAACATACTCCTACACTGGGCTTGGCATACGGACTTTCCTTGGGTGGCCCATTGTTGTAGTTGTGACGCACCCCAGTTTTGGAAGATTCTCCTCACACAAGCCTATTTTGGTTATTTTCCTGAGGAGTATACCTATTGTAGCTCTTGAAAATGGGGGAAAGATTCTCCCTATTTTGGACGACCATTTTGTTGCTAAGCTTCTCCTGTAATTCAGTCCGCATTGCCAACTGCACGGCGTCGGATAATGTGAAGCTGACTTGCATTCCTACCTTACCGAAGGCCATTGTTGAATCTTCCCACCAGTTGATGTTCATTCTTTCCTAGATTGTTGCACGCCAACAACTGGCGGAATTCAGTAACTTATTAGGTACTAAACATTATATTTGATTATTGTATTTCTTACACATCATCTACACCTTGCTTTTGACCATACTTAGTCCAGATCTCTACTACGCATTCTAGTGCATCACAATCTAGGCTACATTCTATTTGAATCTAGAAAATACCGTTCAGACATATAACATGTATGGTCATACCTCATGGAGATTCTTGATAATATTTATAGTATATCTCATATATCAGCATTCTTTACATGCATCAAACAATAACACTTTAACTCATTAATCTAGACGAGATACAATATCTTTGTATGTTGGTCATCGACAAACCTTCACTGAAACTCTATTTAAATGGTGTAGGTTTGTCGATGACCCAGCAGTTCCAATTTTTCTGCCTTATTTCTTTACTTAGATGTGAATCAAGACTTAGCGAACACAACATACAATCAAACAGAGCACGTTCAACATTCAACACGCCAACATCAAGTCATGAAAAAAAAATCATAGATTTACTATTAAAATATGAGAGTTCTACTCATAATCATACATATAGGATCATTCATCCTATTCAATCATAAATTCGCATTCATAACCATACTGCAATCAAACCCTTTATCATACATCAAAAATATTTTTAGATGTTGAGGTTATTAGTCCTACTTCTTTCTCCTCGGTTGAGAAATCCTCACTTCTTCTCTTGACATGAAAAGCTACACTCCTTCGGACTCCAACGGATTCTCTATGCCCTAGGTCTTCTATGGAGCCCAAACAAGTCATCCCTAAATGCAAAGAGGCTATTTATATTAAAGGTTTGCATTTAAAGGAAGTTTTCGAACTTAACCCTATTTTGTCCTACTATTGACACATTGACCATCGATACAATTTTGTGTCGGTCAAACTTTGTCGATCGTTCAAATTCTAAAATACGACCTACACTTCTCCATAGACACCTCAATTTCTTGATGACTCTTTGTCAATCACTGTAATTCTACCTATATTTAGATTACCATTTCTTGGTGATTTAATCCTAAATTTTGATTTATTTAGGGTTGTTACACTTCATGCGGTGCCAAGACTGGATCAATGCTTTGCCTTGTCTTGTGCAGCTAGTTTGTAACTGCTCTCACTAGACAAAGACTTCTCCTTTCAGACGATAAGAGACTAGCTTGGCCTTTTTGTCTTCAGCAATCTCCACCAGGTGGAGGCGTCTCCTTTCAAACGATAGACGATAAGCTTTTCCCTCTTGCCTCTCACCCGCCTCATTACACCGCCTTCCACAATATCAATCCTAGTGGCCGATGTTAACTTCTAGGCCCTTGTCCTCTCCGTCACCTTCTCCTTGGCTAGTAATTTTTTCCGAGACTCTTCCTCCCCTTTGCCTTTTCTATCTATGTTTTGTGTTAATTATTTTTCCCAAGAGTTATGTTTGCATTGTAGAGTAAAATTCTAAGCTTTCTTGTGCCAAAAAATAGAAACTTTTTTGGGCTTTCAATGGAGTTGATAGATGTCATTCTTTTCGGGAGATATGTATTATTTTTTTATACTTTTGGGATATATATTATCAAAATGGGTTGTGCCTTTTACCAATCTTACATTTTTCCTTGTCTTCTTCAGTATTTGCACTTCTTTATCACCCTATTGATATAATGAATGTGTGAAGTTTGAGTATGTATGGATGAAATTGGTATATTGAAGTTTACATGGACCACTAGTATATTCAAAATCTATTGTGCTTTATGGGGGTTAGGGGAGGAGATTTCTTTTCATTATTTTGTATGATGATGTCAGGAATCGGGTAAACCCTAATTGACCCCGGTTGAACTCAGTTGGACTTTCTTGGCAAGAACTTGGGCCGATGATGCCCACACTAATGACTCTGCTAGCCCATGTGCGGTAATATAGGTTTATTTTTTATTTTGCTTCCATGTGGAAAATTGTTTAAAATAATTTTATTTTGAGTATTTTGGGTCTTATGATGGGTTTAGTTGTTGGTATGGATTAACTATTTTGGATTTCAATTGATGGTCATGAAACAATGTTTAGAATACATTTGCAAACTTCACATTTCTATGGAAGTTATTGTGAAATAAGTTGGATATGAAATAACTTGGATATACGGATGAACTTCTTTGGAATGACAACAGAAATTTCAACTATTTCCAAAGGCTAGAAAATATTGTAGACCTCATTTACCTTGCCTAACATACATATCTAAGCTCTTCCAATGGTTACAGCTCTATGGTATTAACACTCAGGGACTATGCATCATAAAAAAAACACTCGAGGACTATAACTAAGATCATATTTTACAATCTGAGCTGCGCAATTGAGCAATTCACTGCAGCACAAGAACACTCTTTCTGCTTTTACGTTGCAACGCAGGATAAACCATTAGAGCACACATGCTATGGGGAAAAACAGTTTCTAAATATTGTAGCATAGTTTACACTATTGTTTCAGTTTTTAATTTTTCCCTTGTGTCTTAAATCACTCAACTCATTCAAACCTAAATTAAGACTAGTGTGATACACCATCTTATGTGTCACTCATTTACACAGAATCGTATTTTTTTTCAGCTCCCCTATACAAAATCATTACCACTCATTTATGTAATAATTAAATTTCTTTGTAAAATCCAGAAAAATTGTAAGCTAAAAAGTACTTGGAATTAAATTTTTGCAACCATTGATACATTGTCATTGACACGAGGATGATTCATGGGCATGTGTAGGGGCAGTTTTGTCAGTACAACTTTAAGACGTAATTAAACCTAATTTTCAAGTATAAAAGAGCTCTTAACTCCTTTTAAGGCTACTATTTGCGCTTCCCAAAGGCTGAAGGAAGCAATGGAGATTAGGGCTTAAAGGTTGGAGAAGAAGGAGAAGGATTCTCGGATTCTACTCGTCAGAATCGAGGTAGAAAAGCAAAAAACCATAAATTTTGTGTTTCTCCATGATCAAATCAGAAGCATTACATTGGATTGTTGTATTATTCATGTTTGAATGAAAATGGATATTTTAGAATGAAGGTAAATGAATTGAATATTATGTTATGATAGAAGACTCATACGTTTGATTATCATGTTATGAAAGGAAGATACGGCACAAGGGGGACTGCTATAATGCTTTAATCCATGGTATGACATGGTAAGACAGAATTGAAATAAAAGTATGAATTGTTTGGATGTAATCATGCTGATTTCAAGCTATAATGGGTGATTGTATATTTTTTCATTATTGGAGAAGAATTATGATAATTTGAATACGAATTCATGTTGTAATGGATTGAATGATGTTCCATGATTACTGTTATGCTAAAGTAATGATATTTGAATGAAAGGAATTGAAATAGAATTGAATAAAAAACAGCTAATCTAGACTATGTTGGCAGCATCTACACTTCACCACCAACACCAAGTTTTGTCAATGAACATGTGTCGATGGCCCAAGGAAGTAGAAGAATCTTATTTTTATGTTATTGTTTTACTATAATGATATTTAGGTTGTATTATTCATGAATAATGAGTATAACAAAAAGAATGTTAAAGTTTGTTCTGTGCACCATCGACAACACCCCACGGACACACAGACGTGTCGATGGGTAGTACAACAAAATAGATAGAAAATATTTGAATGAGGAATAGTTATAGGGTTATAATATGTAATAATTAAGAGTTACGACAATGAATTAATGTGCAAAGACATGAATAATATGTCATAGATCTACAATGTATAAAGAAATAGAAATATGAGGAAGGAAATGATGAAGTATTATGGTACAAAACACGAACCAGGAGAAGAAGAATTAAAAAGCAACCATGATTGCCACAAGAGAAATATATGAAGAACACCCACATCATGGGTGGAAAGCAGAAAGAATAAGAAATTGCAAAATTAATTCATTAAGAGAATAAATCCTATGAGAATCACTTGAGTAGATTAAGGTGTAAGGCATGAATAGAAGAAAGAAAGAATTAAGGGAAAACCGTAGGATAATAGTCCCAAGAATGAGTCCTTAATAGTAGATCAAGGCATAAATATGAATATCTCTAATTCTAATATATCTTAGAGTGAATGTAGTAAAAACATGAATGAAATGATTAAGTTATTGCTTGATGTAGCTTTACTCTTGAATGCATTAAATATTGTTGTGTGCTTAACATTGGTTATAGACTTTTCTACTGAGTAATCCATACTCGGTTTCCCTTTTTTACATAGGTTATGAGGAGTAAGCTTAAGAGTACTGGGACACGGGCGATAGCCTGATACAGTAGTTGCAGTCAGAGTTACTTCCTTTCAGATCAAATTTACTTTGATTAAAGTTAGACACTTGTGTGTGCAAAAAATATTTATTATAATAAGATACTTATTTATTATGGCTTATGTATGCATAGACACAGGATCTTGTTTAATCGATAATTTAAAATGACATATAGTATTATGGTTTGAATTAATGTTATCTTCGAAAATTTATACCAAAATGTAATGCCCCAATAATGTGGTTGATCATATTTTTGAATGTTGATGGGTTCGAGCCTCGGCTCCCATGTTTATGAGCTTTTAATGAACTATTTATCGTCTTATGCTGACAGTAGCTCTTCTAATTCTAATTTTATACATCAAGAATTTATGAATTATACACTTTTACAAGGCTTCTTACACTTTCGCTCATTTCTCTTTCTGCTGGCTCTTATTGAACTGGCTGTAAAAGTGGCTCTTTCATGCATATAATATGTCCAGGGCTAATCGGAACTTTTCTCCCAACACATGTCCTATCATTATGGCTTTTGGGAATTATTCTTATTAAAACAAATAAGATAAATCCATATTGACATAAAAGATCTTGTGGCCCAAGAAAAATCTAATTAAAATGATTGTCATCATAGAAAAGAATTAGTAAATGCAATTTGAAAGAAATTGCCTTGCGCACAAGAGCCTCCACACACAACCCCCCCAACCCAAAACAAGAATCAGTTCACTATACAACCCAACCCGCTACCAAAATAAACTAAAATCAGTTCTTTTTCTTGTTCTAATGTAGACATGTAATATTGGATGGAGAGAGTATTAAAACACGTTATTTTTTACAAGGGCGCTCTTCTTTAGTAGCAGTTTCATAGAATAGACAATCAAGTAGAAGCAAATGTTATAACTGAGAAATTGGTTCATTAAAGAAAAACACTGGGTCTGTTTGGTTATCAGGAAAAAGAAAGAAATAGAAAAGATTTAGTTTATGGAATAGGAAAGAAAATAATAGAAAGGAAACACCTATTTCCCTTGTGTATTTAGATAGAAAGAAAAGGGAAATTAATTTTCGATTGAGTGTTTGGATAGGAAGAAGAGAAAACAGAATACTCTTTTCCTTCATCGTTTTATTTTCTCTCCTTTTCATACTATTTGAGAAAGAAAAAGCAGGAAAATAGTTATGAAGACATTTCTCAAGTGGGCCCCACATTAGAGAAAATATGTTTTCCACTTATTCTCTTCTCTCGCTATCCAAACACATGAAAAAGAAATTTGTTAATATTATTTCTTTTTCTTCTCCTTTCTTGCTAACCAAACTCACCCTAAGAGAATGAACACTCAACATAGAGCTCAGTAATAATAAGTACTCCTCTTTTCCACTTCAATAGTGCAATTTGGTTTTTCGGAATGTACATGTGAAGAATTTGCACAGAGAAGCTCAATAAGTGCGATTCAAATTTAGTGACTACATCAGGCACACACCATTTCTTTGGTTGCTTGACAGAACTGAGCATCGGGTAGTGTCAAAATACTTACAACTATGAGAATCTACACTCAGGAGAGAGCTCAATACTTATAACTATATTAAAAAACACCTAAACCTATTGCACATATACACCTTGCAGGCATTTGACACAGATCGTGAAGCTTTAGTTGAGATATAAAGAGGACATAGATTCCTTGAAAGCTAAAAATCAAATGACGAGTCTATTTCGAATGGCTGACTGGTGACCAATCGTCCTCCCTAGCAGATTCCCGATCGTGAAGAGCATGTTGAGGAAAGAGCTTCCATTACCTTTTTTTTGGATAATTAGCTTCCACTACCTTAAAAGAGCCATACACTTTTTTCTTTTTCTTTTCTATTTTGATTTGGCAAATCACAAAAGTGATAATTGTCAATGTGTCTAAGCCCTCATTAAGAGGAAGACCATGGCTACCCTACCCTTTTTGAATGGTTGGATATGCTACGGAACTTGATGTCCATTGCAAAATAAGGGAAATTGATTAGGCGGTGGGGCCTACAGCAAAGCAACCCTTTCCTTTTTTTTCCTTCCAAGCTATTAAGCCATCGGAATGGGTCCCACAGCAAATCAACTCTGCACTTAACCTAGTGCAGATATACACCATGCAGGCATTGACACAGATCGAGAAGCTTAATATACTTGAGATATAAAGAAGTCCTTGAAAGCTAAAAATCAAATGACGAGTCTATTTCGAATGGCTGAGTGGTGACCAATCGTCCTCCCTAGCATATTCCCGTTCGTGAAGAACATGTTGAGGAAAGAGCTTCCACTACCTTTTTTTTTATAATTAGCTTCCACTATCTAAAAGCTACCCTTTCCTTCTTTCCTTCCGAGCCATCGGAATGGGTCCCATAGCAGGTCAACTCTGCACTTGACCCTCCATGATTCCCGTGAAAACTGCACCTAACCTCTGTACCTAACAAAATGGTACCAATTTTTTTTTAAAATACTATGATGAAGGTAGATATCTGATGCTATAGTTAGATGGTAGTATGGCCCACCTAAAACAAGTTTGGAAGAGACAATTTGTAAACTTGGCTCCTTCCAAGCTTCCCACCTCGGACCTTCAGCCCCCGGCCTCCTTTCTGGCTCCTGCCGCAGCAAGGGCGGGGCTAGAGCGGTGCAGTTGAGGTACCAGGTCCTGTAGCGAAGAAGAAGAAGAAGGGGACTCTGAGGAAATTTCATCACTTCTATGTCAAATGGTCCCAGCTGATTAACCTTGCTCTTCTCTTTCAAATGTGGTTAGCTGCCACTTGACTGCACCTGCCCTTATTGCCCCCAAAGAGCGTTGTTTTTTGTCCCACAATCACCACTCGCGTGGGTGACTTGGTAACCAGTAACCACTACTTAATTACAATTCATCCATTCACAATATGGTTATTAATTAATCTTGATCGAGATTGGTGTATGCTTAGTACCTCACATTTTGGCAGCTAAAGAGTTGTTCATAATGTATTTTCTCTTCTAAAACTAATATAACCAGTCGTTTGACGTATGTACAGGAAATTCAAACTACATAAAAAAAAAATGTACTAATCATCAGCATTTGGTAGTAGTCCAGGTGAAACACTGTAATTGACCGAAAATTCCTTTACTTGTGAGACTTGACTCCATAGTCCAGAGGTCTCTGTTCCCGAGCAGTGATGGAGACCAGCGAAGAAACTTTTCCAAGTCAATCACTCTGTCCAATTTTCTCTGGTCCCTCTTCTCGGCAATTGCATAGCTGATGACTTGGAGACGTCAACCAGCGGTGCCACCTGAGTGTGGCTCGAGCTTGAGCCTTCACTATTATGCAAATTTTAGCATAAGCACAGGAGAAGGCCGACTACGTGTAAATCAGGTTAGAGCAATTTAGAGCTTGGCTTCTAATCAAGCTCTGGCTTATAGCATTGGCTTCAACGTGTCAAGAACGTAATTTTCAGTGAATGGCTGGCTGCATCCATTTGATTGGCTGGAATTTACTATTTTAGAACTCTACGTTCGAGCTATATAAATGAGGCAAGTAGAATTCTTGTGCATGTGCAAGTACACTTGGGTGGCCTAAATGGAGTACTGGCATTCTTGCAACCGCTTCTTTTTGAGTTTTCTCATATTTGTTCATGCGATCTTATGCTCTGTAGCTATTCAGTGTATACCATCAGAGCGAGAGGCTCTTCTCAAGTTCAGAAACAGCCTCTCAGATAAATGTGCAAGTACACTTGGGTGGCCTAAATGGAGTACTGGCATTCTTGCAACCGCTTCTTTTTGTGTTTTCTCATATTTGTTCATGCGATCTTATGCACTGTAGCTATTCAGTGTATACCATCAGAGCGAGAGGCTCTTCTCAAGTTCAGAAACAGCCTCTTAGATGAATCCGACTTTCTACAGTCTTGGATTGATGGCCCAGAGTGCTGCAAATGGAGAGGAATCACCTGCCACAACGAAACCGGGTACAGTACAGTACTGCGGAATTTTGGTGGTCACTTAGACTCTATTTTGCTGGAGCTAAAACATCTTCAATACCTGGATTTAAGTTTTAACTCGTTCTCTGGTGTCTCAATACCCAACTTTCTTGGCTCATTTCGTGAACTAAGGTACTTGAACCTATCCCATTCTGGATTTAGGGGGCAAATTCCTCAGCATTTCGGAAACCTCTCTAGAATTGAAATAATGGATTTCTCAAATTATTTCAACAGTAGAATGGAATTGTATGTAAATAGCCTCCGCTGGGTGTCCAATTTGTACACCTTAAAGATTCTAAACTTGAACTTGGTAGACCTTTCTGCAGCTGGTCATGAATGGGTAAGAGTATTCAGTTCCCTAAATGAGTTGCATTTGCAAAGTTGTAATCTTCAAGGCCTTTTCCGCCCACTTCGGGCTTCAAATTCCTCATCACTTAGGGGCCGTTTGGGGCGTGATTATTGCAAAACATCCAGACTGGATTTTGGATAAAAACTGTAGCATCCAGGTGGATTTTTATATCCAGCTGAAACACGTCCTGAGGTGTTTCAGCTGGATATATAAAATATCCAGATGCTACAGTGTAGCAAAACATCCCTCCTTGAATCAGCTCAATGGTTCATCTCTTCTTTGGCTGGCAAATATAAGCACCCTTGTGTCGGTTGATGCCTCTGGTAATAATATTGGAGGGTCAATTCTTACCGCATTCTCAAAACTTCCCAACTTGGAAGAACTTCAATTGTGGGGAAACTTCATCTAGAAAAATGTTTCAGAGGTTTTCGCCAGTGGCTGGAGCAGAATTAGAGTTTTAGAGATGCGGTGGAATAGGCTATATGGAGAGTTCCCAATTTATGTTCGCAATATCACTTCCCTTACAAAACTTGATTTTTATGGGAATGAAAATATTACTGGAGTCATCCCTTTTTGGATTGGAGGTAACGTACCTGATTCTTTGTCTCCTCAGAAAATTGGAATTTCTTCTCCTGCGTTATATGCTTCTAAGAGCTCCTATTCCAAGCTGTATCGGGCAGTTATCCAATCTGCAAGTGCTTGATCTTTATAGTAATTTTCTACAAGGACGAGTAATAGAAGATCATTTCAAAAGCCTATCCAAATTGACGGCCCTGATCTTGTCATCAAAATTCCTTGGCGTTGGAACTTCCACCTCACTCGGTTCCTCCTTTTCAACTAGAGGTCCTTCTCCTGCAGTCATGCCAAATTGGATCTGAATTCCCTCCTTGGCTTAAAACACAAACTAGAATAGAATACTTAGACCTCTCCAATACATCCATTAGAGGGAAACTACCTGAAGGGATCTTTAGTCCTGCTATAACCTTCTTGAACCTTAGCAAAAACCTTTTTGAGGGACCAATTCCTTCTCCATTATATTCTCCCGACTTTATTGACATATCCAACAATCAATTTAGTGGATCTATTCCACCAAGCTTTGTTCCAGGTGAAGCCTTTCTTGCAGCAAATAACAGAATTAGTGGCACAATACCTTCATTGTGTAACGTCAACACTACAGCACTAGATCTCTCTCACAACAACCTGACTGGAGAAATACCATCCAGCAACCTGGGCAATTGCAGTACTCTTCTTGTGCTTGACTTGAGTGGCAATCACTTATTTGGCAAGATACCGTCGTCATTGGGTCATCTTCAGTCTCTTCAGTCATTGCACCTAAATGATAATAATTTGTCTGGTATGCTGCCTTCATCATTAGTCAATTGTTCACAATTAGAAACCTTTGACATTGGCGCAAACAAATTCACCGGAAAAATTCCTGCGTGGAAGGGAGAAAGCTTCCTCGCCCTACGAGTGCTTCGTCTGAGGTCCAATCTTTTCTCAGGGAAGATACCTTTGGAGCTTGGAAACCATGAGTCTCTTCAAGTGTTAGATTTGGCAGAGAACCAATTGTCAGAATCAATTCCTCATACCTTTGGCAATTTGACTGCAATGCGGACAAGACAGACGTCAAATGTTGAGCTTATTTATGGAAATTATTACCACGAAAGGCTGGTTGTGCATATGAGTGGGCAATCACATATCTACAATAAGACACTTTATCTTGTTACTTGTCTTGATCTATCAGGGAACAACTTATCGGGACAGATACCAAATGAAATTGTAAGCCTTCATGGGCTAATTGTGTTAAATCTGTCTAGAAATCAGTTTAATGGGGTGATACCAAATAACATAGGGAAACTGGTGGAACTGCTGTCACTGGATTTATCTGAAAATAATCTCTCTGGGGTGATCCCTTCCAGCTTATCTGATCTGAATTTCTTAAGTCACCTGAACCTATCCCACAACAATTTGTCTGGAAAGATTCCAACCGGCAATCAACTCGAAACTTTGGTCGACCCAACAATTTATAGCAACAATCTTGGGCTTTGTGGTTTTCCACTCCCTAATAGCTGCGAGGGGAACAAGACAACAGGTGTTGCAAGACCAAGTTTATTGTCAAGTACTAAAAGAAGTGATGGAATTTGGCTTCATGCTGGCATTGGACCGGGCTATGTGACAGGACTTTTGTGTGTATTGGGGGTTTTGGTATTGAAAAGATCCTGGAGGATTGCACTTTTTAAGATTCAAGATCATGCCACGGGCTTTATTTCTGTTGCAGCAATAGTAAGCATTTCAATGCTCAAGAGGAAATTTGTTAGAGATTAACGTGGCATAGAGAAGCAACATGTGTGGAGATTTAGGCAGCCCATTGAAACAGGTACGTTTTGCGAAGTTATCATTCAAGCTTTCTGTTTTTAATTATTCAATATTAAATTCTCTTGTATTGTGGACTTTACTGATTGGAACATATATGGTGGAAAGGAAAAATCTACTCCACGTCATTTGTTTGCTAAAGCAATTCTCCAACAAGGGCGCCAAGTCATGGATGCATTTGGTTTCCAATGCATAATGATAAGAAAGTGCGAATTTTTGGCTGATTTCTGGTTGATTAGAGTTATTTTCCATTCTGTTTGTCTCAGTTCCTTCTTAGGATTAGTTATCAAGTTTCTCCTTCTTGTATTTTCTTTTTTATTAGGCTTGTTATGTATTGCTAAACATCTTTGTAATGCCTCAGTTTTGGTTGATATATATTTTCAATTATTAAAAAAAAGATGCACGGGTGGAGTAGTATATTAAATGGAAGTAACATAAAAAATAAAAAATGTAATGAGAAGAATGACAGCATGATAATCCAGTTTTAAAACATGACAAGGGAAGATGAGAAAAACCCTCATGACATGGAATTACGAATAATTTACATCTACAGCATTTTAGATAAAATGCATTCAAAGAAGTGGTTTTTTTGTTTCCATTTGATTGTAATAATGGTAAAACATACTCTTTGGAACTATTCTTTCCTTGCAACTCATTGATTTGACAGTATTTTGGAAATCATCCACATATGTCATGCGCAATGAAAACCCAATGGGAAATTGTCGACCAGAGAAAGGTAGATGGTTATGTTGGCATTGGACATTGAAGATCCACTCAAACAGGATTGCTCCGTAGCAGTTCTGTTAAGAAGCTCACGCATGAAAGCTGCTCTGCTAAGCTGGAACTCTGTAGGATCCTTATTAGAAGGGCTTTCACTTCTTGACATGGCTGGTCTCAATGGAGCACATGAGTCCTATCACTATTGATCCATCAACATATCACTCTCATATAGATCAGATCTTGATCTGAAAATTTCCATTTTTTGGGGTCGTGCTTGTTCTAAACAACTACAAACCACTTTTTTAACATCCAACAGGCGATCATGATCATGCACTCGAAAACACAATTTACCCATTCTCGAAGATAGGTGGCTACAGCATCTGCAGTTAGATCATTGTTCCTTCAACCACTTACAATTTCCAGCACAACAACTCCATAGCTAAATGTGTCAACCTTTTCACTCAATTGGCCTTTGATTACATACTCAGGTGCTGCATACCCACTGCAAAATTACATTTGATCAGTTATTGTCAAATTTACATGAACTACTTGAGAAGTGCTGTTTGGTTTCAAATGTCAGTAACTCGTCAATATTGATTGCAGAAATCTTAGAAACTGGAGAGAATTAAAGAAGAGAAATGATTGGACTCACTGGGTTCCTGCAAGCCTATTGCGAACCTGGCTGCTGTTCTCTGGTAAGAGTCTAGCTAGTCCAAAATCAGCCACTTTGGGTTGGAAGTCATCATCAAGTAGTATATTGCCAGGTTTGATGTCTCTGTCGTATCCGGACATGGAATTCCTCATGAAGATATGCAAGCCCACGAGCGTGCCAAGGATTATGTCATACATTTGCTTCCAATTGGGCGTTTGTCACCTGTAGTGTATTAAGATCAAGTGAGTGTCAATTCCTAATGTGTTGTTAAAATTATTACATTTAGCAAAAACAAAAAAATTATAAAAATCGAAGATAATTAGAGTGCAACCTGTACATCTTGCTGTGCTTGCACCAAAAGCATTGCGAGTGGTCGGATTGAGATCCAACAGTGAGCGCCCATGCAGGGGGCAAGTGGATAATCCAAACCTGCCTGCCCTGTATTAGCGCACATTGCCCAGTATCAACATTATGGTCAATGATACTCCCCCGACGATAGTAGTTCATTTCTGGTTTTTTCAATGACACTTTTGGAGTGGAATAGGAGATAATTGTTTAATACCTGTGTATATAAAACATAATCATTTATTAGAAAATGCACGGTAGATCATCTCAGTTATTAGGGAAAACTCCCTTCCATTACCCTTGAGTACTACTGCTCAACAGGAATGGACTAGCAACATTTCCTTTGCAGTTAAATAATTTCATGAGTACTGACTTCGAGCTTTGGAAAGGTTAAGCATATATGTGAAGTACACATTAACCAAATTCAATTGTCATGCTCTCATATTACATAGTTATCATAGTAAATTGCACTTAACTCTATGATCTGTGTGGAAACTGCACATAACCCCTCTCACCTATCAAAAATTGTATATATATTGAAGTTTTTACGTGTATCTGTTAATAGCATAACTCGGACAAAATGGTACTAAACTTTAAAATACAAAGATGAAGGTAGATTTCTGATGCTACAGTTCGATAGTAGTATATCCCACCTAAAACAACTTATGTAAACTTGCTAAAAAAAGGTTTAAGAGGTCTTTGAAAGAGCCAATTCGTGAACTTGGTTTTTGAGTTTGGAATTGTAATAGACAAGGGTGAAACTTTCTTTAAATGTTTAAATGTGATCAGATGATCACCATCTATTAGGGTATGAGTTATGGGGTTTTAATAGTGGAGTTTTCAATAAATGAATGGGGTTATATGCAGTTTTCAATAGGTCATGGTGGATAAGTATAAGCCTATAAGGAGGTTGTAGACAATAGGGAAAATCGTATGATATTATTATAACCCGAAACAAAATGAAAGCTATATGGTACCTCTTATTTGCAATCATCATCATTTGTTTATCTCAGTTATCTGGGGTCGGCGGTACCTCTTATTTGCTAAATAACAATAAATTCAGTGCAATTGTGGGAGAGAAGATAAAAACCTACTACACACACTTGAAGTTTTAAACTATACCTTCCCATATAAATTATGTTTCTTTACAGCATCTCAGGCACACAAACAGGAGAATCAGAGCCATTAAAACAGCAGCAACTTCGATTGTGCCCCCAATGATCAGAGTCTTAGAAGTTCCTGCGAAGTGTTGATTCTGGTAATCCGATTCAAATTTGCTATTAAAACTTAGCTTATTACAAACTTCCCTTAGCATATTACAAATTTTCCAGAGTATCTAGATTCCACAGCTATCCCATGGCAGTTTTTAGACCACAACTTTAGGCTCTTTTAATCAGTGCCATGAAACATAATCAGTTCAAAATCTTGATAAATTGACAGTGGAAATTAGATACAGTATTCGCCGTTTCCCTGTCCAGACTCCACCAGAGTAGACCTCTCCATTCTATTTGGAATCTCCCAATTGCTTTTAGTACAGGAAAGATTGATATGTACTCCCATCGGAATTAGTAGTAACATTTGGTTTTCGAAAATGAACTGCATTGGAATTGTTAGTAACATTTGGCTTCGCAATATACACAACCATTCATTTTCGGAGAACAAAACATTACTACCAACGACAAATGGAGGGAGAATTCGAAACAGGTTCAGGTGACATTTTTTTAGGGTAATAAACCAAACACCTTTTCGTTGAACCAAAAACACCCTTCATTTCTTCTGTTCCTACTTCTACACCTCACATAGCTCCATGGAGTTAGATAATGAATGCTTGATTTCCCATTTTGTAGTCAAAGGGTAGGATTATTTAAAAAATGTTCAAATTTTACTACATCATCATTTTCCATATGTACTCCTCATCCAGAAGCAATCATAATATTTGATTTTGCAAAATGAAATATGTCCGGAATTATTAGTAACATTTGGTTTTCCAAAATGAACAAACTCAGGTGACATCTTTTCAGAGTAATAAGAACAAACACCTGTTAATTCTTCTCTTACCACCGCTGGACGACCACTGGATAATGAATTATTAATTTCCCATTTCGCATTGGTCTTCTTGGGTTAGACTCATATAGAATTTAAGAAGAAGGGTAGCTCCATTCATCTAGAACTGAAGAGAGATTAAGGGTGTGAGACAAGGCACAACTCAGTATCTTTGAAGCTTTGCCACTGGCCTTTGCAGCCATAAGAGGCTAAAGAGCTTTTCTAGAGAATGGACTACTGGCACTTGAACCTCATCTCCAATGCCATTCGGTGATGGTTCCATCAATGGGCCTTTTGGTATGGACAATGATATTCCTACATCAGTCTTCCTTTAGCACTGAATGTCAGTGAATGAAAAACTGATGTAGGGGCATCATCATTTGCATGTAGGGGCATCATCATTCGTTGGGGCTCGATTCACCGCTCGTCGGAGGTCGTCAGAATGTCGCCGGAGGCATCTTCCTGCCGGTGCGTTAACGTCGTCTACATCAACCTATCGTCGCAGCCGATCGCTAACGATCATCGAGGGAGATGCTTGCTGGTGCGTTAACATCGTCGACATCAACCTATCGTCGCAGCTGATCGCTAATGATCATCGAGGGTCACCGGAGGTCACCGGCCATCACTGACTCCCCCCCTTTTACTGTTCATCATCTTCAATCCTCCCTCTCGGCTCCCTCTGTCCGTTTCTCTGTTTTAAAACACAGAAGATGGCTCCTGAGTGCTGCATCACTAATCTCTATCATTAGGGATGAAGATGGGGGGGTCATTACAGCAACTTTGCTCAAGTTAGTGGTAGGAGGAAGGGGAACTAGATCCGAAAGGGAAGTAACTCATGTATCTTCTTATATTTTTACTTGTGGCTACATAGTTGATACTCTTTTTATATGAGAGGGGCAAAGGAAAAGGCAACAATTTTTCATTTTTTGTTCAAAAAGAGGTGCCAAAAATATTAAAAGCAACCACGATTACCACAAGAGCAATATACGAAAAAGCCTCGTACCATGGTTGTCCACCCTGGGGGGTGATAAAATTTATAAGAGATTTAGAATGCATGTAGGATTACGACAAAGTTCATGGTTTTTGTATTCCAAACCGTAGTAGACCATGAATTTCCTTTGAGATTTCCTGTTAAAGAGTGGATGAGAAGAGGTCAAATGAAAGAAAAAAATCATATGACAGATTTCTCAAGAGAATAAATCATATAGGCAACCCTTAGGACAAGAGATTCTTCAAGAGAATAATTCTTAAACGAGAGAAAGTTAGGACAATCCCACACGAGAGAAGATCCTAATTAAAAATCACCCGAAGCTTATCAGAAGATTTTAGGTAGAAAGCAAAAAAAAAAGAGAAATTATAGGATGAATTCCATAAGAGAGTAAGTCCTATAAGAATCACCTTGAATAGATTAAGGTATAAAGCATGAATAGAAGAAAAAAAGTATTAGGAGAATTCCATAGGAGAATAGTCCCAAGAAAGGCAAATGCATGGACCGTAAGACTGACCGGTTTTAGGTGGTATTGGATTTAAAATGTGAAAACCTGCCCAATTGCTCAACATCTCCTTTTCCCCGTCGTCAAGGCCAATTGGGCAGGCATGGGAAGAATTTTAGATCCTACCAATTACATCCTCCCTCAAATACTCCACAAATAGAATGCGGCCATATTCGCATTCTATTGGCCAGGATATAACTTGGAAGATGTATAATTTTTCCGGCCGTAGTTCTTCTCAAGTAGGCCCCATAAATTGAGCGTTCTAAGTTTCGCATGGTTTGAGTATGTCTTGTTCATGCCACAAACCATTGCAGTAGGAGGAATAATATTTTCCCCAGGCAAGAAATTGCTCGTGGATGAAAATCATCCCATATTATTTGTTCTATTTCTTATTAACCTCATAGCAATTAGTGGATGGAGTATAAAGGGTTAGTTGGTTTTAAATTGTATATTTTTCTTAAACATCACACTTCATGGGACAATTGAAATGGGATGGACGGATTACACTTCTTTTGGGTTATTTCATGTACCTAATTCCTTGTTCACTCTTCCTTCTTTTGGATTGTTTAGGTTGTTTTGGCTCGAACTTGAAATTTCAATTTCAAGTTAGAGCCGATTTCGTGCCGAATTGAGTTGAGTCACTTTAGCTCACGAGTCTGATTTAGTTGATTTTGAATTTCATGTCCACATTCCGGACAATAAATATGGGAAGGAGAAACTATTATATGTGTTCAAATTAGTTTGAATCCATAGTTGTTAAAAAATGGTTTTAGTTCTCATAAGACACATTACCTGACTCTTTCAAACACAAATGCTGATGTAATTATATGAAAAGATGAAAAAAGATATAAAATATAATAAAACTTGAGATGACGGACATAAAATAACAAAATTTATCAAATAATATATATTAAAATAAATAATAACCGATGAGGAAAGAAGAAAATTTATTTTCCAATCCGATTATCTGACATTCCACGTCGGCACTTGTGTAATCTTTTTTTTTTATCCTTACCTAAAAGGCATCACTAGAAGCAACACCTTACATTTTGTTTCAATTGACACCTTACATTTTGTTAACCTTTTTGAAATGCGAAATGACACATTCGTTTTAGCTAAAACGAAGGCGGGTCAATGCCACACTGCCACCTACATGGCATGAAAGATTACCGGATCAAAAAATAAATTTCATTCTTTCCCAATCGTTATTATTTATTTTAATATATATTATTTAATAAATTTCTCATTCCATAGATAGAGTTTAATATATGTCTGCACATACAGAAAAAAAATACAAATAGTAATTTTTAACTTTTCTCAAGCTTTGAGTTAAACTCAAGTCCAGTTGAGCTTTCAAGTCAGCTTTAACACCTTTAGTTCCATCATACATCCGGCTAGAATGTAAATTCTAGCAAAAGGTCAAGCCTAAGATTTAAGAAGCCATCAGGGGTGTATTGGAGCAACAGGGCATTCCTTCTCTTGGGGGCTTTTGCTTTCAACTAGTTCACAATCAGGAGAGTCATGCCCTAAAATTCTAAACCTCAATTAGAGCGTGGAAACAACCAATCACAGAAGGTCATGAGGTCATAATCTCGGGGAGTGACTGAATACTCGAACGATCTCATTCCAAATATTATAATTGAAATTTACAAGATTAATATGACTGAACAATATCTAAGTATTTAATATTAACATAACATTAAAAGCAACTACTTATTCTATTACAGCAGTTTAAAAACTCAATAAATCAAATGTCAGGTTCGGGCACACTGGCCAACCAACCAGTCAAACAAAGACAAACATAAATAACACTAAAAATAATTCTTCAACTTCAAGCTTTAGCCATTTTTAGCAGCTCCAAGAATTTATACATGATGCATGAGTATTCTAGAGGAAATACCCAATAGGATTCAGAAGAAACATCACGTTTTAATGAAAAATTTCAAAGTTCAACAGAATCAAGAATTGGAAATACAGTGCTTACCTTACCTGAATATTGACCGTACTTAAAGATAATAACAGTTCATGGTATGGATAGAATAATCATTCAAGACTCCAAACGTTCAAGCAGAAAAATAAGAATAAGTTCATACTCCAAGCATATAAAGTATAAGGAAACATCAATTTCTGCTCTCAGGTCAGTTCACTTCCCCTATGGACTTCTATACCAGAACATCCTAGAGGTTCTTCAGAGGAACCCGACCATGCGTCTAGGGAAGCTGGCCCTATCGGTGCATACGGGCACAATGGGCGGAGACTACAAGATCTTCTGTAATATCTTGTAATCTAATAACGTGCAAATGCTTTCAACGGTTGAACTACAGAGGTTCAATAATAATCAGAGATCACTATGGATCTAGCAATGGCTCATGAGCATACTATGATTCCATTTCAGAGAGATATTTACCAAAACTCTTAGTGGAGAAGCAGTTTACATGGAACTGAATCAAGTTGTCACCCACATAGGTTGTATCATCTAGAGACTCACTCAAATATCTTCTAACTCACAGAGGAGTATTATGGAGATTTCAATATCTTGATCAGTGTAGACTCACATATGACTGATCACAGAAGTTTACAATTTCAATCACCAGATAACTCATAACTGAAAACTTAACAGACAGTCAATACGCTAAATACCTTCATCATGCATAGCCCTAAGTATTAATCATGGTGTCGTGGATCGAATGAACCACGATTAATACTTCACAACACAGCAAGATGGTAGGGTTCAAGAGTTTAACCCTAACCAAAGATTTCATGGTTCAAAGCTATTTTTCAAAACAAGTGACTTGTAGTGCACTGTAGAAGAATTCAACACTGGCAATCCACTTTCCAGACTTACTGTTATTGTAGACATTACCAACCCAATCATACAGTATAAGGTTAGTAATAGCATAGTTGACCAAATCTTACAGTTTTAATAAATAGTAGAACCTTAAACTTTAAACACATTGCACCGTTATATGCACAACATACCACTTCCTATGAACACTACGACCTGTATAGTGCTTATTTTATTTTGAACTTTTTATAGCAAATAGCCCTGGATACTAGTTTCTAACCCAACAAATATCATATTTTCCTGATTTTTATATGATTAGTTATTAATTTTTTATTATTGCTCGTTGGCATAGAAATAGTTTTGGCCAAGAGCAATTAACTTAATTCCTTTTGATTAACCAATGAGAATAACTTATTCCCGTGATTAAAATAATTTACTGACATCCACTACTCAACCCTCAAGTCCTTTACAGAGCCCAACAGTTCTGCCATTAATTAGTTTCTTTCATCTTAAGGGTTATTCTTCAATACTAGTTAGCATATACATAGGTAATCTCCTTAGCACTCACATTAACCCAACAAGACAACCTTTTTCAAACAGTGAACACAATAGACACGATCTGAATATGACAAAAAAAGGAACACTTTTAAGCATCAGTAGGTTCGAATCACCATAGTTGAAGCAATACACCAATTATGACTCGAATTAAGAGTACTTACATGAATTAGATCGAGCATACCCTAGATTCAAAACAAATGGATTAAGAAAGGTGCCAGCTTTAAGTGGACAGCATTGCACAAAATAGAATAGCATGAAACAAGGTCCATTCAGGGTCAATTACAATGAGGATGTCTTCCATGGTCTAGCACGTGAAGAATTAAGGTATAGTGATCATATAGAATCAATTAATCACTCACATAATATGCCAATCAATATTGAATCCAATAGACAACTCCATTATCAAAATCACTAGCAATATAATAAGACCATCACACTCATAATCCACACGACATGTTGATAATGACATACAAAATTCAATATCAGTTGTAGGGAAAAAGATAAATCATCCTACTTCATCGATGACAAACTGATCGATTCCTCTAGTGTGCCTTGAACTCTTCTTCATGAAACCTCTTCCGCTTTAGCGATCCACCACAAATCAAAGCAAGTAATAAGGAGAATTTGGCCGCTGTCTGGTTTGAGAGAGTAGAGGAGAGAAGAAGCACTCAACCACTCACCACAAGACGATTGCAAAAAGGGGTGCCCGCCCTCCAATTTCCAAGTTTAAATAGGTGGTTTCTTCTCCAACCAAATCAAATCTCCACCGTTGATCTCTCTTACATCCAACAGTCACGAATGTCTAGCAAAGGAGAGTCTCCTAATGCCCAGACGTGCTCTACCAATTTCTCCCAATTCAGTTAGGATTTCACAATAATTAAGGATTGAAATCTCTTAATTTCGGTTAGCATAACCACTATGGTACTCAATCTTAATGCCAATTTGAACGCCCCATTTATAACAAGGAAACGTCTCTTATTAGCTATGGAGAAGGTAATATAAAATTTTCATTCAGTTAAGATGGATTCTCTCCATGCTTACCAAATCCAACGTGGTAACTTCCTAATTGAATTACAATTTCAATCGGTTTTCAATTAGGAATCAAAATCCAATCTTCTTCCATGACTTGCTCCCTCAATCAAGGCAATCTAATTATGCCACATCACCTACGTGCACACTATTCCCAATTCAACAAGATCTCAAAAACACCAAAATCACAAACTGCCTAAACCAGTGCGATCGATCACATCTCTCTGGCAATCGATCGGGGCACACAAAAATGCAAGTCACAATAGATATGATCGATCGTTTTGTAAGGCGATCGATCGTGAGAACAAAATAAAAAATCACAGTAGATATGATCGATCGTCACGCCAGAGATCGATTGCATTAAGCCTTCAATTGGCTACAAAACTGACCCAATCGATCGCTTCTCTCTGGCGATCAATTGCGTCCAAAATTTCTGCAATTAAAAATCTTTTTAATGAAATTTCAAATTTCACAAAATCTATAGCAATGGGAAGAGTACCTTGAGTATTTTAACAATAGCTCCCGCCATCTCACCGATCAAAAGACCCGCTTGACAATTCAATTTTTTTTTTCGGGTATAACAAGGTGCACACAGTAGCTATCTCACCGATTGAAATCAAGTGTTAAAAGTGAATGGGTATAAGAGGTTAGTTCGGATGAATGTATAGTGCTACCCATTGACACCAAAATGTGGGACCAATAAAAGAATAGCTTCCACAATGAATCTTATATAAACCTTGATTATGCTTTAAAAGTGGCTTACCTTCCATATTGGTGTGATCCATTTGTATTAAAAGTATTAAGGCACTTAAAGAATAAAATGCTTTGTAGAAAACATGAAAGGCTAGAGACTTTCTCACACTTAATTAAAATGTTTATGCTATGTCACCCGCAAATGTAAACACATTGCCCATATACTTTTAGCAAATACAATTGAGTAATTTTGTGTTCCAAATATAGAGACACATTTTTCTTTAAATGTAAATTTCACATTCTAACTGATTCCATCTAGAAGAACCAGAAAATTTATGCACATAAAGAAATAGGTAATGATATTACTACACTTTTCTACTCCATTTTCATGCTCTGCTTCTGTGGCACCAAATCACAATTTCGGCCCATGTGGTGAAGAGTGGGTTTATGGGTTGACACACCAACCAAATGGTGCAAGCATGAAGGAGTAGGAAAATGGAGTAGAAAAGTCTAGTAATAGCATCACCCAAACAAAATTTGACATACCAAGATAGAAGAACTATTAAACAAAGGAATAAGTTAATATGTGCCCAGGCGAGATGCTTGCGTAGCTCATTGCGTATTTCAGCAGGCAGGCAGGATTAAGAATATTTACATGTTCCCCATTCATTCGCCATGCAATCATGATAGTGTGACCAAAAAGCGCCCAACCCATGCACATATAACAGGGCTCGGTGTAACACCCGAAAAAAAATTGGTATACTTACTAAAACTGACTGATCTAAAATACGAAATTTTGATGCTTGTTTTTGCTATGTTTTGTAATTTGGGGTTAAAGTATGCGAAGAAAGCTTTCCAACGCCTCTGATGGTGTGCAATTCAGAGTTAGGAGCAAAAAATTATGCTAGTTTGAATTTTGATATGCAATCGAGGTACGCGATCGATCGCCGGGGTACGCAATTGAATCTAAAAAATGTTGTTTTTAGGAATCTTAATTAAAGTAGATATTAAATCCTAACTAATCAAGGAAGATTAAATTTAGGATGTCCCTTCCAGCTATGGTGAAGCTTCTAATGAGAGGATTGAAAGATTGGACTAGGAAAATATCTAAAAGAAAAATATCTTAGTTGGTATAGGCATAAGGTCTATATAAACACATGAGGGGACTAACTTGTGTATTATCACAATAGAGAGTTTGTGAACACCCCAGCCTTGTTTTTCTCTCTTTCTCCCTTGTTCTAACAATCATTTCACCCTTCTTCTTCATTCAAGCCTTGTCACATTCGAAGGAGAGAAGGTCTCGCCCGTAGAGAAGAAGATAAGCTACGTTGGACGTGCAGTTGTCGTTCTACAAAAAAAAGTAGGATGGTTTTGCCTGCTAAATTGTTCAGAGTCTTATTGATGTTTTCCCTATACTTGCGAGTTTGGATTATTGTTGTTGACTAACCTTTCTGTTTATGTGAAGTAAACCTTGTGATCAGTCCTTCAGATATTATATATTCCTATTTCTATTGAGTAAACCTTTCTTCACGCTGTTTATTGTGTCTTTAGTGGATGTTTGCATCCTATTGAGTATTTCTACGAAATATTCATACATCCTCTAATGTAAGCGTGAAAGATCAGTGATTCAGGACAATTGCAAGACATAAAGGTGACGTGGAAGTGTGAAGATAGATGGTTAGAAAAATTTTAGTTATTTGCTTAGTTTGATAAACTTGATGATATTACTGGTCAATGTGTGTTATAACTTTTATGATTTCTTTTGGTTGACAATTATTACTATTTGATGTAATACAGACGAAGTAAGTTTTATTTAATACATTTATAATATTTTATTTTTGAGATTTGATGATGAATTCCCATGTTCTTGAGTGATCTTAGTATTGTCAATGGCACATCATTTTGAGATGATATAATTGACCAACTTATTTAATTATCCAAAGTTGCGTGCCAGAGTTCCTACCTCACCAAGATAGTATTGATGAAGACTTTTGCACTCCCATCGAGGTAAGGGATTTTGGGGCATGACACTCAGTGACAAATAGAGGGAGTTTGCAAACAATATACCCCCTTTAAGGCTCTCACTGGCCGCTGCAAATTTGTTCTCCAAAGTGACCTCCTCGACAGCATGAGCAGCGGTAAACAACTGGGAACACCATAGCAACAAAATTAAAACTTTAGATGATGGAGGAAATAGATGCAAAACAATTGCCAGATAAAGGCTAAAACATGAGTAAACTCCTGGTGCTTGACTAGTATCGGATTTTTCTGTGTAGATGGTAAAGACACATGTACATCAGACCTAATAGATTTATTTTCAAAAAATTGATAAAAAAATATTCCCTCTGTCAAAAATATCTGCCCTCATAAGAAAACCAAAATGAACTGCTTTAGTATTTTTTGCACTCACCTGATTTAAAAACTCGTCTAGTCTTCTTGAGAGGCATATAATGCTTCCCTCAAAAATTTCACTCATTTCATTAACTTCAGCAAAGGTTGCACCCTTAAAAACAAAAACCAGTAAAATAATTAAATTAACAAATGTCATGGGTGCATTACAAGCTATAAATAAGTCAACATCTAATAAACAGTGCATTAACTGTTTCTTCATGCTGCGACTTGTTGCACACAAGTTGAGAAGTACTCAACTTGTTTCGGGTCATATGGGGAAAAACCTGGTTAAAAAGATGTTTAATTGACGGTAATAACTAAAAGGGAAGTTGTAAAGCTAGCATTAATACGTGGCATCAAATCAAAATGATGTGGACCAGTTTGAGATAAAAACTACAGCAACAACGTCACATAAAATAGCATCTATCTTGTTGCAAGATAGTGGACATCTAGGATCCTGGAAATTAATATAGTGAATCACCAATTGATGGTACACAAGGTGGAAATTAATATGGTGAATCACCAATTGATGGTAAACAAGGTGGCTACAACTCCCTTGATAGGTTCATTCCTTCAATTACATATTTAGCTGCACTTTTATGTACGACTTATTTTTCACCAATTTCCTAAAGCACTAGGGTTTATAAGCTTCTCCATATCCACCCTGCAGACTGAAATTCTGCACAGCAATAGTACAGATATCAAAGATAAACAACCGACTTCAAAATAGAGAAACCCCCCTAACTCATATAGAAAAGAGAAACAATTTAAAAGCATGTAACAAAAAGAGGTCTTAGTACAAGATATGAAAGGTTATAAGCTAAAAAAAGGTAAAAAAAAAAAAAGAAAGTTCACTGATCTCAAACCTTTGACCAGCAATAAATGACATCCATAAGGTACGGTCGTCCAGTTGATTCCACATTTATCTCCAACTTGCACTCACATCGTATCTAGATGAACACATACATCCACCCCATTCAGATACATATGTTCATCAATTTGCATGATAGGATCAAGATGGTGCGCCAAGAAACTGATATGCCTCTGCAATTTTCCATGCAGTTTCTTGAAGTTGTGCTAGTGGCTTTGCCAACTCAGTTCTCAAATTTATTTGCTCATTGGACTTATCTCCAGGTATAAAACAACTAGCAAGAGCTGCAACATGATGATGATCAAGATCATTGAATGTGCCTAACAATGTAAAGGGCCAAACTTTGTTATTTATCAAAATATGACAAAGTTGTAGTCAACAAACAGATTGAAACTCCAGTTCACCATTGAACATTAGCTCAGTAATGAGTAGTTCATCCCCAGTTTCTATCAAGCAAGCAGCCCTTCCTTTCAATTGTACAACACCATCAGAATCAATATGCCCCAGCCTCCTCAACACTCTTGCGCAGTTTTTAAGTTCCATCACGAAATTTCTGAAGCTAATGCAATAAAACACAAAGAGGTGAACAACGAGATATAAAAAGTCAATACACTTGCCTAATCTCTAATATTCTAAATCATCTGTTAAGCAGGTTTAGTGTGAAGTTTCTAAACTGTCGTACTCCTTTCTATTTCATTGTAGGCCATATATATACATCAGTACAGGTGAGTATATTAAGGGATATGATCCCTTACAATCAGGTTAGTTAGTAACAATGAACTAGTCAATAAAAAACTAAGTCTTTGACTGCAACTGTGAACGTGGTGATGATAGTCCCTTAATATCCGCACAGCCCCCCTCAAGCTCAGCTGTAGTAGAACGCAGGTTGAGCTTGGACCGAAGATATATGAAACGTGGAGAAGGGAGAGATTTGGTGAAGATATCTGCCACTTGGTGAACACCTGGAATGTGACGAAGCTGGATAGAATTCTTGAGCACATGGTCCCGTACAAAGTGAACATCAATGTCAATGTATTTAGTTCTCCCATGGAATACTGGATTGCGAGCCATATGAATGGCACTCATGTTATCACATAGAAGTAGGGGAGGACGAGGAATCGGGATGTGGAGATGGCGAAGAAGATATTGAAGCCATAAGATTTCAGCTGTAGTAGAAGCAACAACCCGATATTCAGCCTCTGAGCTTGAGTGGGACACCGTTGATTGTTTCTTAGCACCCCAAGAAATTAAATTGGGACCAACATAAACGGCATACCCAGTAGTGGACCTCCGGCTATCAGGGCATCCAGCCCAATCAGAGTCCATGTAGGCACGAAGAGAGAGATGAGAAGACTTGTAGAAACAAAGACCAAGTGTGAGAGTCCCCTTGATGTATCTGAATATCCGCTTGACAGCTTCAATGTGAGCAACACAGGGAGCATGCATAAATTGACACACATGATTAACAGCATAGGCAAGGTCTGGATGGCTCAATGTTAAGTATTGCATGCTGCCAACCATTTGCCTATACAAAGTAACATCCGGAAGCAAAGGAGAGCCATGCGAGGAGAGGTGAAGTTTGGCAATCATTGGACTTTTGGAGGGTTTGACACCGGACAAGCCAAAACGATCCAATAGCTGGAGTGCATATTGAGCTTGAGACAAAATAGTAGAGGACAGAGTGCGAATAACCTGCATGCCAAGAAAGAAGGTGAGTGGACCAAGATCTTTCATGTCAAAGGCAGCTGTGAGCTGGAGAAGAAGCCGTTGTAGGTCTGAAGTAGAATTCCCTATTATGATAATATCATCCACATATATGAGTAAGAAGATAACATGCTAATTATGCTGCCAAGTGAACAGGGAAGTGTCAAATGGACAACTGGAGAAGCCAATATGGGTAAGATATGTGGTGAATTTAGTGTACCACGCCCGGGGAGCCTGTTTGAGCCCATAAAGTGCTTTATGCAATTTGCAAACATGATTGGGGAAATTAGCATGAAGAAATCCTGGAGGTTGTTGGAGGTAGACTTCTTCCTGTAAGTCACCTTGAAGAAAAGCATTCTTCACATCAAGCTGTCGTAAGGGCCAATTGAAGCTGGTGGCGAGTGCAAGGAAGAGCCGTATGGTGGTGGCTTTGACAACGGGACTGAATGTTTCATCAAAATCAAGACCTGCTTGCTGATTATATCCCTTTGCAACCAAACGGGCTTTATATCGATCAACTGAACCATCCGCTCGAGTTTTAATTCGGAACACCCACTTGGAACCGACCACATTCATAGATGGCCGATAGGGTACGAGTGTCCAGGTATGATTGCTTCTAAGGGCATGGATTTCTTCAGTCATGGCAGCCACCCAAAGTGGATCACGAGAGGCTTGACGAAAGGAGGAAGGCTATGGTGGTAAATGGGGCGAGGCAGCAAGCAAGGCAGATGGTAAGGGATGTCGTGTAGACAAGAGGGCCTTGGACTGCAGAGTTCCGGCGCGGGATCGTGTCACCATAGGATGGAGTGGACCAGATTGGGCAGGAAGGCTGGTCACAGGAGTAGTAGAGGCGGCTGGAGAAGCACGATCAGAACTTGAGGTGGAATTAGAGTCGTGCACTGGGAGGCAACAGGAGGAAGGATGGACCTGCTCACGAACATAGGCTGGCAGCATCGGGGAGGGGGCAAGAGGATCCAATCCCCCAGCCAGCGCAAGACATGGAGAAGCGGCTTGGTGCACAGCATGGGAGGGCGAAGAGGTAGCAGGGTCCATGGCCGGAGATGGAGCAAGGCTGGCAGCCCGACTAGAAGAATTGCTATGGGCAAGGAATGGCGGAGTAGTGCTGGATGCACGGCCAGAGCACCCTAGAGTAGGGAGAGGAGCGGTGCCAAGGGCATGGCTAGGGAGAAGAGTACCCGGTGCGGGAGGAGGGACAGTGCCGGAGGCACGGCCAGAGGACCCCGGAGCAGGGAGAGGAGCGGTGCCAAGGGCACAGCTAGGGAGAAGAGTACCTGGAGCGAGAGGAGTGACAGTGCCGGAGGCACGTCCAGAAAATGGGCGACGCTCATAAGTGATACCCCAACGAGCAGAGTCAGGGAGAGGGGATGAAGAAGGGACGTCCAAGTTTAATTCTTGTAGACTACGACTCATAGAGAACAGACAGGGGGACGAGGGTGAGGGGAAGTGAAGGAAGGAAGAGCTTGGACGGGGGTAGTAGAAGGGCAAGTGGACTCATTGAAAGTGACATGGCGGGAGATATATAGGCGGCCAGAGGAGTGATCAAAGCAACGATACCCTTTGTGGTGAGAGGAGTAGCCCAGGAAAATACAACAAACGGATCTGAAGTCCAGTTTGCCTCTCCCAAAAGGCTAAAGACATGGAAAACATGCACATCTAAAAACTCGGAGGTGATCATAAGACGGAGAAGCACCAAAGAGTAATTCATAGGGTGTCTTACCTTTGAGGGAGGCTGAGGGTAAACGATTAAGAAGATATGTGGCAGTGGAAAAGGCAAATTGCCAAAATTGTTTGGGCAATTTACTATGAGCTAAAAGAGCTAATCCAATATCTGCAATGGACCGATGTTTTCTCTCTGCAAGGCTATTTTGTTCAGGGGTGACAGGACAAGAAAGGAGATGAATAATGCCAAGTGTTTTGAGATGAGTAGTAAACTTATGATTCACAAACTCATCCCCGCCATCTGTTTGAATGGTTTTGACGGTCGCCCCATATTGACGAGTGATAAGGGTGAGAAATTCTATAAAAATAGAAGGGACATCCGATTTTCGTTTAAGGGGAAAAAACCACGTGTATCGTGAGCATTCATCTACAACGAGGAGATAAAATCGGTAACCATCTAGAGAAGTAACAGGAGAAGGACCCCACACATCAGAATGTAAATTGGCAAAACAAATATTGGAATAAGCAGCTCGTCGTTGAAAAGGAAGCTTAGACATTTTTCCAAGTTTGCAACTATGGCATACATGTTTATTGAGATTGTTAGACAAATGAAGAGTAGAAGCTAAAGACTGCATGACTTTCGACGACAGATGGCCGAGTCGTGCATGCCAGATGTCACCATGGACTTTATTGGCCAAGAGACTGATGATAGATGGAGTTGAAGAGGACTGAACTTGATAAAGGCCGCCTGATCTAGACCCGGTCATGAGTCTTGTCCGTCTGCAGGTCCTTGACATGAAAACCCCATGGAAAAAATTGAAAATAACAAGAGTTGTCAGTGGTATATTTAGAGACAATGAGAAGGTTTTTGGTAAGCTGTGGAACTAAAAGAATATTTTCTAACCGAGCAGTGGAAGATGACACTGAGCCAGTATGAGAGATAGGTAATGAATGGCCATTACCAACAAGAACAGAGTCATGACCACCTGTGAGGGATGATTTTTCATGAGTCCTATGATGAGTAGCTCCTGTATCAGGATACCAAGCATCATCGGCTGCTTGATCATTGAGGTGGAGGGCGGCAAAGGATTGAGCTTGATCATTAGAACTATCATGCGGGGCTTGGCAGACGTCGGCCTTGTGATTAGGATAGCCACAGCGGTAGCAGTAGACACTATTGTAATCACCATTGATCAGGGCAGCCCGCGAGCGGCCACGACGAGAAGAAGAGGATCCTCGCCCACGAGTACTTTCACGGCGACCACGAGGAGATGTGTTTTGGCCCCCTCCACGAGGAGGACCACGCCCCCCTCCACGCTGAGAGAGAAGGGATGATTTGCCTGCCCCACGAGTGGAGACAAGGGCTGTGATAGGAGAGGAAGCTTGGTGACATATACGCCGATCAAAGTCCATCAACATGGTAGCAACATCATCGACAGTAGGGTAATCTGTACAGAGTTGAATTGCAGCGATGGCGGCATCATACTCAGCACCAAGTCCTTGAGTAATGAATAATGTCATCATCATCAAGAGACTTGCCAGACATAGCCAGTTGATGTGCCAAGGCTCTGGCCTGATTTAAGTAATCAGCCATTGTCATCTTGTCTTTGGAGAGAGCACGAAGCTCATTCTTGATGTCTTGAACAGGCCCACAAGAAAGTGTACCGTAAAGTGTCTTCATAGTGCTCCAGAATGTGGCTGAAGTTTCACAATGGATAACTTGAGGAAAGATTGCCTCAGACACTGTGGAAGCAAGCCAAGCAAGAACAAGTTGATCCAAGCGCAGCCAAGCTTTGACGCAAGGATCAGAATCAGGACCGGAGGGTCGAGGGAGCGTGCCTTCTACCAGTCCAAGCAAACTGTGACATCGGCGGACAGGGAGGACTTGCATGGTCCAAACATAATAATTAGTGGGAGCTAATTTAGTAGAAATTTCTTGGGAAATGGATTTGACGACATGAAGATCAGAGAAGGAAGCAGTGCTGGTGGTTGAAGAAGCCATAGTGGTGGGTGAGAGGAAGAGGCTGCCGGACAGAGATGCAGGATCAGGGCTTCGATGATACCATGTGAAATTTCTAAACTGTCGTACTCCTTTCTATTTCATTGTAGGCCTTATATATACATCAGTACAGGTGAGTATATTAAGGGATATGATCCCTTACAATCAGGTTAGTTAGTAACAATGAACTAGTCAATAACAAACTAAGTCTTTGACTGCAACTGTGAACGTGGTGATGATAGTCCCTTAATATCCACACATTTAGTTCAGAGAAATGTTGAGAGAGAGGACAGTAAGGAATTTGCTATGGAACCAAAATAATGCGATTAATAAGATATTTGCAATGAAACCAAAATGCAACAATTCCGTTGTGTTATTATTTTGCACAATATTTTATAACCACTTCAAAATCAAAGAAAACACATTGAGGTGGAATTACGAGATAATGTATAGGTGCAGATGATTATGTGGACCATTGTAACAGATAAACAAATTAATTGCCATTGAACAACAGTCCTTCCATACCTGAGATCCACGCATCTTTGACTTAAGCTGTTGAATTTCATGGTTCACTTCTGCTTTCCTCTGATAACTTTGCATTTGTTGCTCACTTTCACAGAACTATAAAACCAAGTCATACATGTACATATAATTTTACAATAATGTGATGAGCAGCTGGCGCCAAATGAAGATCTTGGAGCTAAATCAATAAAACGTTATCAAAGCCAACGAATGTTTGACAATTACAGCATAGTTGACCACTTTCCAAAACACTAAATATTAACACGTAGAAACTACAAACCTTATGCAGTAGATGGGAAAATAATTTTTGCTCAAGTTCAACTAGTTGATTAACCGACTGAACAAACTGTGGATCCTCAGTTCTGATATCCAAGTAGTTGAAAATGAAAATGGAAATCAGGAGTGTGCTAAAATGGCATTCACAGAAGAAACTCTTCCAAATATCTGTGATGCGCAGGTGAGTCCTTGTTGACAAACACATCCAAGCACACGCTTGAACGCTCACTAAGAAATACATGAGAGAGAGAGAGAGAGAGAGCAACACAACTACTTTTGCAATTGGCAGAGCAACATCTACATTTCACAACAAGACTAGAACATTTAGTTTCCTAATTGTGATTCAGCTATGATCTGGAATCTGAGCAGCTAAGCTAGCGACTGCAACTAGACTGATAAATAGTTCATCTAAAACATCTGTACAGAAGCATGCAGCACATATGTCATGTCTTTTTCACCACCGCTGTATTATTTCTATCTTTTTTTCTGAAATTACATGATTATTCTTTTGGAGTCAAAAATTTTATGGCTTCATCATTAAGAAAATGCCCATATATACTAAAAGCACCTACACATGAATATACCTCGAATATGTTGAATGTGGTAAAATAAACATTTTATGTACATGGATAGAAACACCTACTTTTACAGGATCAAGTTTTGGAAGGACACGGGGGAAACGAGTTCCCAGGGCCTGTATAGCAAGAAGCATGTTTTGTCTTGCTTCCACTATCTAAGATCAGAAGGAACAGATACCCTAATACTGCTGAGAGCACAGATTAGAGGTAACTGAACAGGAACCTAAGAAAGCAACATTTAAAATATAGTCAAAAGTCCGAGACAAAAATCTGGCATGTCGTCTGAGAAGATTAGACTGCCTAGCCAATTTAAAAAATAAAACTGACCCCGCACATGAAGCTGTCCTTTTATGAGCTTCATTCAACTCACCAAATGCATTTCACCCTTCTCTCTAGATCGAGGTGGAGACGACTTTGGCCGAGAACCAATCTCACTTACCACATTGCCCACCACTCCCAACCCCAATCTGTGGCTCCATCCTGGACCTTCACCTAAAATATTGAAAAAATACTCACTAACCATTAAAACCACAGTTTCACATGGTTAAACATGCAAAGCCTACTACTTCAAATAAGTAGCAGGATTGAAAACTTACCAGCCTCCCAGGAAGAAGAAAACATAGAATTTATTCTGGCCATATTATTTTAGCCATGATCTGCTTCTCCAACAGTGTAATACTGAGTCTCAGTTTATGGTTTTCAGCAAGTTCAGTCTGCATAGAAATAATGATTAAAAGATAATAATAATTGATCTACTACATTCAGCACAAAAAAAAAAGTACCTCGCCTGAGGCAACGAGCACAGCAGCTTCCTTTTCAAGTTTAGATACTCTTTCTCCAATATCTGGTAATGCCTGCAGATATAGCATTCTATTTTAGCATTTTCTCCCATGACTGTAAGAACTTTAGAAGTTTCTGGATTAAAGAAAGGGAAAGCTCCAGAGTAGAACCTTCTCGTACAGAAATTGATGGAAAGAATTCTTTATGACATGATCAGCAGTAAACTGGTCTTCTTCTCGACTCATTAGATTTAAAATTGTGTAGTAACTTAGTCGGAATGTACTAAGTAGCGGAGCCGACTTACCTAGGATCATGTCCTTCAAGGTATTCGTCTCCATCTACAAATAATAAAAAACAACCAATAAGAAAACAAAGCTGTCTATATTTTATACATATCCCTTGATATCTTCAGTTTCCACATGCATAAAGTACAATGTGTAGTCAAATATACACCAAATAATTTGTTCCTAGACTAGTACTACTCAAATTATCAAGGTTGCAGGTTATATATTGAAGAAAAGGATAAGCTATTTCTTTCCAATCTTACATTTACAAAGACACTGTTACATATTTATAGCCTAAGGAGGAAGGTGCTAGAACAGCAACTAACAGCCGTTTATCTAGAGGGTAATCATCCCTGCCGTTGATGTAAAACTAACTGTCAGCAACCAGCGAAGATATTTCTTATCCGCAACTATATACAATGTTAATTACATTATCATTCCCCCTCAATCTCATGGTGGGTCGAGAGACATGAGATTGCTTTTGAGAAGATGAAAACGAGTAGTAGGGAGAGACTTAGTGAAAATATCGGCTACTTGAGCTGTGGTAGAGACATGCTTGACATGAAGAGATCCGGCTTGAACTTGCTCTCGGATATAATGATAATCAACTTCAATGTGCTTAGTTCTAGCATGAAAAACAGGGTTGTAGGCAAGGGCAATAGAGGAAGTATTGTCACACCATATGACAGGAATTGAAGGTATGGAAATGTGAAGAAACTGCATAATCATTTGGATCCAGGAGAGCTCAGTGGCTGTATAGGCAAGAGACCGATATTCAGCCTCAGTTGAAGATCTGGTGACTGTTTCTTGCTTCTTGGCTTTCCAAACAATCAAATTGCGACCAAAAAATACACAATACCCAGTGATAGACCGTCGTCTAGAGGGATCGCCGGCCCAATCTGCATCACAATAGGCAGTAATGGAGAAATCCCCTGGTCGAAAAAGAAGTCCGTGATGTAATGTACCTTTGAGATATCTCAAGATCCTTTTAACTGCTGTAAAGTGAGCATTGGAGGGCTGATGCATATGTTGGCAGACCATGTTCACTGCATAGGCGATGTCAGGACCGGTATTTGTAAGATATTGAAGTCCTCCGACAATGCTTCTGTATAGACTAGGATTAGCAAACAAATCATCTTCGGCTGGAAGAAGCTTTTGTTTTGAATGACAGGGAGTCACTGCTTCTTTAATATTGAACATGTCTGCCCGACGGAGAATAGACTCAGCATAATGAGCTTGGCTGAGAAAGAGTCCATGTGATGTGGGAGTAATCTGTATTCCAAGGAAATGGTGAAGTTCACCCAAATCTTTGATGGCAAACTGTGAGCTGAGATCAAGAATTAAGGTCTGAACAAATGAAGAATTGCTCCCTGTTACTAAAATGTCATCAACATACACGAGCAACACTGTAAGATCATCCCCATTTTGTCGAACAAACAAGGAAGTATCAGCTGGACATATTTGAAATCCTCGAGAGAGTAGAAATGAAGATAGTTTTTCATACCATGCGCGAGGCGCTTGTTTCAGTCCATATAGTGCCTTGTTGAGTCGACATACATAATGAGGATGAGTCGTATCTTGAAAACCAACAGGCTGCTCCATAAAAATTACTTCCTTAAGCTCTCCGTGAAGGAATGCATTGGAGACATCCAATTGTCGAATTTTCCAATGCTTGGACAGTGCCATGCTTAGAACAATTCGAATGGTGGCCTGTTTAATTACGGGACTGAATGTTTCGTGGTAGTCCAAGCCCTCTTGTTGAGTGTAACCCTTGGCTACTAACCGAGCCTTATAGCGTGCAACAGATCCATCCGGTTGGCGTTTGATTTTATAAATCCATCGACAGCCAATGATGTTGCAATGGGGGGGAGGAGGTACAAGATCCCAAGTATGCTGAGTCTGGAGGGCAAGAAATTCAGCACGCATTGCATCCTGCCACTGAGAAAATTTGTTAGCAGATGTAAAGGTGATAGGTTCAGTTTGAGGATCTGTAGTAGCAGAAAGAGACATGAGAATGCGGGGCTTTGAAATGCCGGACTTGCTCCGTGTCTGCATTGGATGAGAAGGCTGAGGTGTAGGGAGAAGTGGAGGTAATGTTGTAGGTGTTGGGTTGGGAAGAGGACTAGAGATAGGTGAAGCTGTCGAAGAGGATGTATTGCTGCTGGGAGAAGATGAGTGGAGTGGAACAACAAGGTTATCATGGGGCAGTAAACTAATGGGAGATATGGCCTGTGGCGAGGAGGGTGGAGTGCAGCCAGTGAGACATGAAGAAACCGGAGTTGGGATGGAATGTTCTGAGAATGGAAAGGTGTTTTCACAAAATTTCACATGACGGGAAATGAAAACTTTCTTAGTTTTTACGTCTAAACACCTATAGCCCTTCGTATTTGAAGGGTACCCCAAAAAAACACATTTGGATGACCGTGGTTCAATTTTGTTTTGTGTATAAGGACGTAGCCAAGGATAGCATAAGCATCCAAATACACGAAGATGAGTGTAATCTGGAGGAGAGTGAAATAAAACCTCGAAGGGAGATTGGTTTTGTAAAGTGGGAGAGGGCAGACGATTAATTAAGTAGGAAGATGTACAGACAGCTTTAGACCAATATAGCAAAGGCATTTGAGCTGTGAGAAGCAAAGAGACAGTTGTTTCAATAAGATGCCGATGTTTTCTTTCTGCCAATTCTGCTGGGGTGTGTATGGACATGTGAGATGATGAGTAATACCACAAGTGGCAAAGAGGTGTTGAAATTGATGGTTCAAAAATTCGGTCCCATTGTCAGATCGGAATGTTGTGATTTTGGTTTGCAAGAGGTTTTCTGCCATAGCTTTAAATAATGTAAAACAATGAAATACCTCTGACTCGTAGCGTAATGGATAAACCCACGCAAATTTTGAATAATCATCGATAAAAACAACATAAAAACAATAACCATTGATAGATGCAACCGGAGCAGGGCCCCAAACATCGGAATGAATTAATTGAAGCGGTCTAGAAGATTTAGAAGTAGATAAAATAAAAGGCAGTCGATGAGATTTACTTAAATGACAAGAGCTACATTCACTACTTTCTTTGTTGGAAACAGAAAAACTGCATTGAGAAACAACAGATTTAAAAACTGTAGTAGATGGGTGTCCTAAACGGCAATGCCAGAGTGAAGCAGGGGCTGCAGAAGCAACAAACGCAGATGACGACAATGGTGCTGGAAGACGTATTGGATAGAGGCCCCGGTTGCAAGACCCTTGATAGAGAACTTTCTTAGTTTTGTTGTCCTGAATCACAACATGAGAAGCAGTAAAAATAAGTGAACAATCATTATCTGCTGCTAGTTTATGAACAGAAAGCAAGTTACGTGAAATTTCAGGGACGTGAAGAATATTGCTAAGATGTAATGAAGTAGAACCCAGAGATAGAGAAGAGGTGCCCTGATTTTTTATGACAATGGACTGACCATTACCTACTGAGACAGTATCCATCCCAGTATAAGGTGAAGCAACATTTAAAGTAGACATGTCAGCAGTAAGATGATCAGTCGCCCCGGAGTCAAGCAGCCAGGCACCATCTTTGTTGCTACTGATTGAGGCAGAGTGAGCAGCACAGCGTGAAACAGAGCCAGTAATAGAAGCATTGTAAGTTGGATCAAATCGATGCCAGCAGTACTGAGCCTGATGGTTTGGCTTGCCACAGATTTGGCAAATAACTCGACCAGTGTTATGAGTGCTTTGAGCAGGAGGATGTGGGCCAGGATAAGGATTTGGGTTGGGATTAAGATTGGGTGGTGGCTGAGAAGGAGTACCAAATCCAGGTTGGAAACCGCGACCACGAGAGTTTCCACGGCCGCGACCACGATTTGGTTTACCAGAGAAGGATCCTTTTCCAGCGTAAGATGCTGAGGGAGTTTCTTTGGTAGTGACCATAGCAGAGGCAGGGTGCAACACAGTATCATTAGCATCATCCATGCTAAGAGCCACTTCCTCAGCCAGAAGAAGATTCCAAAGCTCATGGATGGACAGGGTAGAGGATCGAGTGCGAACGAAGGTTTTGAAAGGCTGATATATGGGAGGTAGGCCAGTAACAGTTTGAAGGATTAGATCTTCCTCAGGAAGGGGTGAGGCTGCAGCAGCAAGCTGATCAGAGTATTCTTTTAGCTTATCAATGTAAGCAATCATAGGCCCAGAGCCGAGCTTAACCTTCTGTATCAGCTGCTTGAGATTCAGCACATGAGTGCGAGATAGCGATGTGAATCGTGACTCAAGGGAGACCCAGATCTCTCGTGCAGAGGAGAGACCTAAGACATGAGGAAGAAGAAATAGTGTGATGGTGGCAGTCAAGCACGTAATGAGATGGGTATCGATTAACTTCCATTCATCATACTTGGGATTGGAAACGGGATTTTCAGACTCGTCAAGAACAACAATCGGTGGACAGGGCAATGTATTATCAATGTGTCCAAACAACCCATAGGCAGATAGCACATTGTGAAGTTGTGCCCGCCATATGAGGAAGTTGTCGGAATCTAGTTTGATTGGACAAAGGGACGAGAGGTTGGAGACAAGATCCCTCACAGCAAAAGGAACTGGGACTGCCATGACTAAAAGGAAAAAGAGACGGACTGTAAAAAGATGAAAGAGAAAACCGAAAAGACAAGGCCTAGGGATCACCCCTGGCTCCTGATACCATGAAGAAAAGGATAAGCTATTTCTTTCCAATCTTACATTTACAAAGACACTGTTACATATTTATAGCCTAAGGAGGAAGGTGCTAGAACAGCAACTAACAGCCGTTTATCTAGAGGGTAATCATCCCTACCGTTGATGTAAAACTAACTGTCAGCAACCAGCGAAGATATTTCTTATCCGCAACTATATACAATGTTAATTACATTATCATATATCATGAAGCTTGTATACGTTTCAGATGTTTATCACAAACATAAAACATCCACGTAGTGAATTCATAAAAAAAGGAGAAGTTGAGGAAACATAAAGGCATACATACGTGTGCGTGTGTGTACAGAGAGAGAGAGAGAGAGAGCAGAAAACCATGCCTAAATTAGAAATAACGATCTGTTCTAGAAACAAGACAGGATCAGCCAGTTCGAATGGGTTTGTGTGGACCAGTTATGGTTCGGATGGACTGAAGAAAAGGATTTTAAAATAGTCTCTAATTAGTTATAATCCAAACTGGGGTCAAGCAAACAGATTTAGGCAGAGTGGGTAATATAAGTTATGTCAGAAGATAGTCTTGATTGGATAGTCGTAGTAAAATAGAATAACGAAGTTCTTGCCAACAAGGTGCCATTTCATGCATAGGCATTAAACTTATGACCTTCTTACCAATGCGAGGACTCTTGCAAGGCAGCACCTTCCTTATTATTAGTGCCAAATATCCCACCAAGAATAGTTTAACTAGGTTGAGCCAACAATCAAATAAGTTCGACAAGTTCATCCACCTTTCTGGTTCATTTAATGGTCTGACTTCCCAGAGGATGAAATGCTATTAAGAAAATGATCAGTAACTCAAAGAGGAAGAAAAGAAAATTTCAATAGCAACTTTTTTGCTTCAAAAGTTTAACGTTTTTTAATAAATAGAAAAGAAGAGAATAAAGGACCTGCTCATCAATCATTATTATACAGATGCCACGTTCGTCTTTGCCATGACATCCAGCTCTTCCACTCATCTATTTACAGTTCACAATGGAGGGAGAATTAAAGAAGTCATTTCTTAATGTGTAAAAAAATATCAATCCACCAAAAAGGAAGTAAAAGATGGAAGGATCATGTAAACAGCTATAAATAACTATTCTACTACCTGAAAGGGCTTACAAGTAAGACACTTTTAGGAAGTCAAACCATCCAACTATGATTACCTGAATATATTCTCCAGAGCCTATGTAACGATGACTGTCACCATCCCAATTTCTAACAGACGTAAACACAACAGTTTTGCTGGCATGTTCAAGCCCATAGCAAACTGTTTTGCATAGCAGATAATAGTGTTAATGATGCTTCACAGACAAACAATGTATTGGGATCAGTGCAGGCATCAAAATACTCAATTTTTGTAAAAGAAGCCATTCTGTATCATGAACTTAATAAGGCAATCACATCACACGTTCATTTTGATACATTTTTATTTTTATTACTGGCTAGAGGAAAAAAAACAGAATGAGCAAACTACTTACTGTTTCTGTCACAAAAAGAGCCTTTATAAGACCTTCTTGGAAGAGTGATTCCACCAGTTCCTTAATTATTGGTAAAAGGCCAGAATGATGTACAGCAATACCTCTTTGGAGCAATGGCAACATCAACTCAATGGCAGGTAGTCCTCTATCTTCTTCACTTAAGCAGAGAACTGCATTCCTAAAAACTTCTTCAACTGTATCCTTCTCCTATTGGGTATTAAAATTAAGCTTTGACATTGGCATAGCATGTTGCTCACATTCTCTTCGACTGAGGCTAAATATAATAACTGGCTGAAACTTATTCTCCATTATCATCTGTCACATGAAAATAAATGATCTACTTATGGTTGAGCATTTGATCATAATTAGGTAATAAATAGGTTCAGTTTCCTTATGGTATTTCACAATAAATAAACGGGTCCTTCAAAAATAATTAACAGACAGAAAGTTTAATACAAAATAGGTCTTTAATCATCAAGGGAAAAGTTTAAATGAGATCGCTCTCATATAGCTTATATGAGGCCACTTTAAATCGTAGCCTTTGGATCTTGATCTAACGGCTATAAATAGTCATAATGATCTCATGTGACACACTCACCTACCCACTGATTTAATATCCATCCTCCGATCGAAATCAAACGGCTATAAAGATTGGCCTCATGCTCCTTATATGAGAACGATCTCATGTAAACCCTTCCCAATCATCAATGCGTGCAAGTATGGCTCTGTCAAGTGTCAGATAGACATTAAACTATCTCTAGCCTGCACCCAGGTCCAACTATAAGACATATGTGTTTCATTTGAGAGTGTGTCGAATAAAGAACACTTCTCAGCCAACGAAACTTCATCCATGTTAATAGAAAAAGAAGTGAGATATGACAAGTAAAGACACTCCATCCTAGTTACTGCAAACAGTCCAGTATCGTGTTAGAATAAAGCTGAGAATAAAACGTCCATACCTTGACAATTTTATATGTCTGAACCCCAGAAGCAGTGCTATTTTTTGCAATCCTTCCACTAGCTTTAGCACCCCCACTCTTGTTACTGTCACCCACTTTCCTCTTTTTCGCAAAAGTATCCTGTAGCTTCATATAATTGGTCTCCTTGAATTGCTCATTCTCATCCACAACAAGAAACAAGCCACTTCCACCCATTGGAAACACGTAATGCTGGAGAGGAGTAGGTCTAAAATCCGTGTTAACAACATGACATGGTTGTTTGTGCAAATTACATATCCACTCAGCAAATTCAGTTGCATTTGACATTGTAGCTGAAAGGAAGACCATCTTAATTGCGGGAGGCAAAAATATAATGCTCTCCTCCCAAACCACCCCTCGCTCTCGATCCTTCATGTAGTGGATCTCATCAAAGATAACCCACGCAACCTCCTTTAACACCTCAGAACCCCTATATAACATCCCTCTGAGAATCTCAGTGGTCGTTACCAAACAACTGGCATTGGGTGCAAGAGTGACATGACCTGTCATTAACCCAACGTCTGATTCATTGCCTTCCAGGCAAGCCACAGATACTTGCTGGAACGGGTCAAGTTTGATCAGGCATGTCTTTGCCATCTGGCCATTGAATGCTGGATTCGACAAAGTTCCATAAATTGACTCCTCTTTAGCTGAAGTATAACCACTCAGGACTGCAACCTCATGAACACACGTCCGAGCAACATTACAGCGTTTAAATTCAGAATTAGGAGTTTCAGAAATATCTTCAGACAACAATCGAGATTTCACTTCTGGAGATTGCGTTAACTTCCGCTTACCTAAAGGTGAGGACTCTTCCATTTCTATTATACTTTCAAATATACGAACTCCAAGAAAAAACAATAAAAGGATGTGTGTTCTCGCTATTTATGTCAAATGCTACAACATCCTCCTCTGCAACTGCATAAAGAAATAAAATGGATGAACTTCGAAGGAGCAAGAATTTCCAGCATTAAGTCAGCTAAACTTCCTATTTTCCTACAAGTAAGAAAATGCGCATAAAGGAAACAAGATGAAAACGATGTACACCCTCCGTCCAATGAAGCTCTTCCGGTGAAATACGGATCCAACATTACATGGCTGTGTCTGCTCCCTCATAGCAAAAAACACGAAAAAGGAACCCAAAAAATCTGTTTTTTTTTATAAATATCACTAATTTAGCAGTGCAGACGAACTTCATTGGACGGAAGGAGTAATCAATATTCACAGACTGCATTTTGTACTGAACAAGATACTCCCTCCATCCATTAGCCCCTGTCTGTATTTGAAAATGAGTGAATCTTATTGTAAAAAACCTGGAACCCGAAATAAAGAAAAAATTGTAAAAACAGACGAGAAGAAAAGTTCGTCCTCACATTTTTCTTATAAAGTGAGCTACATATTGCAAAACAGAAGTCTGAAAGAGATAAATTAGAGAAGAGAAGGGAAGGGGTTTTGCTTACTTCAAAGACAGGACTCAGGAGGCTAAGACCGGAGAAGCTCCAGCTAGGGGTGTTCCTGGACAGACACGGACACGGACAGAGGTTGTCCGTGTCCGTGTCCGTATAAAGTTGTCCGTGTCTTAGCTGTCCGTGTCCGTGGCCGAATGTCCGACGGACACGGACGCGGACACGGACAATTTCCCCCTTTTATACCCCCCCTCCCTCCTCCCCTCCCCCCCTCTGCTCCCTCTCCCCTCCCCTCCCCCCTCTGCTCCCTCTGCGACCCCCGCCGCCCTCGACCCCCTCCGCGACCCCGGCCGCCCTCCCCGCGACCCCGGCCGCCCTCCTCTGCGACCCCCGCCACCCTCCCCGCGACCCGGCCGCCCTCCTCTGCGACCCCCGCCGCCCCCCCCCCTCCCCCCCTCTGCTCCCTTTGCGACCCCCGCCGCCCTCCCCTCTGCCCCCTCTGCGACCCCCGCCACCCCCCCCCTCTGCGACCCCCGCCGCCCTCCCCTCCTCCCCGCGAGCCCGGCCGTCCCTCCTCTCCGCCGCGGCGCCGTCCCTCCTCCTCCGCGACCGGAAACGAGGTAAAAATGTAATTTTTTTTTTGAGCCGCCCTCCTCCACCCCGCCGGCAGCCGCCCCTCCTCCTCGGACCTCGGACAGACGGCTGTCCGAGGTCCCTTGACCGTGTCCGTGGCCGGAATCTACGGACAGATTCTCTCGGCGCGGACACGGCCACGGACACCTCGGACGCGGCCGGCCCCGCGGACGCGGCCGGCCGCGAACACCCCTAGCTCCAGCAACTGAAGGCCCTAGGATATTAAAACCCTAGGCGTCGGCGCTGCGGGGTTGTCGGCCGCCGTCTGAGGGCCGGACCTCCGTTTTCAGATATGTTCACAAATCGTCTTTCCATATTAAAACCCACTTAGTTTTGATACGAATGAGTAAATTAGGTGAAGGAATTTATAGTTCCACGTCCACACAAAGGAGGTGTTGTTGATGGTATATAAGGTCTAAGTTTGGCCTTTGAAGTTAGGGCTAAGGGCCACCCTACTTTTGTGGGGGAGAGAGATATTGGACCCATGCACCTAAGTGGGCTAACCCACACGCGCGCGCCGCCGCCGTCCGTTCGGTTCGCACGCGCGGCCGGCCAGGTCGGGTCGGGTTGGGTTGGGTCAATAAGATAATATTATTTTGGGACAAATTCAATTGGTCTAGTTTAGTTTCTTATGACCGTTAACGGACGGACGCATCCGTTTAACGGGAAAGGGAGTGTTTTCAACGAGCTTTAACGGGATTTCTATAAAGCTTGAGAAAACGGTTTTTTCTGTACGCTTTTACTTACACTTCATCGTCCTCCTTTTCTCCTCTCTTCTGTGAAAGCATTGCACATTGTGGTTCGCTGCGCGTGCTGTTTGGAGTGGTCCTACATTACGTGGTTGATCGTATCCTGGGAGGCAGACGCCCACGAGTCCTAAGCACCGTAGGGAAGGCGAATTCTGTCTTAAGGACAAAGTACTTCGCTTGATTCGATCATCAACTTCTTCTAACTGTTTTACGGTCATCTTTGCAAAGGTACACAGATATCATCCTTAAGACAGTAACAGTAAGAAAATTTATAACAATCTTAAGATAGAATGTACACTGTTATTTTTTAAACTGTACTGTAATTTTTTTATTCTTTGCTGTCTTATTTCTTATGCATCAAATGTTTCTTGCGTTTGTGATGAATACAATGAGGAACCGGGAAGAAATCCCTGTCAAAGGGGTAGTCGGGCATTTGAGCAAACGGGCGGTGGGCTGTGAAGAACTTCCTCTGCTCTTTCTTCTCTCCTCCGTTCCGTTCCGCCGCCATGGTCCTCAGCCGAAGAGATTTTAGAGAATTTTCTAGCGGCGACGCTGGAGCGTCCCGTTGACGGGACTCCTCTCCCTCGTCCACCAGCAACCTCTGCCTTCCTGGCACTTTGGATAGGAAGCTCGTTCAAGGTAAGGTGGTGCTTTGCGATCGAGGGACCAACGCCTGGGTGGTAGACCACTGTCACCATCGGCATAGTGATGAAGGTGGTGAACAGGGCCATGAGCACCAAGATGGCAAAGGTCTGATCTTTGAGGACCCTCCTTGGTGCTTATTAGGAATCCCAGAGCCAGCGACTCCTGGAATGGCACCTTGAAGATGGTGGACGCCAGCACGGTGCCGCCAATCATGTAGAAGCATGCGTTGAAGATGATGAGAACCAGTAGGACCCATGACTGGCCGCCTATGATGGTGGCGACATTCGTCTTGAGGCCGCTGGAGACGAAGTACAGCGGGAAGAAGACAGAGGAGACGAGGTCCTCCATCTTGTCGATGAGAACTCTGGCGAGAGGTCCCTCCTTCTGCCCCTCCTTGGGGACTACGATTTCGACGACGAAGGGGAGGCTAATTCCGCCGACGGTGAGGCCGTGGTTGGGCCGATTGAGCTCAGAGAGAAGGGACGCAACCCTCTGTGCGTTGATTTAGAAACCCAAGAACCTTTCTGTTTGGGGAAGATGACGATCTGGTTCAAGGGTTTTTTGACATCTGGTTCAAGTTATAAGGTTTGGGTTCAATTTCTTCGAAAAAGCCCGGTTCAGTGTATCAAGCTACGGTCCAGGTAAGTGGAAATCCTATGTTCTGTTTCCCAATTTCGGGTCCTTTACTTGGTCTGAGTTTAAAATATATCTAAAAAAGGCTTGATTTAATACACTTGAAGGAAAACCAGTATGGTTCAAATGATTTGAGTATTTCAAATGCTCTCGTCAAATTAAGCAGGCGGGTGGCTTTTGGATCAAGTGGCATGTTAAGATTGGGAACAAGCATGATGCAATATTTAAAGTTGCTTTTTGGTGTGATATTGATATGCATGGAATGTAATATATGTATGCAATCTAACTTCATCAGATAGCCTTTTCATGAAATTGAAACAAATTATCATTGCTTGTCGTGTGATACATAGTAATGCTTTTAAATTGCATGTTAATCCCACTATGGATGGTAGAAATATTATATTCCATTCATGGATGATTGTTCTTATTGATATGTATATTTGTTGAGAAGTAAAAATGAGGCAATAAACATGTTTATATTGTATAAAACAGAGATTGAGAATCAGCTTGACAAGAAAATAAAAGTTCTAAGAAGTGATATAGGTGGGGAATATTTTTGGTGAATTCTGTTCACAATATGGTATTATACACCAAACCACGTCACCTTATTCACCACAGCAAAATGGAGTTGCTGAACAAAAAAATAGAACTTTAAAAGAAATGATGAATGCCATGTTAATAAGTTCTGGGTTACCACAGAACATGTGGGGGGAAACTTTGCTTTCAGCCAATTATATTCTCAACAAAATACCTCATAAGAAAACCTTGCAGACACCATATGAGTTATGGAAAGGTCGAAAACCTTCCTACAACTTCTTAAAAGTGTGGGGGTGTCTAGCAAAAGTGGCGGTCCCTAATCCCAAGAGGATTAAAATTGGACCAAAGACCATTGATTGCGTATTCATTGGTTATGCCAATAATAGCAGTGCATATCGATTTCTTGTTCATAAATCGGATATTCCTGATGTAAATGTCAATACTATGATTGAATGAAGGAATGCTTCATTTTTTAAAGATATTTTTCCATGAAATTCTACACAAAAAGAAAGTTCTCATAAAAGAACCTTGGATATTGCAATGGACAATAGTGAAGACCAAGAAGGAGAAGATGATAAACCTAGACGTAGTAAACGTGCTAGAACATCAAAATCCTTTGGTCCAGGCTTTCTAACATATTTGTTAGAAAACAAGCCTCAAAGCTTTCAGGAAGCCATGTCCTCTCCTAAAGAACAATATTGGAAGGAGGTTGTAAATAGTGAAATTGAATCCATTATGCAAAATCACACTTGGGAGTTGGTAGATTGATTTTTTTAACTCTTTTTACTCGCAATCGCACGAGACTCGGTATAGTCTAGTGGAAACGAGGTCGAACCCAAAGGACTTAGTTGATTAATCTAATTGTAATGAAAGATTGATTTTTTATTATTTTAATTAACTAAAAAATAAATTTTACTGCGAAATCAAATGAATTAGAATATCAAAGCGTCGAATCCACCACTAAACATGCGATTACTACTCTCAATTATTATTTCCACAAATTGATATGATACGGTAATTTATGTTCTTGGCCGGACACACAATTACCAATGAATGAACTACACGTTCTTGTCCAGACACGAAAAATTCATCCACTATAAATTAATACAATTAACTATATCCTTGGCCGGGCATAGAATCGATCATAATCCTGTTATTATCTAGACATAGGAAATATCAAGATCAAATTCCATTAATCATTCATTAAGTCTCGGTCAAAGCACTTAAAAGGAATAACATTAAAATCGCATTAAGCATATTCATATCAAATTTTACTAAATTAAACAACTAAGAGTAGCAAATACAAATTTAGGGCTTCATCTAGCCTTGATAAAGAGTTTAGCTAGACATGGAATAAGAAAAAGAAAGAGCCTGATTTGTTGAATTCATGTTCAATATTCATGGGCACTATTCACAAAAACACTATAGCAGTAACACTGTTCACAGGTTACTATTCATCTTCTCCTCGAAATCCCGGTTACTGTAGCAGCTGAAGAACAGTACTGTAGCTGTTGCAATTATCGCTAAAAATCAGCCTTTCTTCCTCTCCTCCGGCCTACTGCTCCTCCCTCTCTCTTTTCCGGCGAAACAACTCCGAAATCCAGCCGAAAGCACTTGGCTTTTCCAGCGAAAATTCTCCTTCAAACTCTCTGTTTTCTCTCCTCCAAGCTCTCGTTTTTTTTTCAGCGGCAAGTTCCTGTTTTTATAGTAGTTCGAAATCAAAGAGTCCTCCTTCAATTACCCAGCCAAGTCCCAGTCGAACACGCCTTTAACCGCGTCCAAATCGAATCGAAATCAAGTTTCTAATTCAAGAATGCCTCTTCCGGCATTCCGATCCAGCACGATCCACAGTCCAAATCCGACACGATTCTCTGTTTTGGTTCCCACATTGAGCATGACTCTGTCGGTTTTCCCGCTCGTCGATCCTCCGCCATCGCCGTCTTTCCATCTTCATTGTCGTTCGAGCCCAGCTGCCATTCATCCTTGCCATCGTCATCAAGCTCATTGCCGGCTTAATCGAGTCGCCATCGAGACCCATCTCACTGTCGTCATGCCGGACCCCATGACTCCGCCATCGCCTAAACCCATCTCTTCACCGGCGGCTATTCCTTGTCGGCGCTCGAGCAAAGACTCGAGTGCCCTGTTTCTTCAACAGACGCCCCAGCTTCGGCTCGTGCTGTCTTTTCTTTTTTTCTTTTCTGAACCGAACCGGCACGGTTCAGTGCTTCCTCTTTTTTTTCTTCTCTAACACCTGTCGTAACCATCTCATCCATCAGATTTTCAATCTCAGCACAGAAATAGTTTGGCGCGCATTCACTCTTAACGATCTGCATTTGAAACTCTTACGCCTACATAAATAAAGTTAAATATAATTTAGACGCATCATAAATTATAAATCTATTAAACCTAATTAACGCATCTAAACTAATCAATTAAGTGCATTTATTTATTAATCTCCTAATTACTCACCTAACATGAATGACCATTAATTATCCTTACTTCAACTAAAATTACGACTAACATATAGGCAGAAAAGCATATAAAAATGTGTATATTTCGTAGATATCAAATACCCCCAAACCTATATTTTGCTAGTCCTCGAGCAAAACAAAATCAAGCAAGAAAAAAAATAAAAACAACTAAAGTAAACTAAACTATAAAAGTAATGCCACTTTCGTAGGGAACACGATTGCATTGAGCGTATGCAACAAGCCGTTAAACCTCTAGGTGTCCATAGTAGGACGAGTGTTGCCTCGTGAGGGTTTGCAGCCATGCTATCCACAAACATGTATTTTTATAATCAACCTAATTAACCTAAATGTAAAAATAAATCAAAACACTGCAAAACAAACAAACCTATTATCCTTTCAAATGCAAACCACGATGCTTAAGAAAATCAACCACATGTACTTGGTTCATAATCAACAGGAATATAGAAGCCCTCAAGTAAGTGGTTTTATTCCACACTTTCATCTTAGAAATTTCTGCTCAAATATGATATAGCATAACAATATAAATAATAGAAAGTGTAGAACATTGTAGCAATACATTCTAAATTTCTATTTTACACAGATCCAGTGTTACCTATTAACCAAAGAACATCAGAATCTACATTGTCATCCCAATCTTTAGGTTCATGATAGCACAAATGCCTGTGCGCCTCATTCGGGTCCAACATTCTAGATTTGAGAGGATAATACACCACAGACTTTTTTTTTCTTTTCTCTTTTTTTTACGAGACTGTGTAAGGCCTGACTTCAAGATGCTTAGGTTTAGCAATGACTCAGGCCAATGACTCCCAACCAATTTGGCTTAGGGCATTAGGTTTTAAGAGACCGCTTCGGGCCTGAGCATCAGCCTAAGTTAATCCTATAAAGTCAAGCAGCCCCTTTCTTTCTTTTGTTTTTTTTTTTCATTTTTCATTTTCAGCATTCATATTTTCAAGCACATCTTTATTCCGTCCAGGTTGTATTATACTCTCAACCTATTTTCGGTCCCAGCCCTTGCCATAGCCAAGTAAATGGTCTATCATGATCTTTTAAGCTCAAAAGACAACCACACATCATCCAATGACTCTGACTAAAGATATCCCACTGAAGATTAGTATTTAACAAATCTCTAGAGGGTATTACTTTATGTAACTAGTGTGTGGAGTGAGTTTTATTATTTCAAGCACCTGTTCCAAGAGGACTGTAACAGAAAGATATTGCTCAGTTAAGTTCTCTATCCTCCAGTATACTTATTCACACTTCCAATGTAAATTATTCTCTTAAGAATTGTAAAATGCATCATCACGAGATAAACTATCAAAACCTAGGAAAAATACCAATAAACAACCTAAAAACTATTTTTTTTACTTTTTTATCATAAACGAAAATAAATAATAATGAAACAAAAGAACACTTCTTTTCTACACCCCCAAACCTGTAGCGGCCGTAAATTTTTATATATTATTAAGGTAAAACTTTTTGCCCGAATGAAGTAATTTTAATTCGAGAAAATTCATTAAAAATCAAAATTTGAAATTTTTCCGTCAGACCGATCGATCGCCTTCATACGGCATCGATCGGGAGACGATCGATCGTTTTTGTAAGGCATCAATCGCAATACGATCGATCGCGTATACGGACCGATCGATCGCCAGTGGTTTTGCGATTCCCGAGGCAATTCCGTTGGAAAACGTCTTGGGCTGATTTTGGGGGATTTCTTTGGGACGTATCTTGCCTGATTTGCCTGGTTTGGGGGTTCTAAACGTGGTAAATTGTTTTGGTGTCAAAACCCTAATTGATACTTAATTGAGAATCAAGATTATGAAGGATTTAATTAGGCTAACTAAAGCATATTTGAAATATAGGTTGGACGCCCCTTTTGGGAGTCTGAAGTGGCCTTTCCTTGCTGGTATTTGGCGCCAAGAGTAGCCCTCAAAAGATTTCTTTTTACTTGGTAAGTTACATTAGTAATTTGGTAAGATTTTGAGAGAAGATAAAATCCTACCTTAATGCAATCAATCAGAAGGATTTTGGGGTTAGAAGAGATCGTGCTGGGTGGTTTTAGGAAAGGCTGGGATGATCCTTGACCCTTGGATGAAGTGGAGATGGACGGTGGAGATCGCGAAGCATGAATTATTTAAACACACTTTGAGAGGGGCCGGCCATCCCTTTTGGGAACCGGCAGCCCTCTCCCCCTTTTTGTGGTGATTTCTCTCCCTTACCACGTCCTCCCCCTTCCCTCTCAACCACCAGTAGGCCTCTCCTCGTGGTGTGTGTCAAGAGTGTGCGTTGGTTCGTGTGGAGATCGCGAAGAAGCGAGTTTGTTTCGAACCGGTTGACGTGCAATTAGTACCGGTTCATCGGTAAGATGTTCTTTTTCTCACAAGTATGATTTCATTAAAGTTTCAATCTTTATATGTATACCACGTTCTGATGTTGTGAGTAATATGAACGTCCTTATTGTCCTGGATTAATTGTTCTATTTGCTTAAATCTATGCAATTATTGATATACCGATTGATTTCTTGATGTGAATCTTCCATGCACAATTAGATCAAGTGTGTCCCTGATAGTGTGTGTCTATTTCGATTCATGTGAGTCATGTATCTGATGTCTAATATTGAGTATTGTTCTCTGATTTTTGTAGATGAGGGTCTGTTTAAGAAAAGTTGTCTTCTTTCTTGTTATTAGTCACCCGATCTCACATTTTTCTATGTATCGACCTAATTGATGTATCGATTGGTATAATACTTGTGTTTCTCATCCAAAAGCAGCAAGCTTTCAGAGGTAAATCTACTGGTTTGGTGCGTCCATATGTGTTACAAGTCGTGTTTCATGATTTTGTTTCGTGTCCGGATAAAGTTGTCTACTTTATGTAGTGTTTACCCTAATTGATGTGGTATATAGGTAATAAGACTATCTAAAAGAGATTAATGGATGTACGAACAAGATGAACGTGATAAGACTTAAGAGTCATTGATCGTGGACCTTAAGACCTCTGTCAATAGGTCTGACTTGAAGCTTAAGTGTCCGGGAAAAGTTGTCTAGTTTGCCGGTTAATGAACCCATAAGGCTACAATGTAAAACAGTTTTTAAGAAGGGGTTAATAGGTGAGTTAATACATAATTAATGGTCTGTCCAGAAGTTAATAATGGCCTAATGTGAGAGGGGTTTGAGCATTAAAGACTCTAATTGTGATTAGGATTAAGGATAACAAGTGAAAAATCGAGTTATTACTTAGTGTAATGCTCTCGGCCAGGATGTATCCAGCGCTGACAGACTGCATTCAAAAATTCATAACTAATTGTAGAAAATTCGGAAAATTATTCCGTAAATTGGGTAATGATCTACAGACACGTGGCTGTCTGCAATAAAAATGTCAGGGACTGATAGGATATGTGTAGACTGGAGGATCTCCGGGGAATGGAGCTGTTGTGTCCATAACAGTGTCCTTTCACGGCATGATTTCCTGAGTTATCGGACCTACCTGCATTGTTTCCTTTATTGCCTGTTGCTACTGTGAGTTTTTCTAGCATCCTACTGAGTATTTCCTCTAGAATACTCATGCATCTTCTGATGCAGGGCGTAAAGCTGAAGTGGGTGTGATCAGCGTAGTCGTGACATGGAGGGTTGGTGCTCGTGGTAGTCGTGAAGACTTGTTAGCGTAGAATTTATTTTATTGATGATAGTGGATATTTTTTATTTTTGTTATTTTGTGGCCTGCGTGTCACTTGCTTTATTATTTTGCTTTTGCGGGATTAATACTATTGTTTAAATTGGTTAGTTTTATTTTAGCAGTTTTGGAACAATTATTTACGTCATTATGGTCCGGCTATTCCCGCATTTGTGTCTGGGATTTATGGTGATGAATCGAGTATTCGGTCCGTCCCAGATTTGTGACCCTGTTACCTTCAACGGCTTATCGCTTCCGCGTGTTTCGGGGTTGGAAATTTGGGGCGTGACAGCTTGGTATCAGAGCCTCAGGATGACCTAAATAATTGTTCTAAGATTTGAAATAACTTTGGGATATAAAGTGTGAAACCCTAGAATGAGAGTTGAACCATAATTGTACCTAAGGACTAATTAGTACTTTGCTTTAGGTAATGGCGAGAACTCGTAGCAGACGAATTTACGAGAAGGAGCGACAGGAGGCAGCACGTCTGTGGCTAGATGAGTGGAAGCTTCAGGACGTTGGGCACGGAACTGCGGAAGACCCTTTCCTGATCGACGTCGAAAAAGAGCCTGACTTTGAGGAGGAAGATCCGGAAGAAGATCCTGAGGAAGAGGTGCAGTTCGTGGGTTACGTGATACACCAGGAGTTTTTGAAGGTTTTGGAGCATCCAGTTTACGTGCGCGCGAGAGATGATCCGGAGCTGTTCTATAAGCTATACCTTAGGTTTAAATCCCTAGGTTATAGGTGGCCTCACATGACTGGTTGGGAGATTAACTGGTATGGGAATCACCTAGTGTTTGCACCGATGCTTGTGTCTTTAGCTATTCTAGACGAGTACCTCTGAGGTGTGGTGTTCAGGGACTCGATTAGGAAGTTTTTAATTTGAGTAGGATTTTAATAACCCTACATTCTTTTCAGAGATTTAGGTGTAATTGTTATTTTGAAATTGAATAAAAGACCCCGTTTTGATTTCAGTTCTGGTGTGTTCCTTGTGTTGTTGTGTTCGTGGTTGTGTTTGTGTGACTGTTTGATTGTCCCGCTAGGAGTCATGGACTGAAGGCAGAATTAAAATGAAACATGATCTTAAGTTCTAATTCTCCTTCTTTCCTTGACTGTAGATTTTCGGAGATGGCAACGACGGGAGCGCGCGGCAGACGATCTGGTACTGGACCAAACTCTCAGCAGGAGGAAGCATCAAGCCAAAACCTGTCTGATGTGGTGCGCGAGTTGGCCAGGGAGTTAAGGAATGACCGTGGAGCTAGCAACACTCCAAATGTGAAACCACCAACGCTGGAGCGGTTCAAGAGAGCTGGATCCGCATTCTCGGGAGACGACAACCCTGAGAAGGTAGAGCGCTGGATTGTGGAAGTGGAACGTCTTTTCAAGGGGATGAAGGTTCCGACAGATGAAAGGGTAGTCTTCGCGACCTATTTGTTTATAGGAGAAGCTGTCTTCTGGTGGGAGTCAGCAGAACGAAACAACTTCGGAGCTGGACAAGACATCACGTGGGAAGAGTTTAAGGAGGTATTCAACAGGAAATATTTTCCTCCGCATGTGCAGCGCAGGAAGGAGAAAGAATTTCTGGAGCTAGTTCAGGGATCGATGTCGGTACTGCAGTACGAGACTAAATTTGAGCAACTGCAACGATTTGCAACGGATGCTTGCCCTAACGATCTTGTGAAGGCAAGAAGATTCGTGGATGGTTTGCGCGACGGTTTAAGGGCGAAGGTGCTTGTTTCGCAACCAGCAACTGTGGCAAAGGCGGTCGAACTCGCCTCTATTCTGGAAGACGATTACAAAAGGACCCAAGAGCGGAAAGGGAATGCCGGTAAGGGTCAGGATGGTACTGTCAAGCGATCCGGATTTAAGAGGTTTGGGAATGGTGGACGTTTTAATAATCGGCCAGCCAAACAGCAGAGACAGCAGCAACCTCAGCAAAACCGCGGGAATGGACAAAATCGGGCGATGGTTCCTTATCGCCAGCCTCAGCGTATCGATGGTCCAGGAGCGGGAGGCAAGTGCAGATTTTGCGGACAGCAATCTTATGCAAGGAAGCCGTGTCCACAGGACACTCGAAGGTGTTACAGCTGCAATGAAGTTGGTCACATTGCAACCTACTGCCCTAATTGTGACAAGAAATCAGAAGGGGAGTCAAATAAAAAGGCTCAGGCACGAGTCTTTGCCCTGACTTCGGCAAACGCCCAAGCTTCGGACGATGTCATTGAAGGTACTCTACTTGTCTTGGATAGATTAGCTAGAGTATTGATAGATCCGGGATCGTCTAGATCCTTTATTTCTATGGTGTTTGCTGCTAGTCTAGAAAGGAAGCCTTCTACACTTGGGTGTGATCTCTCCATTTCTACTCCTGTTGGGGACTCAGTGATAGCAACTGAGTATCTGGAGGACTCTCCTGTTGTGATTGATGATGTGGTGTTGAATGCTAACCTTGTTCTGCTTGAGATGTTTGACTTTGATGTGATTTTGGGCATGGATTGGTTAGCTAGATTTGGCGCTACAGTTGATTGTAGTAGGAAGAGAGTATATTTTAGAATTCTGGGAAAGAGAGAATTAATGTTAAGGGGAATTCGTTTAAAGAAAGAAAACTGTCTAATTTCTGCGATGAAAGTTCAGAAATTAGTAGCAAAAGGGTGTAAAGCCTTTTTAGCTACCGTAGTAACAGAAGAGAAAGCTACTCCTAGAATAGAAGAAATTGAAGTAGTAAGCGAATTTTCCGATGTGTTTCCGGAGGAGTTGCCGGGTTTGCCACCAAAACGGGAGGTTGACTTCACTATAGACCTATTACCGGGAACTGCCCCGATATCGAAAGCACCATATCGGATGGCACCTGCGGAATTAAAGGAATTGAAAGAGCAGCTACAGGAGTTGCTAGATAAACGTCTGATTCGACCCAGTGTATCTCCCTGGGGAGCGCCAGTATTGTTCGTGAAGAAGAAAGATGGATCCATGAGATTGTGTATAGACTACCGGATGCTGAATCAAGTGACCATAAAGAATAAGTATCCATTGCCAAGGATTGATGACCTATTTGATCAACTGCAATCAGCAAGAGTTTTCTCAAGAATTGATTTGCGGTCAGGGTACCATCAGTTGAGGATCAAGGAGGAAGACGTCTCCAAAACAGCTTTCAGAACCCGATACGGACACTATGAGTTTCTAGTGATGCCGTTTGGTCTGACAAATGCCCCTGCAGCATTCATGGATATGATGAACAGAATCTTTAAGGCACTGCTGGATCAGTTTGTGATTGTGTTCGTCGATGATATTTTGGTTTACTCTACAAGCCGGGAAGAGCATAGAAGACACTTAGCTCAAGTGTTACAAATTTTGCGAGAGAACTAGTTATATGCTAAGTTCAGCAAGTGCGAGTTCTGGTTGGACAAAGTAAACTTCTTGGGCCATGTGATATCAAAAGATGGAGTTTCGGTGGACCCGACGAAGGTGGAAGCCGTTCTGCATTGGGAACAACCAAAGAGCGTAACTGAGATAAGGAGTTTTCTGGGATTAGGTGGATATTATAGAAGATTCATTGAAGGATTTTCTAGCTTAGCACTGCCAATGACTAAGTTAACCAGGAAGGGAGTGAAGTATAATTGGAACGAGGATTGTGAGAAGAGTTTTCAAGAGCTGAAAAGAAGACTGACTTCTGCACCGATTCTGAAACTTCCATCAGGATCTGGTGGGTTTTTATTTACAGCGATGCGTCGAGATGCGGTTTGGGCTGCGTGTTGATGCAGAATGGACATGTGGTGGCATATGCATCGAGACAAATGAAAATTCATGAGCAGAATTATCCCACTCATGATTTGGAGCTGGCGGCCGTAGTCTTTGCTTTAAAGATTTGGAGGCATTATTTGTGCGGAGAAACTTTCGAGGTATTCACTGATCACAAGAGTCTGAAGTACATCTTTTCTCAGAAAGATTTGAATATGAGACAAAGACGATGGTTGGAGTATCTGAAGGACTATGACTTCTCTATCCACTACCATCCCGGTAAGGCGAATGTGGTTGCTGATGCATTAAGCAGAAAGACAGGAATAGTAGCATATATGATGGTGCAAGAATGGCGAATGGTGGAAGATTTAGGAGCGTGTGACCTAGAATGGCCAACTACCAAAAGAGCGTCGTTTCTAGGAAATATATCAGTAAGATCGATGATGTATGAGAAAGTACTTGACGCACCAAAGAACAGTCCTCAGTTGCAAAAGCTATTGGAGAAACCAGGTTTCAAGAAAAAAATTGATGGAGGCATCTTATTCCAAGGGAGATTGGTCGTGCCAAAGGACACGGAACTGAGGCAAGAACTTCTCCAAGAGGCGCATCATTCACGGTATGCGATTCACCCCGGGAGCAAAAAGTTGTATTAGGATTTGAAGAGAAACTTTTGGTGGAACGGAATGAAGCGAGACATAGGAAGGTTCGTCTCCAAATGTTTAACATGTCAGCAAGTAAAAGCAGAACATCAGAGACCGGCAGGATTGTTACAACCGCTGGAGATTCCACAGTGGAAATGGGACCATATTACCATGGATTTCGTGGTAGCCTTACCCAAGACTCAGAAACAAAAGGATGCAATTTGGGTGATCTTGGACCGACTCTCAAAGACAGCACATTTCCTCCCGATTCGCTGGAAACAGAACCCAGAGAGTTTAGCTGAGCTGTATATCAGAGAAATAGTAAGACTGCATGGGACACCGATATCAATTGTATCTGATCGTGATCCAAGGTTCACCTCCAGAACTTGGAAAGGTATTCAGGAAGCTTTAGGTACTAAGCTTAGTTTCAGTACAGCATTTCACCCTTAGAGCGATGGACAATCAGAAAGAACGATTCAGACTTTGGAAGATATGCTCAGTGCGTGTGCCATTGATTGGAAAGGAAATTGGGACGATCATTTACCACTGATCGAATTTGCCTATAATAACAGTTACCACTCTAGTATTGGAATAGCACCATTTGAGGCACTATATGGAAGACCGTGTAGGTCACCTACATGTTGGACTGAAGTTGGAGAGTGTCAGGTAATGAAGTCAGAATTGATACAGTATTGTGCAGAGAAGGTGAAACAAATTCGACAAAGAATACAGACAGCGCAGAGCAGGCAGAAGAGCTATGCGGATAATCGACGACGAGAGCTGGAGTTTCAGGAGGGAGACAAGGTATTCTTAAAAGTTTCTCCGTCTAAGGGAGTTATGAGGTTTAGTAAAAAAGGGAAGCTGAGCCCGAGGTTCGTTGGACCCTTTGAGATCTTGGAAAGGGTTGGGCCGGTTGCCTACAGATTGGCCTTACCCCCACAGCTGGCAAAGGTACACAATACATTTCATGTATCGATGTTGAGGAAGTATGTGCCGGATAAGTCTCATGTATTGGATTATACCACAATGGAACTTGAAGCAGACTTATCATTTCCGATGAGACCAATCAAGATATTGGATAAGAAGGATCAGGTGCTACGAAGAAAGACAATACCGTTGGTGAAAATTTTATGGCAAAACCAGCACTCCGAGGAAATGACATGGGAAACCGAAGATGAGATGAAGAAGTCCTACCCTCAACTCTTTGAAGAGTAATTGCGGCATTTCGAGGACGAAATGTTCTTTAAGGAGGGGAGGATGTAGCAGCCGTAAATTTTTATATATTATTAAGGTAAAACTTTTTGCCCGAATGAAGTAATTTTAATTCGAGAAATTCATTAAAAATCAAAATTTGAAATTTTTCCGTCAGACCGATCGATCGCCTTCATATGGCATCGATCGGGAGACGATCGATCGTTTTTGTAAGGCATCGATCGCAAGACGATCGATCGCGTATACGGACCGATCGATCGCCAGTGGTTTTGTGATTCCCGAGGCAATTCCGTTGGGAAATGTCTTGGGCTGATTTTGGGGGATTTCTTTGGGACGTATCTTGCCTGATTTGCCTAGTTTGGGGGTTCTAAACGTGGTAAATTGTGTTGGTGTCAAAACCCTAATTGATACTTAATTGAGAATCAAGATTATGAAGGATTTAATTAAGCTAACTAAAGCATATTTGAAATATGGGTTGGACGCCCCTTTTGGGAGTCTGAAGTGGCCTTTCCTTGCTGGTATTTGGCGCCAAGAGTAGTCCTCAAAAGATTTCTTTTTACTTGGTAAGTTACATTAGTAATTTGGTAAGATTTTGAGAGAAGATAAAATCCTACCTTAATGCAATCAATCAGAAGGATCTTGGGGTTAGAAGAGATCGTGCTGGTGGTTTTAGGAAAGGCTGGGATGATCTTTGACCCTTGGATGAAGTGGAGATGGACGGTGGAGATGGCGAAGCATGAATTATTTAAACCCACTTTGAGAGGACCGGCCATCCCTTTTGGGAACCGGCAGCCCTCTCCCCCTTTTTGTGGTGATTTCTCTCCCTTACCACGTCCTCCCCCTTCCCTCTCAACCACCAGTAGGCCTCTCCTCGTGGTGTGTGTCAAGAGTGTGCGTTGGTTCGTGTGGAGATCACGAAGAAGCGAGTTTGTTTCGAACCGGTTGACGTGCAATTAGTACCGGTTCATCGGTAAGATGTTCTTTTTCTCACAAGTATGATTTCATTAAAGTTTCAATCTTTATATGTATACCACGTTCTTATGTTGTGAGTAATATGAACGTCCTTATTGTCCTGGATTAATTGTTCTATTTGCTTAAATCTATGCAATTATTGATATACCGATTGATTTCTTGATGTGAATCTTCCATGCACAATTAGATCAAGGTGTCCCTGATAGTGTGTGTCTATTTCGATTCATGTGAGTCATGTATCTGATGTCTAATATTGAGTATTGTTCTCTGATTTTTGTAGATGAGGGTCTGTTTAAGAAAAGTTGTCTTCTTTCTTGTTATTAGTCACCCGATCTCACATTTTTCTATGTATCGACCTAATTGATGTATCGATTGGTGTAATACTTGTGTTTCTCATCCAAAAGCAGCAAGCTTTCAGAGGTAAATCTACTGGTTTGGTGCGTCCATATGTGTTACAAGTCGTGTTTCATGATTTTGTTTCGTGTCCGGAAAAAGTTGTCTACTTTATGTAGTGTTTACCCTAATTGATGTGGTATATAGGTAATAAGACTATCTAAAAGAGATTAATGGATGTACGAACAAGATGAACGTGATAAGACTTAAGAGTCATTGATCGTGGACCTTAAGACCTCTGTCAATAGGTCTGACTTGAAGCTTAAGTGTCCGGGAAAAGTCGTCTAGTTTGTCGGTTAATGAACCCATAAGGCTACAATGTAAAACAGTTTTTAAGAAGGGGTTAATAGGTGAGTTAATACATAATTAATGGTCCGTCCAGAAGTTAATAATGGCCTAATGTGAGAGGGTTTGAGCATAAAAGAATCTAATTGTGATTAGGATTAAGGATAATGATAAGCATAAAATATACACATTTATATGCCTTATTTACCTATATGCTAGTGTAGTTTTTGTGTTAAAATATGAATAAAATGGGTTATTTGTGATTAGGGTAGTAATTAGGGGATTAATAATTAAATTACTTTAATTAACTATTTTAGATGCATTATTGGATTTAAGGAATCATATTTTTATTATGCGTCTAATTTTAGTTTGGTTTTGATTTTACGGGTTTGAAAATGCGAATTGCATATCAGTAGCAGACGTGCGCATTAGACGTGTTTTGAAATGCCAAAGTGATCAATGAGCTGATATGACTTGTATTGAAGAATCTGAACCATTGATGAGCTATTTAAAAGAAGACGGGCGTGAAATTTAAAGTACGGACGTTCGGATGAGAATTGGCGGTGGAGATCGTTACGACGGGTTTTATTAAAGAAAAAGAAAAAAAAAAGAGAAAAGGATGGATTAAACCGGCTGATTTGGGCCGGTTCAGAAAAAAAGAAAAACAGAAAACAACCCGAGCTGTCGGCTCGGGTGTTGCAGACGAGAAGGAAACCCGACGCTCGAGCATCTGCGGACGAGAAGATGGCGGCAGTCGGTTCGAGCTGCAGAACGGAAGACGGCTGGGCGGCCTGAGATCGTGACGGCGGAGCTCGGGCTGGTTGGCGATCGAAGCGGCGGAGGAAGGAGATGGGTCTGTCTGTGACAACGACGGCGATGGGTCACGGCAGGGTGGAACAGAGATGAGCTGAAGGCAATGACGGCGGAAGACTCCGGCGGTTCTGGGTACCGGAAAAGGGCAGCAAGATGGTGCTGGCGGGCTGATCGGCAAGAGGCGGCGGAGCTTAGTGGCAATCGTGCCGGAATGGGACATGAAACGGAAAAAATCAGAGACGGCTCAATTTGGGACTCTCTTTGAAACAGAGTTTTGATTCGATTTCGTGACGGATTTGAGTCTATCCAAATCAGAAATCTGAGGGAGAAGGACTCTCATTTCTAAATCTATAAAAACCGAGCAGAGATTTGAACTGAGGAGGAACGGATTTTTGGCGAAAAAAGGCGGATTTACGGACTGTTCTGGTGTTCTGTTTCGAGAAAAACAGAGCTCGTTTCGGGTGTTTGGGTCGTGTTTTTCGTCGGGATTTGGCCGGAATTGAAGAGGAATCGAGGAGGAATCGAAGGGAGGGAGAAGGAGAAGAAGAAAGGGAAATCTTTGCTTCGGTGAATAGTACACACGAAATTTGCTACAGTGCTGTCGATCTGAAGAAGACGATGAATAGTGCAGTACTGTGAACAGTGATTCGCTGTGAATAGTGATTTGCTACAGTATTTTAAATGCAATTTCTTCTAAATCTGATTTTTCTCTTGAATATGAATAGCTAAATCTTTTGTCAAAGCTAAAGGTAACATTATTTGATTGGTATTTTTACGTCTATAAAGAAGTTTTTAATGTTTATTTGATTGAATGTGATGTTTTGGAAATAGTCATAATCTATACAATTATTTGATTTGTCGTTAACGTAAGATACAGCGAATGCTTATAATTCCCTGTCATTAGTAGACTATGCTTGTTAATGATAAATTTTCAATCGATATTTTTATGTTAATTGATATGATGAACGTGAATGAAATATCTTCTGATTAGGTCAAATCATTATTTGAACCTAATTGCGTAATTAAATAGACGTAGAATATTAATTAAATAATTGATCCTTGAAGCTTTGATATCTCTCATCGATTATCTTTCCTATCTTTAATTAGTTTTAATTGAATTGTTAATCGTCATTTTAGTAGTTGATCTAACCCCAAAATAGGTTAACAAATTGTAATATATACTCGGTAAGTCCGAGGTCGAACCACAGGGAATGATGTAAGATTATTCTACTCCAAACTAATTTAAATACTACTTAGTTTAGCAAATTAAAGTTCTTATCAGGAAATTTTATACCGGGGAGTGAAGTTTAGGAGTAATCTTCTAATTAATTTCTTTCTTTCTAGCATAGTTTAGTTAATTTTTTTTATTCTTAGTTTAATTTAGCTTGCGTATTTTGTAGGACATCTGGAGTATTCTGAGGCTATCAGGAACAAAAAGCTTTTCATTGGATTATTATTCAAATTTGGTAACTTCGTTCCATATCTCTCTTTGAAATTTCTGTTGCCTGTGTATGCACTCGTGGAGTAGCGATACCAGTGGAAGATGGGTTAGAGATAATTCTGCTATTTTGATTGGGAATCCTTTGTTTGAATTCTCTGTTCCATCACACACACCACACAATATGGCTTATCAGGGTAGTAACCCTGATATTAATGAAAATGAGATTGAACATGATACACCAATGCGGCCCTTGCGTGAGTACCTGCTACCTGCACGCACTAGTACACCCTCGTGTATTATATTGCCTCTACAGGCACATCACTTCACTTTTAAGGCTGGAATGATAAACTTGCTTCCAAAATTCCATGGTTTAGATTCTGAAAACCCTTATTTGCATTTAAAGGAATTTGAGGAAGTCTGTGCAACATTCGAGCAGGCTTGTAGTGAAGACATTATCAGGCTAAAATTGTTTCCGTTTTCCTTGAAGGATAAAGCCAAAACTTGGCTGAATTCTCTTAAGCCTAGATCGGTAGGAACTTGGAAAGAACTACAAACTGAATTCCTTAAAAAGTTTTTCCCAGTTCATAGGACAAATGCTTTGAAAAGACAAATAACAAATTTTACTCAAAAACAAAATGAATCATTTTATCAATGTTGGGAGCGATATAAAGATTTGTTAAATTCTTGTCCACATCATGGATATGAGAAGTGGCGCACCATCAGTTTCTTCTATGATGGCATGACGCCCTCAATGAAACAATTTGTTCAAACAATGTGTAATGGGGAATTCTTTGATAAAGACCCTAATGAAGCCCTTGATTTTCTAGATCAAATAGCTAAAGACTCAGATTCTTGGGATCCCACCGATCCCTTTGATGTTTCTAAGCCGAAGTCTTCAACTACTAGTGGGGGTCTGCATCATCTTAGGGAGGAGGATAATTTGAGTGCTAGGCTAGCCTCTTTGACTAGGAAGGTGGAGGCCATGGAATTAGGGAAAGTTAATGCTGTTAAGTCTGTTGCTACAGAAGAGGTCTGTGGAATTTGTGATGTCATGGGACACCCGACTAATGAGTGCCCTACCATTCCTGCTTTTAAGGAGGTGTTGCATGACCAAGCAAATTCCATGACCCCTTTCAAAAGGCAATCTCCTTACGGAGACACATACAATCCAGGATGGAGGAATCACCCCAACTTTAGTTGGAGGAATGATAGTGCTGCACAAACACCACCTCCTCAGGCATCTTCCAATTATACTCCATATGTTCCACCTCACAGGAAGACACTTGAGAAGACACTGCAAACTTTTATGCAAGGGCAAGCTACCATTAATCAACAAACCTCACAAGCCATTAATGATATAAAGAGCTCTCTCACTAAATTGACATCTTCTCTAGCTATTCAAGAGAAAGGTAGGTTTCCTGTTCAATCCCAACCCAACCCACAGGGGCAAGTTCACATAATAGACACACAATCTTCTGATTCACAATTGGAACATGCTAAGTCTATTACCACTCTTCGTAGTGGAAAAGAAATTGACAAAACAATTCCACTTAAGGCCCAAAAATCTTCTGAGAATGATGAATCAAAACATGATAATGAGGAAATTGATAAGTCTGGGTCAAGTGAAGATGTAAAATGTCCTATTCCAGCTCCTTTTCCACAGAGGTTAAAACCACCTCAAAATTTGAACCAAAATACTGAAATTTTTGAACTTTTTAAGCAGGTGAAAATTAACATTCCCTTGTTAGATGCAATAAAACAGGTACCTTCTTATGCTAAGTTCTTGAAAGATTTGTGTACTATTAAGCGTAAGTTGAATGTGCAGAAAAAAGCATTTTTAACTGAACAGGTAAGTTCTATAATTCAACAGAAAAGCCCACCCAAATATAAGGATCCCGGATGTCCAACTATTTCATGTGTGATCGGGAACTTTAGGGTAGACCAAGCCTTGTTTGATCTTGGGGCTAGTGTTAATCTTTTGCCTTATTCAGTGTACACTCAGCTAGGTCTTGGGGAACTTAAACCCACCACCATTACTCTCCAACTTGCAGATCGTTCTGTTAAAATCCCAAGGGGAGTGGTGGAAGATGTGCTTGTTCAAGTAGATAAATTTTACTTTCCTGTTGATTTTATTGTTTTGGACACACATCCTGTTATAAATGCAAGTGCTAATATTCCTATCATATTAGGTCGCCCGTTTCTTGCTACTTCAAATGCTTTGATTAATTGTAGAAATGGTGTGATAAAACTTTCATTTGGCAATATGACTTTGGAATTGAATATATTTAATGTCTGCAAACAACCCCCAGAGTCAGATGAATTTTTTGTAGTTGACATGATTGAAACTTTAGTGGAGGATGCATTCCCATTTATCTGTCATGATGATCCATTTGCGGTTGCTTTAATTAATCCTGATGTGCAGAGTAGGACCACAGGTGGAATGAATGTTGGGTTAAAAGATCCTGGATAATTTGAAAAAAGTGGGATTACATCTGGCTGAAGACAAGAAACTTAGCGCTCCTCGGAGGCAGCCCAGCTTTTAATTTGTCTTTAGTCATCATCATTGGATGATATGTAGTTATTTGTTGAGCTTAAAAGATCATGATAGACCATTTACTTGGCTATGGCAAGGGCTTGGAACCGGAAATAGGTTGAGAGTATAATACAACCTGGATATGATAAGATTGCTGGAAAATATGAATGTTGATGAAAAGAAAAAATGAGAATGCGAAAAAAAAATGAAAAAAAAAAGAAAAAAAAGGGCTGCTTGACTTTATAGGATTAACTTAGGCTGATGCTCGGGCCCGAAGCGGTATCTTAAAACCTAATGCCCTAAGCCAACTGTGTTGGGAGTCATTGGCCTGAATCATTGCTAAACCTAAGCATCTTGAAGTTAGGCCTTACACAGTCCTACTGAAAATGAAATAGAAAAAGAGAAGAAAAAAAAGTCTATGGTGTATTATTCTCTCAAGTCTAGAATGTTGGACCCGAAGGAGGCGCGCAAATTTGTGCTATCATGAACCTAAAGATTACGATGACTATGTTAATTCTGATGTTCTTTGGTTAATAGGTAACACTGGATATGTGTAAAACAGAAATTCATGGTGTATTGCTACAATGTTCTACACTTTTACTATTATATTATCATTTCATATCATATTGAGCAGAAATTTCCAAGATGAAGGTGTAGAATAAAACCACTTACTTGAGGGCTTCTATATTCCAGTTGATTATAAATGCAATACATGTGGTTGATTTTCTTAAACATTGTGGTCTGCATTTGAAGGGATAATAGGATTGTTTGTTTTGACGTGTTTATTTTGTTTTTGCACTTAGATTAATAAGGTTAATTTCATAAGTACATGTTTGTGGGTAACATGGCTGTAAACCCTCACGAGACAAAACTCGTCCTACTAGGGACACCTAGAGGTTTAACGGCTTGTTGCATATGGTCAATGCAATCGTGTTCCCTACGAAAGTGGCATTTATTTTTCTAATTTTATTGCTTTAATTTTATTTTGTGTGATTTTGTTTTATTTGTTTTGCTCGGGGACTAGCAAAATATAGGTTTGGGGGTATTTGATAAGCATAAAATATACACATTTATATGCCTTATTTACTTATATGCTAGTGTAGTTTTTGTGTTAAAATATGAATAAAATGGGTTATTTGTGATTAGGGTAGTAATTAGGGGATTAATAATTAAATTACTTTAATTAACTATTTTAGATGCAATATTGGATTTAAGGAATCATACGTTTAATTTTAGTTTGGTTTTGATTTTACATGTTTGAAAATGCGAATTGCAGATCAGTAGCAGACGTGCGCATTAGACATGTTTTGAAATGCCAAACTGACCCATGAGCTGATATGACGTGTATTGAAGAATCTGAACCATTGATGAGCTATTTGAAAGAAGACGGGCGTGAAATTTAAAGTACGGACGTTCGGATGAGAATTGGCGGTGGAGATCGTTACGACGGGTTTTATTAAAGAAAAAGAAAAAAAAAAAGAGAAAAGGATGGATTAAACCGGCTGATTTGGGCCGGTTCAGAAAGAAAGAAAAAAAGAAAACAACCCGAGCTGTCGGCTCGGGTGTTCCAGACGAGAAGGAAACCTCTGCTCGAGCGCCGGGGTGAAAGAAGATGGCGGCAGTCGGTTCGAGCTGCAGAACGGAAGACGGCTGGGCGGCCTGAGATCGTGACGGCGGAGCTCGGGCTGGTTGGCGATCGAAGCGGCGGAGGAAGGAGATGGATCTGTCTGTGGCAACGACGGCGATGGGTCACGGCTGGGTGGAACAGAGATGAGCTGAAGGCAATGACGGCGGAAGACTCCGGCGGTTCTGGGTACCGGAAAAGGGCAGAAAGATGGTGCTGGCGGGCTGATCGGCAAGAGGCGGCGGAGCTCAGTGGCAATCGTGCCGGAATGGGACATGAAACGGAAAAAATCAGAGACGGCTCAATTTGGGACTCTCTTTGAAACAGAGTTTTGATTCGATTTCGTGACGGATTTGAGTCTATCCAAATCAGAAATCTGAGGGAGAAGGACTCTCATTTCTAAATCTATAAAAACCGAGCAGAGATTTGAACTGAGGAGGAACGGATTTTTGGCAAAAAAAGGCGGATTTACGGACTGTTCTGGTGTTCTGTTTCGATAAAAACAGAGCTCGTTTCGGGTGTTTGGGTCGTGTTTTTCGTCGGGATTTGGCCGGAATTGAAGAGGAATCGAGGAGGAATCGAAGGGAGGGAGAAGGAGAAGAAGAAAGGGAAATCTTTGCTTCGGTGAATAGTACACACGAAATTTGCTACAGTGCTGTCGATTTGAAGAAGACGATGAATAGTGCAGTACTGTGAACAGTGATTCGCGCACACAATTGCCATTAAATGTCATAAGCATCAAATAAGCAAAGTAAATAATAAAAAGCTCTAAATCTTCACGGCTCCTGCAACCGCTTCAGTACTGCAACTTCCTGATCTCAAATTCCATTTGCGCCTGCATAAGAAGATGCATGAGTATTTCATAGAAACACTCAGTAGGATGTAAAAACCCACTGAACTAAAGCAAACAATATGAATAGGATAAGAATAACAAAAATTTATGAATATGCCGCAACATCTGGACTAAACCAAGGATTTATACACCTGAAAGGTTAGTCGATAATAATTCCAACTCGCAAGTAGGGAAAACAACAATAAGGCTCCTACTATACATATGAGTAAGGAGAGAATAATAATTATTTCAAATGGCTCCAGACATCTAAGTGAAAGGAGTTACAATTTCTGCTCGCTGAACCGATCACCCGCAAGTGACTATACCAGAACCACCCTAGGGGTCCTCTTTTTGGAACCCTGCCATGCGTCTAGGATGCTGGCCCCACCAGTGCTTACGGACACGATGGGCGGAGACTGAAGACCTTCCGTAATGTCAACAATCTAACGTACGTATGTTGCCTCCTTTCGGGCAGTATGGATTCGCAAAACCATAAATATTAGTGACCCCGCAAGGTCAAGCAATGGCATAATTTGAGCATACTATGAATCCACTTCCGGAGAGAGTCCCGCAAGACCTCTAGTGGAGGAATCAATCAAATAATCGTGATGAATGATATTTCAAAGGAATAGAGGTAGCAACGCTCTAACAATATAAGGTATCAATCACCGGAATAGACTCTCATACGGAGTATAAATAGAAATGTCACACAAAGAGAATAACACAATCCATACATACATTCATGCTCAGCCCTAGATGGAAATTCATATAGGTCTTATTGTAATATATAAATCAGAGACAAGGTATTAATGAATCTTAGATGATTTGAATTCCAAATGGAACCTCAAACCGACACAAACGCTTTATCTTCAAATACACAGTTACGGTTTTCTTGACATAAGTATTACCCCATTTATCATATTAACCATAACCCAGCCTTACTGTGATAATCATAAGGATATAGTCTAGTAATAGTTACTAACATGTCATACCATCTTCACATCATATTAAGTGGTTTTACTTAAGTACTTAGTATTTTCACTTAGATCCTGCTCCCTGTCTTTTACACAACAGTTCCCTTCCGGAGGCTCCCAGACTCTGTACAGTAAAGATTATCTTCTGAAATTTTTACTGAGAGTACCCTTGTGAGTCTAGTTTCTAACCCCACCAGTTTTATATTTTTCTGATATCATATGAATTAGTTATGAATTATTTACTGCCGACTGTCAGCGCAGAAACAGTTCTGGCCGAAAGTGAGACACATGATTAAACTTTGATTATCTTATTCCGTACCACTCGTAGATGATAATATACTCATGATAGATGATAGTACTCCCCTCCTAGATCAATTAAAGATCCTGGAGTTAACTAGAATTACCAAAAGATTCCCTTTTTATCATGTTACTTCCCATATAATACAACCTTAGACCATAATATCTTTCAATTAAGTCGATTTAAGCAAAACAATCATTAAGGCATAAGACTCAATCATTAGCCATAATAATCAAAGCAATATCAGAACTTTTATCTTCTGTAAAAATTAATAAAGCATTCAACTTTGATCTGATTTACCATCTAGACATGAAGCATGAAGGCATATATGCATGTATCGCAATACACATGGAAAACAAGACATAAATCATTAATCTCGCAAGATTCAAAGCAATAATCCAAGGAAATCAGTAAGAACACTCATCATATGATGTGAGAAAAGAATAAGAAGAGAGGGAAAAACCATCCTACTCTTTATCACCAAAAGACGTCGCCTTTCTACGCGAATGTTCGTCTCCTCCGCTTCCTTCAAAGCTCCCGATCCAAGCTCTTGAGCAATTCCCACTAGAAGAGGTCTTCTAAGAGAGGGATGAACGTGGGAAGGAGAGGGGAAAAGCCTCTGGACGTTCTAGGGTTTAGTTTTCAATAGCACAAGCCTAGTCTCTATGGGTTTATATAGAGTTTTAGAAGATCTTTGCCCAAATCAATTCTACCATATCTTGGACACTTTCCACCAATGGAAGAGTCCCTAAATCACCCTAGGAACGTGCAATACAAGTCTAGTTAGGATATGGCCTCTTTCCCAATCAAATCCGCCTCAAAACAAGTTAGAATTCGCCAAACCGCAACTGGCGATCGATCGTCCAATACGGCGATCAATCGTCCTGCACTGTTTACCAACTGCGCGATGGCGCCGATCGTAGCCGATCGAAGCCGGTCGATCGTGTTCCATATGCCGATCGATCGTTTTTAGCGCGATCGATCGCATCTACGGGTGTATTTATTCAATTTCCCTTATCTTTTTACTCCGAACTCCAAATCACACAAAATAGGTGTCGTTGGAAAGCTCTTCTCACCAACTTTAATTTGCACATGGCATAATACAATCAATTCAAACGTTAAGAGGGTCAAATTTCAGTTTTAAGATACTTACTAATTTTCCGGATGTTACAGATTCAAAATCAATGAATGTGATAAATGTGTTTATGTCAAAGAAAGACCTGATGGCTACGTTATTGCATGCCTATATGTGGATGATATGCTCATTATTAGTAGCAATGATAATATCATTAAAGCTACTAAGAGGATGTTAAACAAACAGTTTGACCTGAAAGATATAGGTGTTGAAGATGTTAATACTAGGGATGAAAATCACTAGAACATCTGATGGATATGTGTTATCTCAATCTCATTACATTACAAAAATCCTAGACAAATTTAATGAGAATGATAATCATCTAGCGAGAACACCTGTGGATGTGACATTGAATTTAAGCAAAAACACGGGTGAGAGCATATCACAACTTTAATATTCTCAAATTATTGGAAGTCTCATGTACCTCATGAATTGTACGAGACTAGACATTGCATACTCAGTAAGTAAACTGAGTAGATATAATAGCAACCCAGGGGAAGACCACTGGAATGCTCTAGTCAGGGTTCTTAGATATCTAAGATATACCTTGAACTATGGACTGCACTATACAAGGTACCCTGATACAAGAGACTCCAAATCCACAAGTGGATATGTCTTTACTCTTGGAAGTGAATTTCCAAACCCACATTGGAAATCTTCTAAACAAACGTGCATAGCAAGATCCACAATGGAATCAGAATTCATTGCACTTGATAAAGCAGGCGAAGAGGCTGAGTGGCTTTGTCATTTTTAAAAGATATTCCAACGTGGGAGAAACTTGTGCCACCTATATGTATCTATTGTAATAGTCAATCTGCTATAGGAAGAGCACAAAGTAACTTGTATAATGGTAAGTTTCGACATATACGTCGGAGGCATAATACCATAAAACAATTGCTCTCTAGTGGAATAATTTCCATTGAGTATATTAGGTCAAAAGATAATATTGCGGATCCGCTTACTAAGGGTTTGACCAAAGATCAAGTGAGCAATTCATCGAGGGGAATGAGTTTGAAGCCTATACATTAAGAATCACTATAAGGGCAACCCAACCTAGTTGACTGAAGATCCCAAGATCTAGGTTCAAAGGGACAACCGAATTTGGGGGATTCAAGGGGAATCACTATTGAGATAAAATCTCGTTCCCATTCCTATGATGAGATAGTGACGCCTGCTGAATGAATCAGGATAAGCTTTTTTTTTAATGGTTCTCAGAGCTTGAATTAATTCGAGTGGGGTATTACAGGATACCCTTAATGAGAATCACCTATATGAGTGTGAAGGGGCTAATTCTATGAGGATTTTAAGGCTAAATCTTCTAGAGCACTCATGAAAACCAGGTTTGTTCGGGGCTAAAATGAACAAAGTCATGAGAACCACAGTGTATCTGAGAAGTGATTGTGTGAATTCTATTGTCTTGGTTTACACAAACGGCTGAACAGTTCAAGACATCACGTTCATTGATTAGCTAGTAAACCCGATAGTTTTCACAAGGGAAGGTTCAAAGCCGAAAGCTACCTCTTCCATGCATGATCTTCTCAATATTTAATTTTGACAAGTTTTCTGCATTGTTTTGCATAGTTATCCAACCAATTCTCATTCATGTGGGGGATTGTTAAAAGTGGGTATAATAACCCATATCAAAACCCACTTAGTTTTGATACGAATGAGTGAATTGGGTGAAGGAATAAATAGTCCCACATCCACACAAAGGAGGTGTTGATGATGGTATATAAGGTCCAAGTTTGGCCGTTGAAGTTAGGCCCAAGGGCCACCCCACTTTTGTGGGGGAAAGAGATATTGGACCCATGCACCTAGGTGGGCTAACCCACACGCGCGCACCGCCGTCGTCCGTTCGGCCGGCGGGCTCGGTTCGGTTTGGTTCGCATGCGCGGCCGGCCGGGTCGGGTTGGGTTGAGTTGGGTTGGGTAGGGTTGGGTCAACAAGCTAATATTATTTTGGGACAAATTCAATTAGTTTAGTTTTCTAATTTATTTTGGTTCAACCAAAATGGGTCCGGTTTAGTTTCTTATGACCGTTATCGGACGGACGCGTCCATTTAAGAGGATCAACGGGCTTTAACGGGAAATGATTTCTATAAAGCTTGAGAAAACGGGTTTTTCAGTACGCTTTTACTTACACTTCATCTTCATCCTTTTCTCCTCTATTCTGTGAAAGCATTGCACATTGTGGTTCGCTGCGCATGCTGTTTGGAGTGCTCCTACAGTACGTAGTTGATCGTCTTATCCTGGGAGGCAGACGCCCACGAGTCTTAAGCACCGTAGGGAGGGCGCATTCTGTCTTAAGGACAAAGTGTTTCGCTTGATTCGATCATCAGCTTCTTCTAACTGTTTTATTATCATCTTTGCAAAGGTACACAGATATCATCCTTAAGACAGTAACAGTAAGAAAATTTATAACAAAAGAAACAAGTGATTCACACCTCACATCTAAGCCCAAGTATTTCTCGCATTTATTGGACCAAATTTATTTTTTGGTGCATCAATAGGAAGAACATAGATCTGGTGCAAACTGCCAGCTGGGGACATACATTCTTTTCTCACATTGACTTGGTTATGAAAGAAATGGTGAAATAGATTCCGCTACAATTGATATAGATGAATATAGATTTTATGCAACATGTAAACTGTACAGTCATATTTATGAAGGGAAAAGTTCAAAGGAAGCACTCACACACATTTGCATGAGGCGAGTCACCTCGATCATCGTGTGGTGATTCACCCTCACCTACCCTTGATTGCATACCCGCCTTCGGATCAAAATCTGAGGGCTCAAGGTGATTCTGCTCATTCAGTCTGGATGAGTGATGTCTCATCTAAACACATAATTCATGACAAAACAATGTCATAAATTTGAATGTGTACTTTTGGGGGGATAATTGAGTCACACATTAGTTTGCGTAGGGCCAAATGAGTTATGCTATACAGTGGTCATACATTTTTTCTTTTTATAAATCTACATGATTAACAACCTTCTCTTAGGGGAATTAATCCCCGATCCTTACCTCGCAAGTCTCTTAGAGAGAGAGAGATGAGACCCTATGAGGCCCATAAGAGAACGAAAACCCCATGTATCAATCCTTATCCCACTACCATGGATAAGATGTAATTAATCCCACTACCATATAGCCACAATTAATAGAAAAAAGTCCCATAGATTAAGAGCTCTTGAAATTAACAGCTGCTAGAGTCCAAATTCATTTTGGAGAGGTAGAATTTTGCGGGTTCCTCTCCAAGGGGTCTATACTGGTCCAATGTCGTGGTCCTCCCTGTATGGGCAAAACCAAGGAAGCACGGACGGGACACAGATACCATACAATCTGAGTCCCACGATAGGTCAATTTTCATGAAATTAGGAGAGTTATATGAGAATACCATTCTTCATATGTATTCAAGTATATTTTAGTTTACTTCTTATATTAATGAAGTATACAGTTGGTCTCTAATACAAAGGTAGGAAACCCATGCAACTGTACCTGACAAGGACACATATACGATAAGGATACGGCTCCAGTTTTGGAATACCCATTATGTTAACACAACCAAGAATTTAACTTTTACACTAGTGAAGGCTCTACTAATCATTAAATAATAATATCACTTTTCTGTTTGATAAAACAATGAGTAAGACGATATTTATAAGCAAGAAATTAAAGAAGAACTAGTTTACATCTTGTGACTGTAGTGAGGAAGCCGCCCGTTGCTTGCGACGATCACCATCAGCACTGGCGTTTGTGTTGCTCCTTGTTAATGGCTGTATTAGGATGAATGGCTCTCATTTTGACACCTTATGGTAGGCTTGGCCAAAGGACATGTGAAGAAACAAGTATGTGGGCCTCTCCGGCGGAAGAATCATAGCTTGGGCAAGACAAACAATCGTCCACCTACTCATCTATCACTACAAAGATTCTTTTGGGCCCCCAGCAACAGTAGCCAGAGACAGCAACCTCCAAAAACTACTGATCATAAGGTAAATGAAGACGATCTTACAGACACTAGGGTTTCAGTGTAGGCATCCAACTTCCATAATGGGACAGGAGCTTTTACTACTAACTATAAAACTAGGGTTTCCAAATATAAAACTGAAAGACAGGAAAAATAAACAGGAAGGGGACCAAAAGAAAAGAAAAGAGAAATGAAACTATGTTAGCTAAGGTTGTAGACATTCTTTCAAATTGGAATGCTGATCAGATCAGCACTGTATATATGTAAAATTAATAGAGCTAAATTACAAATTAATCCCTATGTTCTAAAATATTGTCTACATTTGAGAAAATTCTCATTTTTATTGGACCATGAAGCCCACAAGGAAGTCACGTGATTTCTTCTCCCTGATGTCCCATCCAACTCGTAAGCTTGTTCACGAAGGGGACCAAGTTCAAGTCAATCCTTCCAAGTCTCCTCCAATTTTTGAAGATGAAGTCACGTGATTTGGTGAAATGTACATAGTATTTTAGAACAGTAAATATTTTCAAATGTACTCAGTATTTTGGAACAGAGGGGGTATCTGTTTTTTTTCTGCTACAGAGTATTGTAAGCATGGAAAGGTAAGACCATTAGAGATGGAAGGACTCACCCCTCGGCCCTCTCGGACTCTGCCACACCCCGAAGACCTTAACTAGGTGGGAATTGTCCAAATGCCTTTACAAACTGAATTAATTGATGCTGATAAACATCTTTCAATCTAAGAAGAACAATCTTGTACTCCATACGTTTCATATTAATAGTCCCATTTGGTTTATCAAAAGGAATTAAAATCTGTTCAATTTAAAAACTATGTAAGACTACTAATGTAAAATAGAGTAGATGATATGAACGGAAAACATGTCTAATTATATACCAATAATATGTGGATGGATCCTCAGCGTCTCACATGTATAGTATAGTATTATTAATTCAAAAGATACTTATTTAATGATAATTATCCAAAAAAATGTATATAGCTTGCTTAGTTGGCCGACATATAGTTTCTATGAACCGGAATCTTTTGAGTTATGTGAAACACAAATGTTTGATCCACTTTATCCTGAACCACTAGTAGTGCTCAGTAGGTGTTTTGCTTCTGCTTTGATATCATTTCTCCAACATGGTTGAAGCAAGGTGGATTGACTTCCATGAGCTAATTTCTTATTTTAAGGAAACGGTGAAGTCCTATATATGCTTGTGAATGGAAAGTATGCATCCTTCTTAAGTTGGTCCACATGTTAATGAAGGTAAATTTGAAAAACAAATCAAGAATAGTGCTTTAAATTTGTCATTTTTATATAACTATCAAATATTAATTGCATTTTGTATCATTATTGTAACGATATAAATGGGACTCTGTAGTGTTCCAGAAAGTTCCTCTGGGTGCGGCCTGAAATTACATTTCGATTCGTATAATACTTTGGTAACATATAATTTTTTTTCTATAATTACATACTCCTTCCTTTCCCATTTAATAGTCCTAGTTTAAAAAAATGATCCATATTAGTAGTCCAATTTTGATCAATTTAGATACTTTGAAACAAAAACATTTGGTAAACTTCTTAAGCATTTCATTTTCATATAACAGTTGCCAATTGAGTTTTTGGATTCTGTTTTTTGAAGGGCAACGCTTTAGATCAATATAAGAGTGGTGAAGTTGCATGAAAAAGGGCTGAAGGCCCATATACTGCAGCTCAGTTCCATTCAACTTGGAAAGTACAGATTGCTAGTAATGCTAGCCCAACTAACTTTTTTGGAAGTGAATTCCCATCCTACGCAATGGATGGGCCTAAATCCAATGTACCACTAACATAAACAGCTTCCGCATGAAGCCATGATTGGCACAATTGAGATTAGATTAAGCTTTCATGAAGCTATGATTGGCTCATCAGTTTTCTGCAATCTGGACTAGACTCACAAACCAGGAGACATTGTACACCATGTCACCTAGAGAAAGTGTACTGGGCCAATCAGTGACACTTCCCTTCTCCTAGTCAAGCTATAAGCACTTTTCAGGTTAATGCAAGCTTAATCATGACCAAAGCACATATACGCTCTTTAGCTATTAAAGAAGGCCAAACTCCCAAGTGGAGTTCATGGCACACTATCTAGGGCTAAAAACTGAGGTGTCTTCTCCATTTCTCACATTCCTCAGTTATTTCAACCAAATAATGACTCTCACCATGAATGGTGAACTACCATTCATTGCTGGTTATGTTGCAACAGGGCAATTGACATAGATGCCGTAAAAAAATCATGCACCCTGAATTGGGTCCCAACACAGAATCTCCCAACCTTTTAGATTTAATATTCAAGAACCCACTTTGCTGAAAAGAAGATACCCATTTGCAAATCAGTGAATTCCACACTTCAATTCTGTCATTGTAGGAAATAAAGGGAAGAAAAAAGAAGAAACAGAGAATACCTAAAAGCAAGGCAATTATATGGTGGTGGGGTATGAGAAATATAGATGCTGTGTGTTACTAGAGCAAAGTTATAGCCAAATTCTATCAAATCCAGTACATGTAGGAGGGAAAGTAAATGAGATCAGGAATACAAAAGCTAGCATCTTTCAACTACTTTTTAAAAATCTAGAAGCACAAAAACAAAAGAGAGAGATAGAGAAGATGGAGATACATGTTTGAGACATGCTTAGGTGTGAGTATACGAGTGCTAAATATAGAGTGGCAAGCAAAGCTTTTGTTGGGAACATTTGTCTTCTGTCATAACATGGATGAGATGGTGGTGGGAGATGAATCTTTGGTCTTTTTGGCCAATTTGCAGGGATCGAATCTGCATGGGTCTGCCTCAATCAGGAGCTGCACAACCTCGTTCATGGTTGGGCAAACCGCTGGAGAAGTGCTGGTGCACCGAATTGCGATCCGAAGCGCTTGAATCATGTCATCTTTGAATGAACCCAATAATCGCTTGTCTAAAACATCGATTTCACCTTCTTTGGTGCCCACTTTCTGCAAGGTCCAATAGATTATATTCTTGTTCTCACCAAATTCTGCTTCTATCGGCTTCTTGCCTGTTATCAGATCCAAAAGAACCACGCCGAAGCTGTACACATCACACTTGGTCGTCGCCTTTGCCATGTATGCATACTCTAAAGCATGTTACCAAGCAATTAGAGTTGGTTAGTCCATCAGTTTAGCAAAGTACATTAAGTGTGAAAGAGGAATCTACATCATTTGAATCAGTATGAACAGTTACTTAAAGAACATGATCAAAGTTTTATCATAAAGGCCACAGTTTCTGTTCTAACCAAAGAATGAATCGTTACTACAAATTGATATGCCAACACAACCAGTCAGTTTTAAGGGCACAACATAGTAATATCGGTTAGATATGTCAACACAATCATTCAGTTTGAAGGGCATAATATAGTGATATCAGTCATCATATGTCATGAACCTATCTAAAGAATATCTCTAGCGCATAAATAGAGAGCACATACTAATATATGCAACCTGCTAAGCATATAATATGTGAAGTGCACATAAAATTAAATTGAAATTCAATTACCTGGTGCTAAGTACCCGTATGTTCCGGCAATCACAGTAGATGATGGATCTTTTCCTCCTCTAGCTTGCAAGACCTTAGCCACCCCAAAGTCTGCAACTTTGGGCTGATAGTCTGCATTGAGAAGTATGTTGGTGGACTTGATATCCCTGTGAATAATTGGTGGAAGAAGATCATGGTGGAGATAAGCAAGCCCTTGTGCTACCCCAAGGGCAATTCTGTGCCTGGTAGACCAATCAAGGCTGCACTTTCCTCTGTGAAGAGCATCCCACAAGTTTCCTTTGGGCATGCACTCATACACTAGAAGGTTGGAATCTGAACTTGAAAAACAACAATACAGCTTGACTATGTTCTTGTGCCTAATGTTCCCCAAGGTCTCAACCTCTGCCTCCAATTCGCGGTGGAGGATGAACTGATCTGATGGTGAGTCCTTAGTCCTTTTGCTCCAAAACTTCTTGACTGCTACCACTTCTCCATTGTTCAATTCAATCTTGTACACTGTACCAGACCCTCCATGACCAACTAAGTTCTTGTCAATCAGTGCCTCAACAATTTCTCTCTGATCAAAGAAGATCTTATGGAAACTTCTAATATCATAAGAGACTGAAGTCCATGAGGATAGTCCCTCCTGATCGATAACAACTTTTTCTCGACTGAACCATTTCTTAAGGAAGAGAAGAAGTCCCACAATGACAACTGTGCTGCAGATGCCAATCATCCAGATGTGATTAACTTTCTTTTGAATTTCTCCTTGTGCACAAAGTGGGAGACTTGGTTCAATTGAATTTGCATGGAGTGGGAGGCAGAGTTCAGGATTTCCAGCAAAGCTGTCAGTTAGTCCTTCTTTCAGCAGTGGAAGAGGGACTGGGCCTGATAGGTGATTGTTTAAAAAATCAATCGAATTTGGAAGAAGTTTACAGAGAGCTTCTGGGATTTGCATCCAAATATCTATGTGAATCCATTGGCCATACACTTCGGGATTGTATTCTGATTTACTTAGTATGTATGATTGGTGGGCCTTGTATGCAAGGGAAATCGTATCGGATATCGGTAGACCAAAGAGACAAAATATCGGAGATATTGTGCAAAAAAATATCGGTGGTCTAAAACTAGTTTTTACCATGTATTTTCACAATATAAATTTTAAAATGAGTGATACTAATTTAGACAAGAATAAATTTTAAAATATGCATAAAAATAATTATATAATTCAAAATATGACCGGAAACAAACCGGAAAGTTGATTTTTTTCTTCTTAAAAAAATTTTTAATTTTTTTTAAAAACCATTTTTTTCAAAAATATTGGACTGATATATAGGCAATATTTTAAAAATTTGAAGGAAACGATATTACTCAGTATTGTTTTGTCGGGTGGGACCCAATATTGATATATTGCTGATACAATATTCCATGATGTGGTAAGGGGGAGTTGAGTGTAGAAAACTGTCAGATCTTGCAGACTATAGTGAACCGGTTTAAGTCGAATAAGGAGCTATTGGGAAAAGATGAACTGCAAGGTTACTCATGTGACATCAAGTTCAGTGGTATGTATCTGCATTTGGTGCTTGCTTTACTGCATGATATTTTTCTTATTCCATTCTAAATTATATAGTACGAGAGGGCTAAATTGGTGAAATGATTTCATGAACTATTTGGATTACATACAAATAGTTACTGGCACATGACTATCCTCGGTTTCCATGCTAGCATATGAAATGTTCATGATTGAAGCTTCTTGTGGCTCAATTAGCAAATTAGACTAGCTTATTGCTCTGATCTGATGATTGTTCGTAGCCGGACGAGGCACATTTGCTACACTAAATGTTGCAGTCTTTTATTCAAGCTTCTACGTGCATGCCAATCTGCATCAAATACTTTAAGGCAAATGTCTTGCACACCCAAATTCAGTAAGCATAGATGAAGTGTACTCGTTCCGTTTCATGCTAATAGGTCACATTTAAGTAAAGGTGATATCTAAGGAAGCCTTGGAGTTAACCTTTTTTACTCCATTTATTGATTGCAATAAGAAGGTTGTTATGGCTCAGGGGATTGGGTCTGCCAAATTTAATTATGTTAAGATATCTTATTAGTTCCTATTTTAATTAGACTTCTTAACAAGTTATTGCTTTCCTTCATTAGTTGGATTCCTAAGACTAGACTCCTATGTCAATTAGGATTATGGTTTATAGTCTATAAATATCTAAAAGGTCTTCCCTAATTCATTATCGTAGTCAATAAAGTTTATTTACTAGTTTAATATTAATCTCTCTTAGCCATAATCCTACTCTTTCTTCCCTTTCTCCGATGGAACAACATTAGATCAGAGCCGGTTCCGAAAACCTGCGCTCCCTCCCACCCTCCCGTGCTTCTGTCATGGGAATACAAAGCCTCTTTAGCCAAGCATAAACATGATATTGATGACATCTTCGTTGAGCAGCGAGAGGCATTGCAACAAATTTTTTCTGTGTCAGCAAGTCTATCCTTGTTGACCCCTGCACGAGCACAAGCTAACATCACCGACAATCAAATCGTCGCTGGACTGCCCATTGAAGAGCTGCCAGACACAACTGAAGTCATGGAGGTGCAACTATTAACTCTTCGTCGTCTTCCTATGCGAGCAAATTCATGATGGATCCTACGCCACAAGACCCACCGCTATTGGATTCATCATTCCCATTGCTGCTCGAAGTTCCGTCCATCGCTTGTTGCAGGAAAGTTGGATTATTTCATGGTCTTACCGCAGCCCACCACGAGCATCAACATCAAAGTCATCTCCGGCCATGGGACGGTCGTGAATAGCAATTCCTTGCTTCCGGGGGTGTGAGGTGTGTGCTTGAGCTACAATATCTTCAGCATTTGGATCTAAGTGAACACGTGTTTCAAGGTCCGATCCCCATTTTTTTTGGCTCTTCGGGTAAACTAAGGTATTTGAACCTATCCCAATGAGGATTTGAAGGATAAATTCCAAGCCATTTAGGAAACCTCTCTACAATAGAGATCATGGATTTTCCACAGGAGCTTTGGTTGTTTGCACACATTACAATTTCTAAAAATGAATGGGTTAACCTTTCATCAGCTAGTCATGAATGAATGAGTGTGTTCACTTCGCTTTCCTCCCTAAAAGAGTTGCATTTGCAAGACTATAATCTTCAAGATGTTTCCCGCCTGCTTCCTGTTTGAAATCCCTCATCTCTTACTCTTATTGATGCCTCCAACAGTCATGACAATAGTAAAAACATCCTGCTAATATAAGCTTCCTTTTGTCACTTGATGCCTCCAATAATGGAATTAAAGAGCCAATTGCCTTTTTTTCCCAACACCACAACTTGGAAGAACTTATATTGAGGGGAAACCTTATTCATGAAAATGTTTCACAGCTTTTTGCAAGTGGTTGGAGCAAACATAGAATACTAGACATGCAGCAAAATTTGTTACAAGGAAAGTTGCCAATTTCTGCTTGTAATGTCACTTCCCTTGTAAAGCTCAAACTTTCGGGCAATAGAATTACTTGTGGCATCCGAAAAGATGTAGGGCGCCTCTCTAACATGCAGTATTTTGACTTAAACAGCAATCAACTAGTAGGAGAGATTTCAGAACAGATTGGAGGACTAGGCCAGCTGGAATGGTTGTTGTCAAATAATACACTCACAGGGGCCATCCCTCCGGGGATTGGACAACTATATAATTTGATGGTGTTGTTTCTTTCTGACAACAGAGTTGGAAGTAGCTTATCTGATTTTTTGTGTAACCTCAAGAGACTGAGAGTTCTTGTTCTGAGTAATATGCTGCTAGAAGGCCACATTCCAGGCTATTTAGGAGGACTCACCTCATTAAATATATTGGAGCTTAATGAGAATCAATGAGAAGTCAGTCTGCCAGTGAGTCTAGGACAACTATCTGAGCTGCAGGAGCTTCATCTGTCCAGTGACTCCCGACGTGGTCGAGTGATCGATGAAAATTTGAAAAACTTATCCAAATTGAAGATATAAGCCTTTCATCAAGTTCATTGGCAATTGAACTTCCACCTAACTCGAACCCTCCTTTTCAGCTGCAAGCTCTTCTGTTGGGAATCACTTATTTTGGCAGATACCATTGTCAGTGGGGCATCTTAATATTATTCAATATTTCCATCTAAGTGATAATAATTTGACTGGTATACTACCTTCATCTTTAAGCAATTTTACGAATTTGGTAACCCTTGGCATTAGGGGAAACAAACTTTCTCGAAAATTTTTAGCATGGATGGGAAAAAGCTTCCCTAACCTGAATGTGCTTCATTTGAGATCTATTCTATTCTGCTGGAAATTGCCTATGTAGCTAGGAGACCTTACATCTTTGTAAATGTTAGATGTGGCAGACAACCTCTTGTCAGGATCAATTCGTCAGAGCTTTGGGAATTTGACAGCAATGAGGACAAGACAGATAACAAATTTTGCATTTATTTTTGGAGATTATTACCAAGAAAGGTTGGTTGTGCATATAAGTGGGCAGTTATATGTATATACTAGGACCCTTTGTCTTGTCACATGTCTTGATCTTTCTGGGAACAAGTTATCAGGACAAATCCCAAATGAGCTTATAAGCTTTTCGGGGCTGATTGTGCTAAATCTGTCTAGAAATCACTTTACTGGAGCTATACCGAAACACATAGGGAAATTGGCAAGTTTGTTGCCTTTGGATATGTCTGAAAACAATCTTTCGGAGATAATCCCTTCCATCTTATCTGATTTATATTTCTTAAGTCGCTTGAATTTATCAAACAATGATTTGTCCGGAATGATTCCAAGTGGAAAGCAGCTCCAAACTTTGGACAACCCATCAATTTATAGCAACAATTTTGAACTATGTGGGTTTCCACTCCCAATACATGTGAAGGGAACACAACAACAAGTGGTGCAACACCAAGTTTCATGTTGACTACAAAGATTTATGGAGTTTGGTTTTATGGTGGGATTGAATCAGGTTATTTGACAGGATTTTGGTGCATTTTGGGGGTTATAAAATTCAAACAGTCATGGAGGATTGCACTTCTTCAGATGCAGGATCATGTGACTGACCATTTTTGGACTGAAGCAATAGTATTCATTGCATGGCTACTACCCTTAAAGCTGGTAGCCTGGTAGGGTTTCCATTTGGGTGACTGTATTAGATGAGGTGCTACTCCATTTTGAGTCTGGGCAGTAATCTCAGACAGAAAAGGAAACGAAAAACTAAGCAGGACACTTAATGTAGGAGAGAGGGAATAGTTTCGTTTGGCAAATTACTGTTTTTTGTTTTCGGTACATTTTGGCAAATTACTTGCATGTGACATTAGCATTCCTTTACATGTCTGTGTTCATATTGATTGGGCACAATGTATAAATATAATTTTTACATGTTTGTGTTTAATATACATTCATTGCAGCTTCTATATTTACCCTATTTTAAAAAACAATTTCATTGACAGGGGAAGAAGCTTTTACAAGTAGATCTCTCTCCTCCAAAGGTCTCTGTTCTCAAGGAGTGATGGTGACAGGGGAAGAAGCTTTTACAAGTAGATCTCTCTCCTCCAAGCATTTTCACAACCGACGACTTGACTTGATTTCTTTTCCAAGTCAATCTCTTTGCTCAATTTTCTTAGTCCCTCTTCTCGGAAATTGCATAGCTCATGACTTGGAGGCATCAACCAGCGGCGCCACCAGAGTGTGGCTCGAGCTTGAGCCTTCACTATTATGCAAATTTGAGCATAAGCACAGGAGAAGGCCGACTACGTATAAATCAGGTTAGAACAATTTATAGCTTGGCTTCTAATCAAGCTCTGGCTTATAGCATTGGCTTCATTGCGTCAAGAACGTAATTTTCATTGATTGGTTGGGGTTGCTTCCACTTGATCGGCTGGAATTGACAGCATTAGAACTCTACGTTCGAGCTATAAATGAGGCAGGTAGAATTCTTGTAAATGTGCAAGTACACTTGGGTGGCCTAAATGGAGTACTGGCATTCTTGCAACCGCTTCTTTTTGTGTTTTCTCATATTTGTTCATGCGATCTTATGCACTGTAGCTATTCAGTGTATACCATCAGAGCGAGAGGCTCTTCTCAAGTTCAGAAACAGCCTCTTAGATAAATCTGACTTTCTGCAGTCTTGGATTGATGGCCCAGAGTGCTGCAAATGGAGAGGAATCACCTGCCACAACGAAACCGGGTGCGTCATTAAACTTGATCTCAGTAATCCATGTGCGTTGTCGGAGGATGAAGCACAATACTGTCAGACATTTCATGGTCACTTAGACTCGATTTTGCTGGAGCTAAAACATCTTCGATACCTGGATTTAAGTTTTAACTGGTTCTCTGGTGTCACAATACCCAACTTTCTTGGCTCATTTCATGAACTAAGGTACTTGAAACTGTCCAATTCTGGGTTTACTGGGCAAATTCCTCAGCATTTCGGAAACCTCTCTAGAATTGAGATCATGGATTTCTCATATAATAATTTGAATGCCAATAGCCTCCACTGGGTGTCCAATTTGTACACCTTAAAAATTCTAAACTTGAACTGGGTAGACCTTTCTGCAGCTGGTCATGAATGGATAAGAGTATTCAGCGCCCTTCCCTCCCTAAATGAGTTGCATTTGGAAAGCTGTAATCTTCAAGGCCTTTCCCGCCCACTTCGGGCTTCAAATTCCTCATCACTTACTGTCATTGATATCTCCGGGAATCACCTCAATGATTCATCTCTTCTTTGGCTGGCGAATGTAAGTACCCTTTTGTCGGTTGATGCCTCTTTTAATAATATTGGAGGGTCAATTCTTACCGCATTCTCAAAACTTCCCAAATTGGAAGAACTTCAGTTGGGGGGAAACTTCATCCAGAAAAATGTTTCAGAGGTTTTCGCCAGTGGCTGGAGCAGGATTAGAGTTATAGAGATGTCTTCGAATAGGCTATATGGAGAGTTCCCAATTTATGTTCGCAATATCACTTCCCTTACAAAACTTGATTTTTGGGGGAATGAAAATATTACTGGAGTCATCCCTTTTTGGATTGGAGAACTTTATAATCTAGAGTATTTGGATTTTTCGGAAAACAAGATTAGGGGTAACCTACCTGATTCTTTGTATCTCGTATATGAAAGGTACAAACAGGTTATCATGAAATGAATCACCAAAAGTACTTATACTAGTTGCCAAATTTATATTGACTGAGATTATAAAGTGCAAATTGACTGCATTCTCCATCACACAGTCATATACACAGCCAGAAATCCTTCACATGGTTGACTACGAACTCCATAGTGGTAAACCATCAGCTGAACCACAAAACTTCTTAGTTGTCTTGCCAAATTAACAATTCAGCTAACCTTTCACAATTCACAAATAGCAAAATCAAACCAATTATCTCACAAATAATATATCATATAGCCACCATAGTGTGAAGTTGTGAGCTGTGAAGTTAATAGAATATTGTAGCATGCCATAGAGGTAATGAACATGCCAGGAGATCCTAGTCTAATCTAACTGTAGAATACACGAACAAACCACAGTACCACACCCATATATCACTAGCATATGCATTATGAGAATTTCGAAGAGGCATTTTATCAAACACTGAGCAGGCATGAACAATATCACTAATTTTAGCACCTACGCACCAACAAAATCCATCCTTCATCAGGTTATAGATTCAAAATTCACATCATGGCACCAGATTCCAGCTCCATCAACTACAGAGTACAGACAAGGGATCATCAATGGAACAACAATCAAATACACGCAGGAACATAATCCAGCGAGACTGTCTCACCTTGAGTTGATGACTGAACTGTGGAATCAAATATAGCTGTCAAGGTTGGCCTTTTCTTGGTTAGGGTCACCGACTCATACAGTGGGGTGAGACTTGGGCTTCAAAACTTCGACTTCGCGGGCATGGCGGACTGATCTGAACGCTGCAATTGGAAAATGTGTGTCATACACAAGGCGGGGGCTTTAGGGTAGCGAATTTAGGGTGAAAATGGTGGAGAAGACACAAAAAAGAAGAAGCAGGGGAAGGGGCTCAGGCATCTCAGGCACTGACCAGTGACCACTATTGATTGACTAGGGTCTTCAATGGGCTGAGACTTCGGCTTCACTGTCGCCATCCACTGTGATCTCCGTCGCCATCGACTATGATCGCCGTGAGACTTGGGCTTCACCGTCGCCGTCGACTGGGAGGGCCTCTCCTGGGTGAAAGAGGATTGATCAGCCGAGGCAGTCGAGAGGGAGGAGGGATATTTGGGCCATGGGAAGCGAATGGGTATTGGGGGCAAAATTAAGGAGGTCACCCGATGGACATTTTAACGATGGATCAAACACTGTCGATAATATATATATTATCCATAATTTTTTTAAGGGAAAAGTTTAAATGAGATCGCTCTCATATTGCTTATATGAGGCCACTTTGAATCGTAGCCGTTGGATTTTGATCTGACAGCTATAAATATCTATAATCATCTCACCCACTCTTTCATGTGACATACTCACCTACCCACTGATTTGATATCCACCCTCCGGTCGGAATCTAATGGTAATAAAGATTGGCCTCATGCTCCTTATATGAGAACGATCTCATGTAAACTCATCCCTTTTTTTAACCACTGTAAATAAACCATGGAAAATAAGTGTTTTTTCTGTAGTAAAAATCTGTCGCAAATGATATATCTGTTCTCCACGGGTCATTTTCTGTCGTAAAAATAGAGGTCTATCAACGGTTTTTTTAGCGACAGAAATAAAACCGTAGCTAATGCACGATTTTGTTGTAGTGCCTTGCCCAAATTGAGCACCTAGTGCACATATACACCATTCACCATTCAGGCATTCACACAGATCGAGAAGCTTAAAATAGTTGAAATGCAAAGCCGGCATAGATTCCTTGAAGCCAAAATCAAATGATGAGTCTATTTCGAATAGCTGAATGGTGACAAAAAGATTCCGTAATGGATATCGGTAAAATATCGGTCGACCAAAGAGACAAAATATCAAAGATATTGTGTAAAAAAATATCGGTAGTCAAAAACTAGTTTTTATCGTATATTTTCACAATCTAACTTCTAAAATGAGTTATAATAATTTAGACAAAGCATAGATTTCAAAATATGCATAAAAATGCATATTAGGATGGGAAACAAACGAGAAAGTTATTTTTTTCCTTTTTTTAACTTTTTTTAAATGGCGATATATCGGTTATTTCGCGGATATATAGACAATATTTGAAAAAATTTGCCCGATACTAATATATCGGCAATATTGCATTCTATGGTGGTGGCCAATCGTCCTCACTAGAAAATTTGCCTTCGTGAAGAGCATGTTGAGGAAAGAGCTTTCTCTACCTTAAAAGAGCCGTACTGTTTTCTTTCTATTTTGATGTGACAAATCACAAAGCTATACATTTTGTATCCAAGCCCTCACTATGGTTACCATAGCTTTATAGAAGGGCAGTGATAACCCTATAGCAGATTCCTATACATTATGTGTATGGAAATGAGTAGGTGAACTAATGTGGGGTTACATCAACTGACCCACTCATTTCCATACACATCAGCTGTGTATGAAAAATGTGTAGGAATCTGCTGTACAAATATCATTTCCCTTATAGAATGGTTGGCTATGCTACGGAACTTAGGGGTCGTTTGGGGCGTGAAAATGTCAAAATATCCAAAGTGGTTTGGATGTCCACTGTAGCATTTATGTTTTTTCCATATCCAACGTGAAACACGACCTGAGGTGTTTCAGCTGGATATGGAAAAAACATGAATGCTACAGTGTAGCAAAACATCCACTAATGTGAGGATGTTTTGCTTTTAATCACGCCCCAAACGGCCCTAGTGTCTATATATTATGGACAGTGATAGCCCTACATCAGCTGTGTATGGCAATGTGTAGGAAATCTGATGTACAAATATCGTTTTCCACATATTATGCATACGAGCTTCTTATGCTTCTATCAATAGCCATTAACTGCACTTGGGTGCCTGCATGGGGTGTTATTCAATCAATGCCTTCCTTTTGGGTTTTCTCATTTTCCTTATGCATGCTATCGTCTCTTGCATTATAGCTGCAATTCAGTGCATTCCTTTGGAGCGAGAAGCCCTCCTCAAATTCAGAAGCAGCCTGTCAGATGAATCCAACCATCTCGAGTCATGGAGTTGGCGGAGTCCAGATTGGTGCAAATGAAGAGCTGCCATCATGGAAAGTTGCATTGGCGATATATCGCCGATATATTGATATTGATCTTTAATCGATAAAACGAGATGGTATAATATCGATTTCGGGTGTTTTTTAAAATATTTCCGATATATCGGTTTGGGTCCAATATATCGATTCTTTTTAAAAAAATACAAGAGAAGAAGATGAGGTCATCCTAGTGTGGGAGTAGGCTTTGGAAGGGGCAGTTGGAACTTGAACGTTCAGAGAGGGATGATGGTTGCAGGATGGCTCAAAAGTCAACGACCACCCTTGGTTTAGTTTTGGCTTGTCTCTCTGCCTCTGCAGCTGCCCTCAGTTGATCAGGCAGGGCCACCCACCGGCTCGAACTGTACATGCCTCTACATGCGGGGTCTCCTGACTCTCCTCTGTTTGTCTTCATTACTCTCATTAAACGCTTTTTCTTCCTTCTCTGCCCAGAAAAAAAAAGCACTTATGTAGTAAGACAGCAATGGGTTGATTCTATTGCCAAAGCAACCATCATTGACTCTTAGCTCCCATGCTCTAGTTGATTTGATCCAAAGTTGCATCCTATATCGGACTTCACCGATAAAACGTTCAGAGTTGGAAGGATATATATTTAAAAGACAAACACCTATTTTAAATTATATATGTATTTTTATGCATATTTTTAAATATATGCTTGTCTAAATTAGTATAACTCATTTTAGAAGTTCTATTGTGAAAATACATAGTGAAAACTAGTTTTAGACCACCGATATTTTTTTACAAATATCTTTGATATTTTGACTCTTTGACCGACTGATATTTTATCGATATCCGATACGACATTCCTTGGTTGTCATAACGAAACTTGGTATGTAACACCCGAAAATTCTGTAAGTTTACCAAAACTGCTATTTTAGGAAACTATTCTAAAATAGGAAATTTTGCTTCCTGTTTTGAAACCTTATAATCTAGTGTGTTGATTTAGTTTTGTGATGCATATAGAAGAGTGGAGTTGATAAATCAGATTAGGCTGAGTGCACCTGACGCCATGAGTGGGGGCCAGGTGCCAGGGTGTGAGTCCAATATGTAGAGACTCAATTGCATATTTTGAGTTATTAAATTGAGTTAGTGATGTGGTACTAGAGTTGTGCAGTGCAATACGGCACACTCCATTCACGGGACATCGAGCTGTCCATCTGTGTGCCACGCCCCAGACACAGGAGCAGCTAAGAGCCAGAGCCATGTGGACACCGCACCCTGGGCACTGTGCACGTGGTTGGCATGATAAGGTTTGGTTAGTCGAAGTGGAGAGAGAATCAAGGAGGAGAGAGAATTTTGAATTAATTGCAAATCCGGTTTGAATTGGACTGTTTTTGGGGAATCCCTAATTAAAGAAAGTTAAGGCAATCAAAGAGAGGTTTAAGAACGTGATGGAATCAGTTACCAATCTAATTTAGAGTTGCCATGTGGCAAAGAGCAATGATCATGCTTTGAAATCAATTTAAAGGAGGTTATTAAAGTAGTTTTGGGAACCAATTTAAATTCACTTAATTCTCTAATTAAAGGGGATTTGTAACCGATTGAGATAATGGATTAACCACATTCAAGAGGGAGATCGTGCCTTGATTTGGGGCAGATAATGGCCTTAGATTAGGTAGCAATCAATGGTGGAATATTGAATCCAATTTGGGAAAAATTGTCTTATGTGTAACCGAATTAGAGTTTTGAAACTCCTTAATTAAAGAAAATCCTAACTAAATGAGGAATTAATTTGGGGGAACGTCTTGGGCAAGTGGAAGGCTTATTTTTGGTGATTATTCGTGGCCTTTGGATTAGGAGAAAATCGACGGTGGAGATGTGTCCTAGGAGAATAGGACACTTGCTATTTAAACTCGCAAAGTGAGAGACCGCCATCCCTTTGAGACTTTGAGAGACGTGCAAACCAGCAAAGGGGGTCTCGTCTATTCTCCTTTCAGCTTTCTACAGTGACCTAAGGGGTGGTAGTGCGAGCCGTAGTGCTCGGATCGCGAAAGCAAGAGAAGAGATTCGAAGGAGACAACTCGCGTAAAAGAAAAATCGGATTTTTTTGTCTTGCGAGGTAGGTGCTCTTTTTCCCACAATTCCATACTATAAATTATGATATTTCGTGATGAATATGATACTTGAGCACTGATGTGAATACCTATATGAATGATGATCCGTTTGATATTGGTGTCGTTCAATTCAATGGTTTACCATTTATTATTTTGAACATGATGACTATTGCACCCGATGCTAATAAATTAAATACTTCTAATGCATGGCTCCACTTAGATCTCACCGTATGCTTGCTGCTTTGGTCGAGATGAGTACATTCTGTTGGACGTTGTACAATTGTATGTCCCTATATGGATGTCTTCTTTCCTTAGTTTCATTGTTATATGTCATCGATGATCATGTGGTGTCATACCGGATTCCAGATTTCAATCATATGCTGTGATTAATCCTTAAAGTTTGAAACTTGTGGTTAATGCATACTGGTATTCAGATGTTTTAGCCTCCAAGATTAGCTTTGGGTCGTCAGTTTTCCTGTCTCACGTTAATTGTCTATTTTGGGTCATATCAGCCGATAAACGGAAGTATTTGTACAAAACTGTTTTGGCATAATGATACATACCTTATGATACTAATTATTAAAGTAACAATTTTTGTGAAAAAGAGTTACTGGAGTTTGAGATTTATTGTACCCTAATTATCTCATGATTTAGTATGGGTATGTCCTAAATTAATAGTCCTAATTGCAGTCTACATGTCTAAACCGTATGAATATGTACAATTAGTTTTGGGATTAACAATGTAGTTAAGAATCTAATTAATTGCAGAACAATTGGGAGTTAGTAAATGCCCAGGAGAATAATGTAATAAGTCTAGAATGCATTAATAAGTGTTTAATTGAGTAATAGACTGTATTGATTAAGTAAGTTTATAATTAATGATCTCGGCCAGACTTAGTTTTGTGCCGATAGACTGTGATAGAAAAATTATAATTAAATATAGAAAACTCGGAAAATTATGCCATTAATTGGGTTAGAAACTAGAGACATGTAGCTGTCTGTCATAAAAATTGCATACTAGAATATGTTCTGTCCAGACCGTGGTGAGCCAGAGAATGGAGCTATTGTGCAGATAATAATATATTTCCGGGTTGTTTAAACTATACCTTATATTAAAACCTATGTGATATACCGAATAATAAATTGTAGTAACTATATAAAATCTAAAGAGATGAAGTCAGTAACGTCTAGTAATTGATCCAATCCAGAGAGTGAGTCATGTTGGACCGAGTCATTCCTCCGTGGGGCATTGTTCTACCAATATAGTATCTTTGGCGTCGAACTTGAAATCTTAGATTCTCGGTTAGGGTTTAGTTTCCTAGACCCTACCATCTTGTACCAACGTCATATAATCCTCAATATTGTCAAAATCGATGATGTCTTAATTGGAGCTATGCATGGTGAAGGTGTTTAATGAGTTATTTCTGATGAGTCTCAGTCTTGAGTCATCTTGTGATTGAACATTGAGAATTCTTTGGTTACTCCTATGTGAGTCAATTCAGACTGTATTTCTTGAGTACTCCTATGTGAGTCAATTCAGAATGTATTTCTTGAGTACTCCTATGTGAGTCAATTCAGATTGTATTAATGAGATTGTTACTTTACTCCTCTGTGAGTCAAATTTTGGAAGATTGATGTTCGAGTCTCTAGATGAGGGAGCTCTTGATATTTCTAGATTGATTCAGTTCTATGTAAACTGTTTCTCCACTAAGAGTTTTGATGAACACTCTTAGATTGGAATCATAGTATGCTCATGAGCCATTGCTAGATCTTGCGAGATCTCAGATTATATTATTGAACCTCTGTAGTTCAGTCGATGACGACAACGCGTGCGCTTTAGACTGTATGATATTACGGAAGGTCTGCAGTCTCAGCCCATTGTGCCTGTAAGCACCGATGGGGCCAGCATCCCTAGACGCATGGCCGGGTTCCTCTGTAGAACCTCTAGGATGATCTGGTATTGATGTCCATAGGGGAAGTGGACTGAACAGAGAGCAGAAATTGTTATCTCCGACACTCTGTATGTTTGGAGTCAGTATTCATTATTATTTCCTCCCGATGCTCTATACGTTTGGGATCTGAGTTAATGTTTATTTATTCTCGACCGTTGATGGTCTTTGATGCTGAGTATTGTCCAGGTAAGTGAACTCCATATTTGCTCAACATGATCTTTCTAAACGTGTCTTTATACCATGTTGTCAGCATTTCCTTTATTATTAGTATGTTGTGGGTTTTTCTTGGCTCCTATTGGGTATTTCTTTCGAAATACTCATGCATCTCTCGATGCAGGACTCAAAGTGGAAAGGAACTAACAAGGTACGTGCGAAGGAGCTCGATGGTGGAAAGTTGATAGAAGTGGATTTATTTATCGTTTTTAATTTCTTGTTCATGGAGAACTAATCAGCCTGCGTGCTGAATTGCATTTATGTTTAATGAATTGTGATAATTGAATTATTGTAATAGCGTAGTTTTATTATTTAAGATTTTTGTATAACAGAAATTGGTTAAGCATTCTGGAATGAGAAAGTGGTGTGATTGAGTATTCGGTCGCGTCCCGGGTTTCAGCCTCATGACCTTAAATGAGTTAGTGCTTCCGCGCATTATTCGAGGTTTTGAAATTTGGGGCATGACATGGTATGTCATTAAGTTCGAATCAGAGCTGGAAAAGGATTTGATTTGGAGTTTGAAGCCTATAAAAATAGTCTGAGAGCATTGTTGGAGGAGGAAAAAAGTGGATTATTTTCCAAAGCTTTTGGGTCGTGTTTTGGCCATGTTCTGATGACAACAAGGCCAGAGGAAGGGAGAGAATGAGGGAAGAAAGTGCTGATTTTGGAATTGAAATTGCACTGCTACGTAGCTGGTTGAGGAAGATGATGAACAGTACTTGTGAACAACAAATCTGCTACAGTGTCCTGCTACAGTTACCTGTAAACGGTGTTCCTACAATAGTGTTATTAATGAAAATCTTTTCCAAATTCGATTTTTCTTTTCTCATGAATATAAATAGCTAAATCAATATGGAAACCTGCAGAGAATAGTTTGGCTCAGCAGGCCACTAGCTGGGTAAGAAGCCAACAGTAGGGGACGATCATTGTTGTCGACTGGAAGTCCGAACTGGAAGTCTATACTCCATCCCCATCCAAACAAGAAAATCCAAACCAAGCCCGACGCGCTTGGATATCTCGCCCGAAGAGCTTCAATCTCTGCTTCTCCTCATCCTCCCTCCTCTTCTGCGCCATTGCAGATCCTACTTGAATTCAAGTCGTGTATTCGACAACACGATTTTACTGCAATTGTCAAAATGTCATAACTCACTTATTTTTTATCCGTTTTTGCCCTTTTTTTGCGTTCCTCTTTATTTTTCCTCCTCTTCAATCTCATAAAGATATATTAAGATGAAAAAAGAAGAAAGTGGAAGCTTTCAAGCAAAGCTCCGAACGTCGGAATGCTTCCACTTTTCTCTTCCAAGTTTTTCTTCCTTTTTCATCCTAATATATCTTTATGAGGTGGGAGAGGGGGGAAAATAAGGAAGAATGCAAAAAAATGGGCAAAAATAGATAAAAAATATATGAGTCATGACATTTTAAAAATTTCAGTAAAATCGTGTTGTCGAGTACACGATTTGATGTATTCGACGACACGATTTTATTGGAATTTTTAAAATGTCATAACTTGCTAATTTTTTATCCGTTTTTACCCTTTTTTTGCATTCTTCCTTATTTTTCCTCCTCTTCCATTTCATTATAATTACAAAAAGATATATAAATTGAAATTGTCGCCTGCCGACGAGTATTTCACAGTTTTGCCCATTTTTATCCTCTTATTTAATGCCCATGAGCGGTCAGGCACTAATGGGTGGCCTTCATATATTTTTCTTTACATGTATAGCTCAATTTTTATAGTTAGGCTAGCTTCTCTGCTACTCTTACATCAAAATCCATTCATCATAGATTTTTTCTCTTCTTTCCCACAGATTTTGATGTTTTCCTGTATAATTTTTTTTTCGGGTTGGATGGCACTGGCAGTGATTTGAACCGCGATGGATGGACCTTTGCTGGAATGTCTTCTTCCCCAACTTGATGCTTCCGTAAATCGCTAATTTTGGAAAAGATGAAGCATTTCTGATACAAAAGGCACGAAAAATGTAAAAGAAGGACATTTTTGGTACTCTTGGTGCCGATTTAAGTCATATGGGATTTCACAGGAAAAACTAGGTAATATGGGAATATGAAAGTTGGCGCCAAGTAATATGAAAAAAGCTCCATGGATGGAGTATGTTCACTTCCCTTCCCTCCCTGAATGAGTTGTATTTGTCACAATGTTCTCTTTCAAGCCTTTACCTGCCTCTTCCTATTTCAAATATTTCGTCACTTCCTATGGTCGATATCTCCTCCAATTATAAACTGATTCTCCTGAATGGAAAATATATTATTTGGCTGGCAAATATAAGTATTCTCGTGTCAATTACTGCCGATGACATTACTCCTTATCGAAGGGCCAATTGCTTCCAAATTCTCTAAACTTCACAACTTTGAACAGCTTGTGTTGGCCGGATGATACTCATGAACAATGCTACTGTCCTCAAGCAAGGAGATGAAGTCATAGAAGATGTACAATATCTGATCAGCGAGTTACCTGATGCTGTCCTTCATCACATCCCTTCCTACCTGACTACTGAAGACGCCATAAGGACTGGTGTTTTATCAAAGAGATGGAGGCACGTGTGGACTCTTGCTCCTAATTTAGAGTTCGCCTATAGCCACCATCCGAAGTTTGCTGATTTTGTCAACCAGTCACCGCTTCATTACAGAGGCACTAGGATTCAGAGCAATGCAATTTATAAGAATGGCCTAGTTATAAACGATATTTATAAACAATATTTTTCAACGTATATTTATAAACGATAAGAGCAATGTAATCTTCAAATTTGGCAAGTTACATTCCAAGAATATGGGAAGACACTTATCTTCCTTGTTGTATACTATTTCTCTGACTACTATAAAGGTATGCATAATATTCAGCCATGGCAGACAAGATGGCAGAAGTTGTAAGTAGTCATAGTAGGGGCTGGCCCTGCTGGCCTTGCAACTTCTGCATGCTTTAACCTCCACTCCATCCCCAATGTAGTCCTAGAGAAGGAAGACTTTTGTATCTCCCTTTGGAGAAACAGAGCCTATGACCGATTAAACCTTCATTTGGCCAAGGAGTTCTGTGAGCACCCTCATCTTCCCTACCCATCTAACTCCCCATCCTTTATATCCAAATATGAGTTCATAAAGTATGGATAGGTATGTGTCACAGTTTTGTCTGACTCCTAGGTACTGTCGTTTGGACAAGTCAGCTTGTTATAATGAATCTAAAGGGAGATGGAGTGTTTTAGTGAAGAATACTCAAAATGGAGGGGAAGAGGAGTATGTGTCTCAGTTTTTAGCTGTGGCAACAGGGGAAAATGTGAGGGTTTTGTTCCCTAGTATTCCAGGCTTGGAGACTTTCAAAGGGGAGGTTGTGCATTCAAACAAGTATATAAGAATGGCCTAGTTTATGAGGGTAAGAGAGTGTTAGTGGCTGGATGTGGGAATTCACGGATGGAGATTAATTGCTTTTGATCTATCAAGCCACGGAGCTGCAACTTCAATAGTTATTAGGAGGCCGGTAAACCTTAGTTTATTTTTTCTACTTTCCTACTTTTTTTTCTATTTTTCTTGAGGCCATCCTTTACATAACATTTTATGTAGATATGGATGAGATGTTAGTGTTGTGCAGTCAACTGTTGCCCTTATTTAGCAAATCTGTAGTGTAAATGAGACTTAAACGTTCACTTCCTTCAGATTTTACCTTCATTACTCCACCAAATCTTTCATAGGATACTAACAGCTTAATTTCAGAACATATTTCAATTAATCCGAGTTTTCATTACTTGTTATTTCTTAGCAAATCTTTCTTCGCAGTCTTCCTAACTATTTTGAAATTTGATACTGAAAACTAATTGTATTTACTGCTTGATGTGTGTAGGTTCATGTTCTCATAAGAGAAATAGTGCACCTGGGTATGGCCATGCTAAATACCTGCCGTATTATATTTTGGATGCTATCATTGAATTCCTTGGCAAATTAAAGTATGGCAATTTGTCCAAGTATGGAATTCGCCGACCTCCTATGGGCCCCTTCCGTATGAAAGCTGTCACAGGAAGATCACCTGTGCTTGACGTGGGGATTGTAAAGAAGATCAAATCTGGAAAGATTCAGGTGAATTTCTTTCCATTCCAACGGATTTATGTGAATTTATCACATAAACAGAGTTGTACACCTCATATCATATTATGTATCACAAAATAAAATGCCTAAGATATCTCACTGTGGGACATATGACATAGGAGTAATATACAACAAAATTATTTTTCCTAGCTTAGATTGCTTAATGTATGATATATTGTAAAAGGGAAAAGTTTAACTAAGATCGCTCTCATTTGGCTTAGATGGGGCCAGTTTAACTCGTAGTCGTTGAATCTTGATCTGACGGTTACAAGGGTGATTGATGGTCACACTCACTTACCCACACCCACTGATTTGATGTCCATCATCGGATCGGAATCCAACGACCCAAATGAATATTCCCCCTTATCTATGAGAACGTTCTCATGTAAACCAGTATCTTTGTAAAATCCTATTCTTATGGTTTGTTATCCCTGGGATAAGCCATGGGCTTCGACTTTGATTGATCAAGGCCGTGTATTACAAATGTGGGCCCCACAAATTAATGGGATAAACCACGGGCTTGATTCAACTTTGATTGATCGAGAATGCTGTGTATTAAACTAGTGGGCCCCACAAATGAACAGTTTATGATAAGCCCGTGGGACCATTCCTTTCACGCCTTGACATAGGTTTAAGATAAATAATCAGTTATTAACGCTCTTTTGTTTTAAAAATCAACAGGTGCTTCCTGCACTAGAGAGTGTGAAGGGAAGCACTGCAGTTTTTGAGAATGGCAAAAGTCATGAGTTTGACCACTGGGTATGTGAGCAAGGCCAAGTCATGGCTCAAGGTATGCTGCTAATGTTACTAGTCTACTTTTCTTTATGAAGAATGCTGCTGAAAACAGAAATGGTAGGTAATGGCGTTTGGCAATTATGGAGGATGATGAAGACCTCCTTAATGACGAAGGTATGCCCAAGAAGAGATTCCCTAACCATTGGAAAGGAAAGAATGGATTGTATTGTGCAGGGCTTGTAAGAAGAGGATTATTTGGCATCTCAATGGATGCACAGAACACACCCAATGACATCAAGATATCATACAATGAGGGCAAGAGGAATAGCTGATGTCCATACGATACAAAACAAAATACCCAATAGAAACATTTGTAATAGTACGAATTTATTCTGCTGAAACTGTAATAATGATGCCATAACAAGATTATGGGCTTCTTGGTGACAAAATTTTTGTTATTAATTCTTGTTGCAATTTCTAATTATGAGGACGCAATACCAATTATTCAAGTAATATACGGAAAGCCTGCAGTCTTATTCCATGACTTAAATTTAGCCACTTACCCCAAAATTGAAACAATCCAATGTCCTTAAAACTCGGTCATCTTTTATCAAAACGTCATCTACTCACTAAGCATAGAAATTAAGTCATTTTTTCCTCATAAAAAATGCTAACAGAAAAATAAGATAGTTGATCTGCCCATCCAAACTTGGTTCTTTGTATCCGTTATTAGGTTGGGACTTTGTCATGGGCTACTCGGCATGCCACAACCACATAGACCCACCATGTTGGTAATAAGGAAGGTTTTAAAAATTAGACCAGTCATCGACCTGGAATTCTAGCCGAGTAGGTCCAATCAGGCTCAACTAGGTGTCAACCCGGGTTGACCTGGTTGCTGACATCATCATAGTAAAAAAAAAAATCCCCCCCCCCCTCCGAGTAGGTCCAATCAGGCTCAACTAGGTGTCAACCCGGGTTGACCTGGTTGCTGACATCATCATAGTAAAAAAAATCCCCCCCCCCCCCCCCCATCGAGCCAGAGAGCTCAGGGAGAGAGGGAGGAGGGACAGAGGTAGGGGGCTCACCAGGGGCCGACGGCGGTAAAGAGGGGGGAAGGGTGGGAAGACGGGGCTGGGACGGGGGTGGGGTGATGGCGACGGCTGAGAGGGGGAAGAGTGGGGGCGAACACGGAGGGGGTGGTGGCGGAGGCAGGGCGACGATGGCAGTGCGGGGCCAAACGACGACGACGGAAAAGGGGGGAAGAGAGGGGGAACATGGGAGTCACCGGTTCGACGGGCCGGGTTAAATTGACCGAGCCGGGTTAACCTACCCGGCCGACCCGACTCGAAAAAGCGGTCAGCTCCGGTCAAACCGGCCAAGCTTGTTCAGTTTTTAAAACCATGGTAATAAGGACTTCTCCAAATTTTATTTGATATTCTAATAGAGCCCCAAATTGTATGCAACAGAAACTAGAAAGAAGAACACAAGCAATCAAACTTTTTAGGGATTTTCGATTTATCTTAAAGGAAACTAACAATAGGGCGATCAGAGTCACTGATCTAGCTCGAGTTCATGGGCATACAGAGCAGCGCTCTCAGAAAAAGAATATGCAAAAGTGTCAACCCTGGAGGACTAAAGACCTTATATACTGTGGTCTAATTACAAACAATTACAAGTAGTTGAAATTAACTTACTTTTAATAAGTAATCAACAACTAATATGAGTAAACTAGTAACTCCCTTCCTGGCTTCAGCTAACTCCTTTCCTGCCTTCAGCGTGTGCTTGCATCTGTTTTCCTCGGCCTCTGAAAGAGCTCGACCTCGAGCGCCAATTGAGGGTAGTGGCACATTCTTTGGGAAATACTCATACAAATCCGCAACATTGAAGAACTTGGAAATTTGCATCTCAGGCAGTAAGTCCACCACGTAGGCATTCTCATTGATCCGCTTAAGGATTTTGAAGGGACCAATTTTCTTCCGGAGCAGCTTGTTGTATTGTCCAGTGGGGAGGCGCACCATCACCAAGTCGCCTTCCTGAAAGATCTTCTTGTGCCTGTGTCTCTTCTCCATGCGGGTATAACTGGCATTGGCCCTCTGCAACTGTTAGCGGACTTCCTGGTGGATGTCAGTCAGTTTTTGGAGAGTGTGTTGAGTTGTGACATTGCTTCCAGGAGCTGGAGCTGAGGGCAGATAACCAAATGTGTGTGCTGGAATATACCCGTATACAATTTCAAGGGGGGACTTCCCTGCCTTTACCTTTCTATTTTCTTGTACCTTTTTTAGTATAGGGAGGAAATAAAGAGAACGAATGATATAGTGCTCCACCAAGGTGTTGACAAACCTAACAGTTAGAGTAACTCCCTTTTCGAGATCATTCTGGGTAGCGCTTTACGACCATGCACCTTGTATCTTTTCATGAGTTGCACATTAGAGAACAAGCCCCCGTTCTCCTTAACTGTGACCTCAGTGGCACTCATAAAGGTGACAGTCTCCAAGGGTAATCTGCATAATAATACCCTGCCATTTAGACCTTGACCTCATTAAGACTTTCGTCAACCTGTTTCATATGCAGTAGAGCACTCTCATCATAACACGGGAATGAGCATACAATTTATTAAAATAGTGCTCTACAAGTCATGCATTAGCTTGTTGTTACCTATTTAATCTTCGTCGTGGGATCTCCACTCATAAAGATTAGGTTGCTACTAACGATGACTTAATCATAGGCTTTCAGCCCCATTCCCCTAGATGAGTTAAGAATTTGTCCTGCCGACAATCCTTTCGTAAATGAATCAACCAAATTTATTGCTGATCGTATGAAACTTAAGGTAATGACTCCTGAGGTAGTCAACTTGCGCAAGATTTTATACATTAGTTCAATATGCCTGGAGGACCTCTTATTATGATTCTTACTCTTAACTTTATCAAGCGTTGATTGGTTATCACAGTGAATCAATATTCCAGGAATTGGCTTATTCAACCAGGGTATATCTATTAATAGATCCTTAAGCCATTCTGCCATTTCTCCAGTTTTATCAAGTGCTACTATCTCAGCATCTATAGTAGACCTTATTATTACAGTTTGCTTGGAAGATTTCCATGCAACTGCCCCACCACCAAGTGTAAACACATAACCACTCGTGGTCTTTGTTTCATTAGAATCTGATACCTAATTAGCATCATTGTATCCTTCTAATACAGCAGGGAACCTGGAGTAATGTAAACTATAATTTACACTTCCCTTCAGATATCTGGACACCCTTTCAATGGCAATCCAATGAGATTCATTAGGGCTCTTAGTGTATCTACTTAGTCTTCCCACAGCATTATCTGGTCTACTGCAGTTTGCCAGATAACTCAAACTTCCTATCAGCTGTGAATATCTAAGTTGTGACACACTTTCTCCAAGATTTTTCATTAGTCTTACACTTGAGTCATACGGCGTACTGACAGGTTTTCTATCGAAGTAACCATATTTCTTTAAAATCTTCTCTACATAGTGTGATTGACTCACAACTATTCCATTAGAAGTCCTATCAATCTTTAAGCCCAGTATGACTTTGGCAAGACCCAAGTCTTTCATATCAAAATTCTCATTGAGGAAACCCTTAACCTTATTGATATGATCTGCATTGTTACCAAAAAATCAAGATATCATCAACATATAAACATAACATCACAAAACAATCATTAAACGACTTCCAATATAAGCATTTATTCGATGTACACACAACAAAATTATTAGAAAGAAGAACATTATCAAACTTTTAATGCCATTGTTTAGGAGCCTGTTTTAACCCATAAAGAGATCTCACTAACTTACATACTTTTCTTTCTTGACTAGGAACTACAAAACCTTCAGGCTGCTCCATATAGATTTCCTCATCCAATTCACCATTTAAAAATGTTGTTTTGACATCCATTTGATGGATCTCGAGGTTATAATGAGCTGTCAATGCAATAAGCACTCGAATTGTAGTTATCATGGTAACAGGAGAATATGTGTCAAAGAAATCTTGACATTCATTTTGACTATACCCTTTAGCCACTAATCTAGCTTTGTACTTTTCAATGGATCCATCGGGATAATATTTTCTTTTAAAAATCTATTTGCACCCAATTGGTTTAAACCATGGAGGTAGATTCATTAGAATCCAAGTCCCATGTGCAAGGATTGAATCCATCTCACTCTGTACCGCCTCCTTCCATAAAGGAGATTTACTATATGACATAGCTTCACTAAAAGTCAAAGGATCCTCATTCTCCACCATGTAAGTATAAAAGTCATCTCCATAATTCTTCTCTATTCTGGTTCTTTTAGATCTCCTAACCTCTACATTGGTATCCAAATCTTCAATTCTTGGAATAGAAGATGATGAGCCATCTTCTTTATGCACTACAGCTTTACACTTTTCCTTCATAGAAAATACATTATCAAAGAATGTTGCATCATCGGACTCCTTAATAGTATTAGGTGCATAATCCTGCCGATCAGACCCAATTACTAAAAACCGATATGCTCTACTATTTTGTGCATAACCAATGAACACTGCATCATATGTTTTTTAACCTAGCTTATCTATTTTCACGTTTGGGATTTTCACTTTGGCAAGACATCCTCAAACCTTAATGAACTTCAAGCTCGATTTTCCTCCTTTCATTAATTCATAAGGGGTTGTATTTTGTCCTTTATGAGGCGCATGGTTTAAGATCATACAAACAGAAAGAATTGCTTCCCCCCATAAATTCTTCGGTAGACCCGAAGACGAAAGCATAGAATTAATCATGTCAATGAAAGTTCTATTCTTTCTTTTTGCCACTCCATTAGATTGAGGAGAGTAAGGCGCTGTAGTCTCATGTATTATTCCTTGATCTTCACAAAACTTGTAAAATTCAAGGGAACAATAATCTCCACCACGATCAGACCTTAGTCTTTTAATCCGCATCTCCGTTTGATTCTCAACCTCTATTTTATAGATCTTAAACTTCTCAAAAGCCTCATCTTTAGACTTAAGCAAGTATGCATGACAAAATTTAGAGTAATCATCAATAAATGTAATGAAATATCTCATACCACCCCTAGTAATTAATCCATTCAACTCACATATATCTGAATGAACTAATTCAAGCAAACATGTAGACCTATCAATAGACCTATAAGGTTTTCTAGGTTGTTTTGCTTGAACACATATTTCACTGTTACATCATGCAATTTCTGAATCAAATCAAGATTCATCATTCTTTTAATAGTATTTGAATTCACATGTCCAAGTCTCATATGCCACACATCAAAAAAATCAACATGATAAACCAAAGATTCATCTACTTGAAATAAAGAGTTATTACAATAAACCAAATTTAGTTTAAAGAAGCCATCACACACATAGCCTTTGCCAATAAAAGTACCATGTCTAGTTATTACAACTTTATTTGACTCAAACACTAATTTATATCCTTCTCGACTAAGAAGTACTCCACTAACTAGGTTCTTCCTCATACTAGGCACATGCAACACATTACGAAGAGTCAACGTGTTCCCCGATGTAAACCGGATGTCCACATTTCCAACTCCATAAACTCTAGCCTCAGAGGAGTTCCCCATCGTCACAGTCCTATCCTTTACTTCTTGATAGAAAGAAAAAGCAGAAACATCAACCCCGATGTGAACAGTTGCCCCTGTATCAACTCACCAATCGGTAGATCCACATGCCAAGTTAATTTTAGAATTAGTTAATACCAACCTATCATCTGAAGTAACCATGTTAACATTAGCAGAAGATGCAGCCCCACCATGACTATAGTCCTAACCTTTCTTCTATTTGCACTTGTTTGTAAAATGTCCCGGTTTCCCACAGACCCAGCAAACCTTCGACTTCTTCTCCTTATGGATATTTGAACCAAGTTTGAAAGACCGATTCTTAAACTTCTTGTTGTTCTTTTTATTGCCATGAAACTTCGGTTTCCCTTCTACAACATTTGCTTGAGCACTATCTTTGTTCCCAGAAGATGAGCCTTGTAAGATTTTCATCTTACCTCTATGCTTTTTTTCAATTTGTATAGCCACCATAAGATCATCAACGGACATTGCATTCCTTTTGTGCCTCAAGTTAACTTGGAAATCCTGTCATGAGGGTGGTAGCTTGTCAATAAGCGCCGGAACTTGGAGCCTCTCGTCAACGGGAATGCCTTTTCCAATGATCTTTGCCACCAAATTCTGTATCTCAACAACCTGGTCTCTAACAGATTTGTTATCGACCATCTTGTAGTCAAAGTACTCGCCTACAACATATTTTTCTTCCCCTTCATACTCGTTTCCAAATTTTTTATCAAGGGTATCCCATAGTTCTTTAGCAGATTTAATATTCACATGCAAATCATATAATTCATTGCTCAAGACACACAAAATTTGTCCATGGCATAGGTCATCATCTTGTTTGAATTCATCACTATCAACATGCTTAGTAGTTCGAACATCAGACGAACTAGGAGTCTTGTCAGATTCAGAAGATAGAGTTTTATCCACAAGAGCATCAGAAATAACATAGAATATGTTCAATTGAGTCAACCAAAATTTCATCTTTGTTTGTCATCGCATGAAATTCTTGCCATCAAATTTCTCAGGCTTCAATGATTTGTCAACACCCATAATTGCAGTAGTATTCAATCAACAAGAACAAGAAATATTTGTTTCAAGATTGTTGGGATTGTCACATAAAAGAGGGCTAAAATACTACCAAATTATGCACATACATTTGACAAATATACATATGAAATACCAGAAAGAGTATAAGAATTATAACCAGGTTCGAGGTACGCTATGTGTTGTCTTTGAAACATATACGCCGCCCTTTGTGCACAGGCAATTAATAATGTTCCATTCCCGAGATACAACGAACCACACCGTCAGTTTAAATGTGCACTTTAAATCAAACTAATTGGATCTCGATCAGAGGAGATTCTATTGCTCAATGATAGATGATGAATTAAAAGAGAAGATGAACAAGTTTTTTCCTTATTTTATGTAACCCTTTTCTGAGGAAAAATGTTCTATTTATATAGAAGGGCTCTGTTAGGCTTATTCTGGAAGAAGATACGCAATTTCTGTAGAGAAACGACCATTTTCTCGCTGTAACTGTATAGCCGATCGATCGTGTTATAAGCCGATCGATCGGACACAAACCGATACACCGATACCACTAAGTATCGGATTTTCAAAATTTTTCAAATATCGCCGATATATCGGTCTTGGTCTTTTTTGAAGGAAAAAAAAACTTTAATGTTTGTTTTCTATCCTAATATGCATTTTTATGCATATTTTGAAATCTATTCTTTGTTTAAATTAGTATAACTTATTTTAAAAGTTAGATTGTGAAAATATACGGTAAAAACTAGTTTTTGACGACCGATATTTTTTTACACAATATCTTCGATATTTCGTCTCTTAGGCCGACCGATATTTTACCAATATCCGATACGACATTCCATGTATATGACCTTGAGTTCTGTCCCTGAGCTTTAGATTGCTGACAAGTGAAGCAATGCCGGACCAGCTTTATTACATCACACTTTAGTTTGGGCCTGTAGACTCATTCGCCCACCACCAACAATATGTTGTCCCTGCCGAAATGCCCAGTAAGTCCTCCGCCATGGGTGTCCGGTAGAATGTGAAGTCGGAGAGAGCACCGGGGTATGCATAAGCGATGCCCCTTGAACAAAAATCCATTATGCACCCAATATTCAGCAGTTTGGGCTGGAATTGCAGTGGCTCCCTCCCAGGCTTTGTGAAAATCTGGATCAGCTGATGAATAGAGGCCCAAATTGTAGTCATATCCGAGGAGGCCCACATTCATCTTGTTTAACAGCAGCACTTTCCGGCTGAGTGTCAGCCACCCTATTGAACTTTCCGGATGCTTCCAACCAGAGGGCATGCATCCTATTGATTTTAGTTTGATTCTGCAAGAACTTCAAGGATTGGTGGTGCGTGAGCACATAATAAAGTATCTATTTGTAATGCTTGGACAAGTGCAACAAATTTGAGGGTGTACACTGGGCATTTGCACTGGGAGTCCTTCAACTTTTAACTGAAAAAGGCAACTGGTCGTCCAATTTGTGACAAAACAGCCCCAATGCCAACGCCAGTCGCATCACAATCTATTTCCAAAATTTTATCAAAGTCTGGGATTGCTAAAACAGGGCAGAATATAACTTGTCCTTGAGCGCCTGAAAGCTGGCTTCAGTTTCTACTGTCCATCGGAAATTATTTCTTTGAGACACTCTGTTAAAGGAGCAGTCAGGGAACTGAAATTTTGGAAGAATCGGTGGTAGAATGTTGCCAAATCATGAAAGCTTTTGATGTCACCAACAGTTTTTGGAACCGGCCAGTCTCAGATCGTCTGAATTTTGGCTTTGTTAACACTGATCCCATCAACTCCCACATTGTACCAAAGAAGCACCAATTTAGTGGTGAGGAAAATGCACTTCTTAAAATGAACAAACAGATAACTTATTTCCATAACAGAAAAGACTTCCCTGATATGTTGATGGTGCATGGTCACGGTGGCTGCGGCTGTAGGCGAGAATCTCGTCAAAGTACATGACAACAAAATGGCCTATGAGAGGCTTGAACACTTGTGGCATTAGCCGCATAAATGTGTCGGGCACTTTGGAGAGTCTGAACGACATGACCAACCATTCATAAAGGCCATCTTTTGTCTTGAACACGATCTTTCACTCGTCGCCCGACTGAATTCAGATTTGGTGATAGCCACTCTGTAGGTCCATCTCAGAGAATACCACAGCCCCCCAAGAACATGTCCAACATGTCATCCAAGAGAGGAATAGGGCAACGCTGCTTCACGGTAATCTTGTTAATGTATGAGTTCATGCGACCCATGTGAGTGGCTCCAGTGTTAAATTGTCTTGGACACCTTAGCAAAAGATGACAGGCATCCATGTCAACTATATCACAGGTGATCTGACATTGTAGGATTTACCAATGGAGAAAGGAACTTTACACCTTTCTACTACCCTCATAAGAAGGATGAGATTCCTTGGGAAACTACAAATTAGCGACCACTCTTCTAGCAATGATGTTCTCATTGCTTCCACCATGATTATTTCTTTGTAAATCCTTCCCTTCACCGTACCCTTTATCTTGAAAATGTTATGCCTCTCTGAATCATCCTCTATATTCAATGTGCACAATAATTATCTATTTACTATGGCAACCGGATAATTTTCTAATCATCCTCTATCCTCAGAGTCCAGACCTTCACTTCCCCTACTATTTCCACAACATCATCCGAAGCATGTTCTTCTTCAACCACCATCGCATCCTTTTTCTGCACATCATATTCGGCTTGAGGAACCGCAAGATTGGCAGGCCTTCGTTGGGGATACTTGTTGGATTTATGATCTAGATCACCACACCGATAACATACTCCTACACTGGGCTTGGCATACGGACTTTCCTTGGGTGGCCCATTGTTGTAGTTGTGACGCACCCCAGTTTTGGAAGATTCTCCTCACACAAGCCTATTTTGGTTATTTTCCTGAGGAGTATACCTATTGTAGCTCTTGAAAATGGGGGAAAGATTCTCCCTATTTTGGACGACCATTTTGTTGCTAAGCTTCTCCTGTAATTCAGTCCGCATTGCCAACTGCACGGCGTCGGATAATGTGAAGCTGACTTGCATTCCTACCTTACCGAAGGCCATTGTTGAATCTTCCCACCAGTTGATGTTCATTCTTTCCTAGATTGTTGCACGCCAACAACTGGCGGAATTCAGTAACTTATTAGGTACTAAACATTATATTTGATTATTGTATTTCTTACACATCATCTACACCTTGCTTTTGACCATACTTAGTCCAGATCTCTACTACGCATTCTAGTGCATCACAATCTAGGCTACATTCTATTTGAATCTAGAAAATACCGTTCAGACATATAACATGTATGGTCATACCTCATGGAGATTCTTGATAATATTTATAGTATATCTCATATATCAGCATTCTTTACATGCATCAAACAATAACACTTTAACTCATTAATCTAGACGAGATACAATATCTTTGTATGTTGGTCATCGACAAACCTTCACTGAAACTCTATTTAAATGGTGTAGGTTTGTCGATGACCCAGCAGTTCCAATTTTTCTGCCTTATTTCTTTACTTAGATGTGAATCAAGACTTAGCGAACACAACATACAATCAAACAGAGCACGTTCAACATTCAACACGCCAACATCAAGTCATGAAAAAAAAATCATAGATTTACTATTAAAATATGAGAGTTCTACTCATAATCATACATATAGGATCATTCATCCTATTCAATCATAAATTCGCATTCATAACCATACTGCAATCAAACCCTTTATCATACATCAAAAATATTTTTAGATGTTGAGGTTATTAGTCCTACTTCTTTCTCCTCGGTTGAGAAATCCTCACTTCTTCTCTTGACATGAAAAGCTACACTCCTTCGGACTCCAACGGATTCTCTATGCCCTAGGTCTTCTATGGAGCCCAAACAAGTCATCCCTAAATGCAAAGAGGCTATTTATATTAAAGGTTTGCATTTAAAGGAAGTTTTCGAACTTAACCCTATTTTGTCCTACTATTGACACATTGACCATCGATACAATTTTGTGTCGGTCAAACTTTGTCGATCGTTCAAATTCTAAAATACGACCTACACTTCTCCATAGACACCTCAATTTCTTGATGACTCTTTGTCAATCACTGTAATTCTACCTATATTTAGATTACCATTTCTTGGTGATTTAATCCTAAATTTTGATTTATTTAGGGTTGTTACACTTCATGCGGTGCCAAGACTGGATCAATGCTTTGCCTTGTCTTGTGCAGCTAGTTTGTAACTGCTCTCACTAGACAAAGACTTCTCCTTTCAGACGATAAGAGACTAGCTTGGCCTTTTTGTCTTCAGCAATCTCCACCAGGTGGAGGCGTCTCCTTTCAAACGATAGACGATAAGCTTTTCCCTCTTGCCTCTCACCCGCCTCATTACACCGCCTTCCACAATATCAATCCTAGTGGCCGATGTTAACTTCTAGGCCCTTGTCCTCTCCGTCACCTTCTCCTTGGCTAGTAATTTTTTCCGAGACTCTTCCTCCCCTTTGCCTTTTCTATCTATGTTTTGTGTTAATTATTTTTCCCAAGAGTTATGTTTGCATTGTAGAGTAAAATTCTAAGCTTTCTTGTGCCAAAAAATAGAAACTTTTTTGGGCTTTCAATGGAGTTGATAGATGTCATTCTTTTCGGGAGATATGTATTATTTTTTTATACTTTTGGGATATATATTATCAAAATGGGTTGTGCCTTTTACCAATCTTACATTTTTCCTTGTCTTCTTCAGTATTTGCACTTCTTTATCACCCTATTGATATAATGAATGTGTGAAGTTTGAGTATGTATGGATGAAATTGGTATATTGAAGTTTACATGGACCACTAGTATATTCAAAATCTATTGTGCTTTATGGGGGTTAGGGGAGGAGATTTCTTTTCATTATTTTGTATGATGATGTCAGGAATCGGGTAAACCCTAATTGACCCCGGTTGAACTCAGTTGGACTTTCTTGGCAAGAACTTGGGCCGATGATGCCCACACTAATGACTCTGCTAGCCCATGTGCGGTAATATAGGTTTATTTTTTATTTTGCTTCCATGTGGAAAATTGTTTAAAATAATTTTATTTTGAGTATTTTGGGTCTTATGATGGGTTTAGTTGTTGGTATGGATTAACTATTTTGGATTTCAATTGATGGTCATGAAACAATGTTTAGAATACATTTGCAAACTTCACATTTCTATGGAAGTTATTGTGAAATAAGTTGGATATGAAATAACTTGGATATACGGATGAACTTCTTTGGAATGACAACAGAAATTTCAACTATTTCCAAAGGCTAGAAAATATTGTAGACCTCATTTACCTTGCCTAACATACATATCTAAGCTCTTCCAATGGTTACAGCTCTATGGTATTAACACTCAGGGACTATGCATCATAAAAAAAACACTCGAGGACTATAACTAAGATCATATTTTACAATCTGAGCTGCGCAATTGAGCAATTCACTGCAGCACAAGAACACTCTTTCTGCTTTTACGTTGCAACGCAGGATAAACCATTAGAGCACACATGCTATGGGGAAAAACAGTTTCTAAATATTGTAGCATAGTTTACACTATTGTTTCAGTTTTTAATTTTTCCCTTGTGTCTTAAATCACTCAACTCATTCAAACCTAAATTAAGACTAGTGTGATACACCATCTTATGTGTCACTCATTTACACAGAATCGTATTTTTTTTCAGCTCCCCTATACAAAATCATTACCACTCATTTATGTAATAATTAAATTTCTTTGTAAAATCCAGAAAAATTGTAAGCTAAAAAGTACTTGGAATTAAATTTTTGCAACCATTGATACATTGTCATTGACACGAGGATGATTCATGGGCATGTGTAGGGGCAGTTTTGTCAGTACAACTTTAAGACGTAATTAAACCTAATTTTCAAGTATAAAAGAGCTCTTAACTCCTTTTAAGGCTACTATTTGCGCTTCCCAAAGGCTGAAGGAAGCAATGGAGATTAGGGCTTAAAGGTTGGAGAAGAAGGAGAAGGATTCTCGGATTCTACTCGTCAGAATCGAGGTAGAAAAGCAAAAAACCATAAATTTTGTGTTTCTCCATGATCAAATCAGAAGCATTACATTGGATTGTTGTATTATTCATGTTTGAATGAAAATGGATATTTTAGAATGAAGGTAAATGAATTGAATATTATGTTATGATAGAAGACTCATACGTTTGATTATCATGTTATGAAAGGAAGATACGGCACAAGGGGGACTGCTATAATGCTTTAATCCATGGTATGACATGGTAAGACAGAATTGAAATAAAAGTATGAATTGTTTGGATGTAATCATGCTGATTTCAAGCTATAATGGGTGATTGTATATTTTTTCATTATTGGAGAAGAATTATGATAATTTGAATACGAATTCATGTTGTAATGGATTGAATGATGTTCCATGATTACTGTTATGCTAAAGTAATGATATTTGAATGAAAGGAATTGAAATAGAATTGAATAAAAAACAGCTAATCTAGACTATGTTGGCAGCATCTACACTTCACCACCAACACCAAGTTTTGTCAATGAACATGTGTCGATGGCCCAAGGAAGTAGAAGAATCTTATTTTTATGTTATTGTTTTACTATAATGATATTTAGGTTGTATTATTCATGAATAATGAGTATAACAAAAAGAATGTTAAAGTTTGTTCTGTGCACCATCGACAACACCCCACGGACACACAGACGTGTCGATGGGTAGTACAACAAAATAGATAGAAAATATTTGAATGAGGAATAGTTATAGGGTTATAATATGTAATAATTAAGAGTTACGACAATGAATTAATGTGCAAAGACATGAATAATATGTCATAGATCTACAATGTATAAAGAAATAGAAATATGAGGAAGGAAATGATGAAGTATTATGGTACAAAACACGAACCAGGAGAAGAAGAATTAAAAAGCAACCATGATTGCCACAAGAGAAATATATGAAGAACACCCACATCATGGGTGGAAAGCAGAAAGAATAAGAAATTGCAAAATTAATTCATTAAGAGAATAAATCCTATGAGAATCACTTGAGTAGATTAAGGTGTAAGGCATGAATAGAAGAAAGAAAGAATTAAGGGAAAACCGTAGGATAATAGTCCCAAGAATGAGTCCTTAATAGTAGATCAAGGCATAAATATGAATATCTCTAATTCTAATATATCTTAGAGTGAATGTAGTAAAAACATGAATGAAATGATTAAGTTATTGCTTGATGTAGCTTTACTCTTGAATGCATTAAATATTGTTGTGTGCTTAACATTGGTTATAGACTTTTCTACTGAGTAATCCATACTCGGTTTCCCTTTTTTACATAGGTTATGAGGAGTAAGCTTAAGAGTACTGGGACACGGGCGATAGCCTGATACAGTAGTTGCAGTCAGAGTTACTTCCTTTCGGATCAAATTTACTTTGATTAAAGTTAGACACTTGTGTGTGCAAAAAATATTTATTATAATAAGATACTTATTTATTATGGCTTATGTATGCATAGACACAGGATCTTGTTTAATCGATAATTTAAAATGACATATAGTATTATGGTTTGAATTAATGTTATCTTCGAAAATTTATACCAAAATGTAATGCCCCAATAATGTGGTTGATCATATTTTTGAATGTTGATGGGTTCGAGCCTCGGCTCCCATGTTTATGAGCTTTTAATGAACTATTTATCGTCTTATGCTGACAGTAGCTCTTCTAATTCTAATTTTATACATCAAGAATTTATGAATTATACACTTTTACAAGGCTTCTTACACTTTCGCTCATTTCTCTTTCTGCTGGCTCTTATTGAACTGGCTGTAAAAGTGGCTCTTTCATGCATATAATATGTCCAGGGCTAATCGGAACTTTTCTCCCAACACATGTCCTATCATTATGGCTTTTGGGAATTATTCTTATTAAAACAAATAAGATAAATCCATATTGACATAAAAGATCTTGTGGCCCAAGAAAAATCTAATTAAAATGATTGTCATCATAGAAAAGAATTAGTAAATGCAATTTGAAAGAAATTGCCTTGCGCACAAGAGCCTCCACACACAACCCCCCCAACCCAAAACAAGAATCAGTTCACTATACAACCCAACCCGCTACCAAAATAAACTAAAATCAGTTCTTTTTCTTGTTCTAATGTAGACATGTAATATTGGATGGAGAGAGTATTAAAACACGTTATTTTTTACAAGGGCGCTCTTCTTTAGTAGCAGTTTCATAGAATAGACAATCAAGTAGAAGCAAATGTTATAACTGAGAAATTGGTTCATTAAAGAAAAACACTGGGTCTGTTTGGTTATCAGGAAAAAGAAAGAAATAGAAAAGATTTAGTTTATGGAATAGGAAAGAAAATAATAGAAAGGAAACACCTATTTCCCTTGTGTATTTAGATAGAAAGAAAAGGGAAATTAATTTTCGATTGAGTGTTTGGATAGGAAGAAGAGAAAACAGAATACTCTTTTCCTTCATCGTTTTATTTTCTCTCCTTTTCATACTATTTGAGAAAGAAAAAGCAGGAAAATAGTTATGAAGACATTTCTCAAGTGGGCCCCACATTAGAGAAAATATGTTTTCCACTTATTCTCTTCTCTCGCTATCCAAACACATGAAAAAGAAATTTGTTAATATTATTTCTTTTTCTTCTCCTTTCTTGCTAACCAAACTCACCCTAAGAGAATGAACACTCAACATAGAGCTCAGTAATAATAAGTACTCCTCTTTTCCACTTCAATAGTGCAATTTGGTTTTTCGGAATGTACATGTGAAGAATTTGCACAGAGAAGCTCAATAAGTGCGATTCAAATTTAGTGACTACATCAGGCACACACCATTTCTTTGGTTGCTTGACAGAACTGAGCATCGGGTAGTGTCAAAATACTTACAACTATGAGAATCTACACTCAGGAGAGAGCTCAATACTTATAACTATATTAAAAAACACCTAAACCTATTGCACATATACACCTTGCAGGCATTTGACACAGATCGTGAAGCTTTAGTTGAGATATAAAGAGGACATAGATTCCTTGAAAGCTAAAAATCAAATGACGAGTCTATTTCGAATGGCTGACTGGTGACCAATCGTCCTCCCTAGCAGATTCCCGATCGTGAAGAGCATGTTGAGGAAAGAGCTTCCATTACCTTTTTTTTGGATAATTAGCTTCCACTACCTTAAAAGAGCCATACACTTTTTTCTTTTTCTTTTCTATTTTGATTTGGCAAATCACAAAAGTGATAATTGTCAATGTGTCTAAGCCCTCATTAAGAGGAAGACCATGGCTACCCTACCCTTTTTGAATGGTTGGATATGCTACGGAACTTGATGTCCATTGCAAAATAAGGGAAATTGATTAGGCGGTGGGGCCTACAGCAAAGCAACCCTTTCCTTTTTTTTCCTTCCAAGCTATTAAGCCATCGGAATGGGTCCCACAGCAAATCAACTCTGCACTTAACCTAGTGCAGATATACACCATGCAGGCATTGACACAGATCGAGAAGCTTAATATACTTGAGATATAAAGAAGTCCTTGAAAGCTAAAAATCAAATGACGAGTCTATTTCGAATGGCTGAGTGGTGACCAATCGTCCTCCCTAGCATATTCCCGTTCGTGAAGAACATGTTGAGGAAAGAGCTTCCACTACCTTTTTTTTTATAATTAGCTTCCACTATCTAAAAGCTACCCTTTCCTTCTTTCCTTCCGAGCCATCGGAATGGGTCCCATAGCAGGTCAACTCTGCACTTGACCCTCCATGATTCCCGTGAAAACTGCACCTAACCTCTGTACCTAACAAAATGGTACCAATTTTTTTTTAAAATACTATGATGAAGGTAGATATCTGATGCTATAGTTAGATGGTAGTATGGCCCACCTAAAACAAGTTTGGAAGAGACAATTTGTAAACTTGGCTCCTTCCAAGCTTCCCACCTCGGACCTTCAGCCCCCGGCCTCCTTTCTGGCTCCTGCCGCAGCAAGGGCGGGGCTAGAGCGGTGCAGTTGAGGTACCAGGTCCTGTAGCGAAGAAGAAGAAGAAGGGGACTCTGAGGAAATTTCATCACTTCTATGTCAAATGGTCCCAGCTGATTAACCTTGCTCTTCTCTTTCAAATGTGGTTAGCTGCCACTTGACTGCACCTGCCCTTATTGCCCCCAAAGAGCGTTGTTTTTTGTCCCACAATCACCACTCGCGTGGGTGACTTGGTAACCAGTAACCACTACTTAATTACAATTCATCCATTCACAATATGGTTATTAATTAATCTTGATCGAGATTGGTGTATGCTTAGTACCTCACATTTTGGCAGCTAAAGAGTTGTTCATAATGTATTTTCTCTTCTAAAACTAATATAACCAGTCGTTTGACGTATGTACAGGAAATTCAAACTACATAAAAAAAAAATGTACTAATCATCAGCATTTGGTAGTAGTCCAGGTGAAACACTGTAATTGACCGAAAATTCCTTTACTTGTGAGACTTGACTCCATAGTCCAGAGGTCTCTGTTCCCGAGCAGTGATGGAGACCAGCGAAGAAACTTTTCCAAGTCAATCACTCTGTCCAATTTTCTCTGGTCCCTCTTCTCGGCAATTGCATAGCTGATGACTTGGAGACGTCAACCAGCGGTGCCACCTGAGTGTGGCTCGAGCTTGAGCCTTCACTATTATGCAAATTTTAGCATAAGCACAGGAGAAGGCCGACTACGTGTAAATCAGGTTAGAGCAATTTAGAGCTTGGCTTCTAATCAAGCTCTGGCTTATAGCATTGGCTTCAACGTGTCAAGAACGTAATTTTCAGTGAATGGCTGGCTGCATCCATTTGATTGGCTGGAATTTACTATTTTAGAACTCTACGTTCGAGCTATATAAATGAGGCAAGTAGAATTCTTGTGCATGTGCAAGTACACTTGGGTGGCCTAAATGGAGTACTGGCATTCTTGCAACCGCTTCTTTTTGAGTTTTCTCATATTTGTTCATGCGATCTTATGCTCTGTAGCTATTCAGTGTATACCATCAGAGCGAGAGGCTCTTCTCAAGTTCAGAAACAGCCTCTCAGATAAATGTGCAAGTACACTTGGGTGGCCTAAATGGAGTACTGGCATTCTTGCAACCGCTTCTTTTTGTGTTTTCTCATATTTGTTCATGCGATCTTATGCACTGTAGCTATTCAGTGTATACCATCAGAGCGAGAGGCTCTTCTCAAGTTCAGAAACAGCCTCTTAGATGAATCCGACTTTCTACAGTCTTGGATTGATGGCCCAGAGTGCTGAAAATGGAGAGGAATCACCTGCCACAACGAAACCGGGTACAGTACAGTACTGCGGAATTTTGGTGGTCACTTAGACTCTATTTTGCTGGAGCTAAAACATCTTCAATACCTGGATTTAAGTTTTAACTCGTTCTCTGGTGTCTCAATACCCAACTTTCTTGGCTCATTTCGTGAACTAAGGTACTTGAACCTATCCCATTCTGGATTTAGGGGGCAAATTCCTCAGCATTTCGGAAACCTCTCTAGAATTGAAATAATGGATTTCTCAAATTATTTCAACAGTAGAATGGAATTGTATGTAAATAGCCTCCGCTGGGTGTCCAATTTGTACACCTTAAAGATTCTAAACTTGAACTTGGTAGACCTTTCTGCAGCTGGTCATGAATGGGTAAGAGTATTCAGTTCCCTAAATGAGTTGCATTTGCAAAGTTGTAATCTTCAAGGCCTTTTCCGCCCACTTCGGGCTTCAAATTCCTCATCACTTAGGGGCCGTTTGGGGCGTGATTATTGCAAAACATCCAGACTGGATTTTGGATAAAAACTGTAGCATCCAGGTGGATTTTTATATCCAGCTGAAACACGTCCTGAGGTGTTTCAGCTGGATATATAAAATATCCAGATGCTACAGTGTAGCAAAACATCCCTCCTTGAATCAGCTCAATGGTTCATCTCTTCTTTGGCTGGCAAATATAAGCACCCTTGTGTCGGTTGATGCCTCTGGTAATAATATTGGAGGGTCAATTCTTACCGCATTCTCAAAACTTCCCAACTTGGAAGAACTTCAATTGTGGGGAAACTTCATCTAGAAAAATGTTTCAGAGGTTTTCGCCAGTGGCTGGAGCAGAATTAGAGTTTTAGAGATGCGGTGGAATAGGCTATATGGAGAGTTCCCAATTTATGTTCGCAATATCACTTCCCTTACAAAACTTGATTTTTATGGGAATGAAAATATTACTGGAGTCATCCCTTTTTGGATTGGAGGTAACGTACCTGATTCTTTGTCTCCTCAGAAAATTGGAATTTCTTCTCCTGCGTTATATGCTTCTAAGAGCTCCTATTCCAAGCTGTATCGGGCAGTTATCCAATCTGCAAGTGCTTGATCTTTATAGTAATTTTCTACAAGGACGAGTAATAGAAGATCATTTCAAAAGCCTATCCAAATTGACGGCCCTGATCTTGTCATCAAAATTCCTTGGCGTTGGAACTTCCACCTCACTCGGTTCCTCCTTTTCAACTAGAGGTCCTTCTCCTGCAGTCATGCCAAATTGGATCTGAATTCCCTCCTTGGCTTAAAACACAAACTAGAATAGAATACTTAGACCTCTCCAATACATCCATTAGAGGGAAACTACCTGAAGGGATCTTTAGTCCTGCTATAACCTTCTTGAACCTTAGCAAAAACCTTTTTGAGGGACCAATTCCTTCTCCATTATATTCTCCCGACTTTATTGACATATCCAACAATCAATTTAGTGGATCTATTCCACCAAGCTTTGTTCCAGGTGAAGCCTTTCTTGCAGCAAATAACAGAATTAGTGGCACAATACCTTCATTGTGTAACGTCAACACTACAGCACTAGATCTCTCTCACAACAACCTGACTGGAGAAATACCATCCAGCAACCTGGGCAATTGCAGTACTCTTCTTGTGCTTGACTTGAGTGGCAATCACTTATTTGGCAAGATACCGTCGTCATTGGGTCATCTTCAGTCTCTTCAGTCATTGCACCTAAATGATAATAATTTGTCTGGTATGCTGCCTTCATCATTAGTCAATTGTTCACAATTAGAAACCTTTGACATTGGCGCAAACAAATTCACCGGAAAAATTCCTGCGTGGAAGGGAGAAAGCTTCCTCGCCCTACGAGTGCTTCGTCTGAGGTCCAATCTTTTCTCAGGGAAGATACCTTTGGAGCTTGGAAACCATGAGTCTCTTCAAGTGTTAGATTTGGCAGAGAACCAATTGTCAGAATCAATTCCTCATACCTTTGGCAATTTGACTGCAATGCGGACAAGACAGACGTCAAATGTTGAGCTTATTTATGGAAATTATTACCACGAAAGGCTGGTTGTGCATATGAGTGGGCAATCACATATCTACAATAAGACACTTTATCTTGTTACTTGTCTTGATCTATCAGGGAACAACTTATCGGGACAGATACCAAATGAAATTGTAAGCCTTCATGGGCTAATTGTGTTAAATCTGTCTAGAAATCAGTTTAATGGGGTGATACCAAATAACATAGGGAAACTGGTGGAACTGCTGTCACTGGATTTATCTGAAAATAATCTCTCTGGGGTGATCCCTTCCAGCTTATCTGATCTGAATTTCTTAAGTCACCTGAACCTATCCCACAACAATTTGTCTGGAAAGATTCCAACCGGCAATCAACTCGAAACTTTGGTCGACCCAACAATTTATAGCAACAATCTTGGGCTTTGTGGTTTTCCACTCCCTAATAGCTGCGAGGGGAACAAGACAACAGGTGTTGCAAGACCAAGTTTATTGTCAAGTACTAAAAGAAGTGATGGAATTTGGCTTCATGCTGGCATTGGACCGGGCTATGTGACAGGACTTTTGTGTGTATTGGGGGTTTTGGTATTGAAAAGATCCTGGAGGATTGCACTTTTTAAGATTCAAGATCATGCCACGGGCTTTATTTCTGTTGCAGCAATAGTAAGCATTTCAATGCTCAAGAGGAAATTTGTTAGAGATTAACGTGGCATAGAGAAGCAACATGTGTGGAGATTTAGGCAGCCCATTGAAACAGGTACGTTTTGCGAAGTTATCATTCAAGCTTTCTGTTTTTAATTATTCAATATTAAATTCTCTTGTATTGTGGACTTTACTGATTGGAACATATATGGTGGAAAGGAAAAATCTACTCCACGTCATTTGTTTGCTAAAGCAATTCTCCAACAAGGGCGCCAAGTCATGGATGCATTTGGTTTCCAATGCATAATGATAAGAAAGTGCGAATTTTTGGCTGATTTCTGGTTGATTAGAGTTATTTTCCATTCTGTTTGTCTCAGTTCCTTCTTAGGATTAGTTATCAAGTTTCTCCTTCTTGTATTTTCTTTTTTATTAGGCTTGTTATGTATTGCTAAACATCTTTGTAATGCCTCAGTTTTGGTTGATATATATTTTCAATTATTAAAAAAAAGATGCACGGGTGGAGTAGTATATTAAATGGAAGTAACATAAAAAATAAAAAATGTAATGAGAAGAATGACAGCATGATAATCCAGTTTTAAAACATGACAAGGGAAGATGAGAAAAACCCTCATGACATGGAATTACGAATAATTTACATCTACAGCATTTTAGATAAAATGCATTCAAAGAAGTGGTTTTTTTGTTTCCATTTGATTGTAATAATGGTAAAACATACTCTTTGGAACTATTCTTTCCTTGCAACTCATTGATTTGACAGTATTTTGGAAATCATCCACATATGTCATGCGCAATGAAAACCCAATGGGAAATTGTCGACCAGAGAAAGGTAGATGGTTATGTTGGCATTGGACATTGAAGATCCACTCAAACAGGATTGCTCCGTAGCAGTTCTGTTAAGAAGCTCACGCATGAAAGCTGCTCTGCTAAGCTGGAACTCTGTAGGATCCTTATTAGAAGGGCTTTCACTTCTTGACATGGCTGGTCTCAATGGAGCACATGAGTCCTATCACTATTGATCCATCAACATATCACTCTCATATAGATCAGATCTTGATCTGAAAATTTCCATTTTTTGGGGTCGTGCTTGTTCTAAACAACTACAAACCACTTTTTTAACATCCAACAGGCGATCATGATCATGCACTCGAAAACACAATTTACCCATTCTCGAAGATAGGTGGCTACAGCATCTGCAGTTAGATCATTGTTCCTTCAACCACTTACAATTTCCAGCACAACAACTCCATAGCTAAATGTGTCAACCTTTTCACTCAATTGGCCTTTGATTACATACTCAGGTGCTGCATACCCACTGCAAAATTACATTTGATCAGTTATTGTCAAATTTACATGAACTACTTGAGAAGTGCTGTTTGGTTTCAAATGTCAGTAACTCGTCAATATTGATTGCAGAAATCTTAGAAACTGGAGAGAATTAAAGAAGAGAAATGATTGGACTCACTGGGTTCCTGCAAGCCTATTGCGAACCTGGCTGCTGTTCTCTGGTAAGAGTCTAGCTAGTCCAAAATCAGCCACTTTGGGTTGGAAGTCATCATCAAGTAGTATATTGCCAGGTTTGATGTCTCTGTCGTATCCGGACATGGAATTCCTCATGAAGATATGCAAGCCCACGAGCGTGCCAAGGATTATGTCATACATTTGCTTCCAATTGGGCGTTTGTCACCTGTAGTGTATTAAGATCAAGTGAGTGTCAATTCCTAATGTGTTGTTAAAATTATTACATTTAGCAAAAACAAAAAAATTATAAAAATCGAAGATAATTAGAGTGCAACCTGTACATCTTGCTGTGCTTGCACCAAAAGCATTGCGAGTGGTCGGATTGAGATCCAACAGTGAGCGCCCATGCAGGGGGCAAGTGGATAATCCAAACCTGCCTGCCCTGTATTAGCGCACATTGCCCAGTATCAACATTATGGTCAATGATACTCCCCCGACGATAGTAGTTCATTTCTGGTTTTTTCAATGACACTTTTGGAGTGGAATAGGAGATAATTGTTTAATACCTGTGTATATAAAACATAATCATTTATTAGAAAATGCACGGTAGATCATCTCAGTTATTAGGGAAAACTCCCTTCCATTACCCTTGAGTACTACTGCTCAACAGGAATGGACTAGCAACATTTCCTTTGCAGTTAAATAATTTCATGAGTACTGACTTCGAGCTTTGGAAAGGTTAAGCATATATGTGAAGTACACATTAACCAAATTCAATTGTCATGCTCTCATATTACATAGTTATCATAGTAAATTGCACTTAACTCTATGATCTGTGTGGAAACTGCACATAACCCCTCTCACCTATCAAAAATTGTATATATATTGAAGTTTTTACGTGTATCTGTTAATAGCATAACTCGGACAAAATGGTACTAAACTTTAAAATACAAAGATGAAGGTAGATTTCTGATGCTACAGTTCGATAGTAGTATATCCCACCTAAAACAACTTATGTAAACTTGCTAAAAAAAGGTTTAAGAGGTCTTTGAAAGAGCCAATTCGTGAACTTGGTTTTTGAGTTTGGAATTGTAATAGACAAGGGTGAAACTTTCTTTAAATGTTTAAATGTGATCAGATGATCACCATCTATTAGGGTATGAGTTATGGGGTTTTAATAGTGGAGTTTTCAATAAATGAATGGGGTTATATGCAGTTTTCAATAGGTCATGGTGGATAAGTATAAGCCTATAAGGAGGTTGTAGACAATAGGGAAAATCGTATGATATTATTATAACCCGAAACAAAATGAAAGCTATATGGTACCTCTTATTTGCAATCATCATCATTTGTTTATCTCAGTTATCTGGGGTCGGCGGTACCTCTTATTTGCTAAATAACAATAAATTCAGTGCAATTGTGGGAGAGAAGATAAAAACCTACTACACACACTTGAAGTTTTAAACTATACCTTCCCATATAAATTATGTTTCTTTACAGCATCTCAGGCACACAAACAGGAGAATCAGAGCCATTAAAACAGCAGCAACTTCGATTGTGCCCCCAATGATCAGAGTCTTAGAAGTTCCTGCGAAGTGTTGATTCTGGTAATCCGATTCAAATTTGCTATTAAAACTTAGCTTATTACAAACTTCCCTTAGCATATTACAAATTTTCCAGAGTATCTAGATTCCACAGCTATCCCATGGCAGTTTTTAGACCACAACTTTAGGCTCTTTTAATCAGTGCCATGAAACATAATCAGTTCAAAATCTTGATAAATTGACAGTGGAAATTAGATACAGTATTCGCCGTTTCCCTGTCCAGACTCCACCAGAGTAGACCTCTCCATTCTATTTGGAATCTCCCAATTGCTTTTAGTACAGGAAAGATTGATATGTACTCCCATCGGAATTAGTAGTAACATTTGGTTTTCGAAAATGAACTGCATTGGAATTGTTAGTAACATTTGGCTTCGCAATATACACAACCATTCATTTTCGGAGAACAAAACATTACTACCAACGACAAATGGAGGGAGAATTCGAAACAGGTTCAGGTGACATTTTTTTAGGGTAATAAACCAAACACCTTTTCGTTGAACCAAAAACACCCTTCATTTCTTCTGTTCCTACTTCTACACCTCACATAGCTCCATGGAGTTAGATAATGAATGCTTGATTTCCCATTTTGTAGTCAAAGGGTAGGATTATTTAAAAAATGTTCAAATTTTACTACATCATCATTTTCCATATGTACTCCTCATCCAGAAGCAATCATAATATTTGATTTTGCAAAATGAAATATGTCCGGAATTATTAGTAACATTTGGTTTTCCAAAATGAACAAACTCAGGTGACATCTTTTCAGAGTAATAAGAACAAACACCTGTTAATTCTTCTCTTACCACCGCTGGACGACCACTGGATAATGAATTATTAATTTCCCATTTCGCATTGGTCTTCTTGGGTTAGACTCATATAGAATTTAAGAAGAAGGGTAGCTCCATTCATCTAGAACTGAAGAGAGATTAAGGGTGTGAGACAAGGCACAACTCAGTATCTTTGAAGCTTTGCCACTGGCCTTTGCAGCCATAAGAGGCTAAAGAGCTTTTCTAGAGAATGGACTACTGGCACTTGAACCTCATCTCCAATGCCATTCGGTGATGGTTCCATCAATGGGCCTTTTGGTATGGACAATGATATTCCTACATCAGTCTTCCTTTAGCACTGAATGTCAGTGAATGAAAAACTGATGTAGGGGCATCATCATTTGCATGTAGGGGCATCATCATTCGTTGGGGCTCGATTCACCGCTCGTCGGAGGTCGTCAGAATGTCGCCGGAGGCATCTTCCTGCCGGTGCGTTAACGTCGTCTACATCAACCTATCGTCGCAGCCGATCGCTAACGATCATCGAGGGAGATGCTTGCTGGTGCGTTAACATCGTCGACATCAACCTATCGTCGCAGCTGATCGCTAATGATCATCGAGGGTCACCGGAGGTCACCGGCCATCACTGACTCCCCCCCTTTTACTGTTCATCATCTTCAATCCTCCCTCTCGGCTCCCTCTGTCCGTTTCTCTGTTTTAAAACACAGAAGATGGCTCCTGAGTGCTGCATCACTAATCTCTATCATTAGGGATGAAGATGGGGGGGTCATTACAGCAACTTTGCTCAAGTTAGTGGTAGGAGGAAGGGGAACTAGATCCGAAAGGGAAGTAACTCATGTATCTTCTTATATTTTTACTTGTGGCTACATAGTTGATACTCTTTTTATATGAGAGGGGCAAAGGAAAAGGCAACAATTTTTCATTTTTTGTTCAAAAAGAGGTGCCAAAAATATTAAAAGCAACCACGATTACCACAAGAGCAATATACGAAAAAGCCTCGTACCATGGTTGTCCGCCCTGGGGGGTGATAAAATTTATAAGAGATTTAGAATGCATGTAGGATTACGACAAAGTTCATGGTTTTTGTATTCCAAACCGTAGTAGACCATGAATTTCCTTTGAGATTTCCTGTTAAAGAGTGGATGAGAAGAGGTCAAATGAAAGAAAAAAATCATATGACAGATTTCTCAAGAGAATAAATCATATAGGCAACCCTTAGGACAAGAGATTCTTCAAGAGAATAATTCTTAAACGAGAGAAAGTTAGGACAATCCCACACGAGAGAAGATCCTAATTAAAAATCACCCGAAGCTTATCAGAAGATTTTAGGTAGAAAGCAAAAAAAAAAGAGAAATTATAGGATGAATTCCATAAGAGAGTAAGTCCTATAAGAATCACCTTGAATAGATTAAGGTATAAAGCATGAATAGAAGAAAAAAAGTATTAGGAGAATTCCATAGGAGAATAGTCCCAAGAAAGGCAAATGCATGGACCGTAAGACTGACCGGTTTTAGGTGGTATTGGATTTAAAATGTGAAAACCTGCCCAATTGCTCAACATCTCCTTTTCCCCGTCGTCAAGGCCAATTGGGCAGGCATGGGAAGAATTTTAGATCCTACCAATTACATCCTCCCTCAAATACTCCACAAATAGAATGCGGCCATATTCGCATTCTATTGGCCAGGATATAACTTGGAAGATGTATAATTTTTCCGGCCGTAGTTCTTCTCAAGTAGGCCCCATAAATTGAGCGTTCTAAGTTTCGCATGGTTTGAGTATGTCTTGTTCATGCCACAAACCATTGCAGTAGGAGGAATAATATTTTCCCCAGGCAAGAAATTGCTCGTGGATGAAAATCATCCCATATTATTTGTTCTATTTCTTATTAACCTCATAGCAATTAGTGGATGGAGTATAAAGGGTTAGTTGGTTTTAAATTGTATATTTTTCTTAAACATCACACTTCATGGGACAATTGAAATGGGATGGACGGATTACACTTCTTTTGGGTTATTTCATGTACCTAATTCCTTGTTCACTCTTCCTTCTTTTGGATTGTTTAGGTTGTTTTGGCTCGAACTTGAAATTTCAATTTCAAGTTAGAGCCGATTTCGTGCCGAATTGAGTTGAGTCACTTTAGCTCACGAGTCTGATTTAGTTGATTTTGAATTTCATGTCCACATTCCGGACAATAAATATGGGAAGGAGAAACTATTATATGTGTTCAAATTAGTTTGAATCCATAGTTGTTAAAAAATGGTTTTAGTTCTCATAAGACACATTACCTGACTCTTTCAAACACAAATGCTGATGTAATTATATGAAAAGATGAAAAAAGATATAAAATATAATAAAACTTGAGATGACGGACATAAAATAACAAAATTTATCAAATAATATATATTAAAATAAATAATAACCGATGAGGAAAGAAGAAAATTTATTTTCCAATCCGATTATCTGACATTCCACGTCGGCACTTGTGTAATCTTTTTTTTTTATCCTTACCTAAAAGGCATCACTAGAAGCAACACCTTACATTTTGTTTCAATTGACACCTTACATTTTGTTAACCTTTTTGAAATGCGAAATGACACATTCGTTTTAGCTAAAACGAAGGCGGGTCAATGCCACACTGCCACCTACATGGCATGAAAGATTACCGGATCAAAAAATAAATTTCATTCTTTCCCAATCGTTATTATTTATTTTAATATATATTATTTAATAAATTTCTCATTCCATAGATAGAGTTTAATATATGTCTGCACATACAGAAAAAAAATACAAATAGTAATTTTTAACTTTTCTCAAGCTTTGAGTTAAACTCAAGTCCAGTTGAGCTTTCAAGTCAGCTTTAACACCTTTAGTTCCATCATACATCCGGCTAGAATGTAAATTCTAGCAAAAGGTCAAGCCTAAGATTTAAGAAGCCATCAGGGGTGTATTGGAGCAACAGGGCATTCCTTCTCTTGGGGGCTTTTGCTTTCAACTAGTTCACAATCAGGAGAGTCATGCCCTAAAATTCTAAACCTCAATTAGAGCGTGGAAACAACCAATCACAGAAGGTCATGAGGTCATAATCTCGGGGAGTGACTGAATACTCGAACGATCTCATTCCAAATATTATAATTGAAATTTACAAGATTAATATGACTGAACAATATCTAAGTATTTAATATTAACATAACATTAAAAGCAACTACTTATTCTATTACAGCAGTTTAAAAACTCAATAAATCAAATGTCAGGTTCGGGCACACTGGCCAACCAACCAGTCAAACAAAGACAAACATAAATAACACTAAAAATAATTCTTCAACTTCAAGCTTTAGCCATTTTTAGCAGCTCCAAGAATTTATACATGATGCATGAGTATTCTAGAGGAAATACCCAATAGGATTCAGAAGAAACATCACGTTTTAATGAAAAATTTCAAAGTTCAACAGAATCAAGAATTGGAAATACAGTGCTTACCTTACCTGAATATTGACCGTACTTAAAGATAATAACAGTTCATGGTATGGATAGAATAATCATTCAAGACTCCAAACGTTCAAGCAGAAAAATAAGAATAAGTTCATACTCCAAGCATATAAAGTATAAGGAAACATCAATTTCTGCTCTCAGGTCAGTTCACTTCCCCTATGGACTTCTATACCAGAACATCCTAGAGGTTCTTCAGAGGAACCCGACCATGCGTCTAGGGAAGCTGGCCCTATCGGTGCATACGGGCACAATGGGCGGAGACTACAAGATCTTCTGTAATATCTTGTAATCTAATAACGTGCAAATGCTTTCAACGGTTGAACTACAGAGGTTCAATAATAATCAGAGATCACTATGGATCTAGCAATGGCTCATGAGCATACTATGATTCCATTTCAGAGAGATATTTACCAAAACTCTTAGTGGAGAAGCAGTTTACATGGAACTGAATCAAGTTGTCACCCACATAGGTTGTATCATCTAGAGACTCACTCAAATATCTTCTAACTCACAGAGGAGTATTATGGAGATTTCAATATCTTGATCAGTGTAGACTCACATATGACTGATCACAGAAGTTTACAATTTCAATCACCAGATAACTCATAACTGAAAACTTAACAGACAGTCAATACGCTAAATACCTTCATCATGCATAGCCCTAAGTATTAATCATGGTGTCGTGGATCGAATGAACCACGATTAATACTTCACAACACAGCAAGATGGTAGGGTTCAAGAGTTTAACCCTAACCAAAGATTTCATGGTTCAAAGCTATTTTTCAAAACAAGTGACTTGTAGTGCACTGTAGAAGAATTCAACACTGGCAATCCACTTTCCAGACTTACTGTTATTGTAGACATTACCAACCCAATCATACAGTATAAGGTTAGTAATAGCATAGTTGACCAAATCTTACAGTTTTAATAAATAGTAGAACCTTAAACTTTAAACACATTGCACCGTTATATGCACAACATACCACTTCCTATGAACACTACGACCTGTATAGTGCTTATTTTATTTTGAACTTTTTATAGCAAATAGCCCTGGATACTAGTTTCTAACCCAACAAATATCATATTTTCCTGATTTTTATATGATTAGTTATTAATTTTTTATTATTGCTCGTTGGCATAGAAATAGTTTTGGCCAAGAGCAATTAACTTAATTCCTTTTGATTAACCAATGAGAATAACTTATTCCCGTGATTAAAATAATTTACTGACATCCACTACTCAACCCTCAAGTCCTTTACAGAGCCCAACAGTTCTGCCATTAATTAGTTTCTTTCATCTTAAGGGTTATTCTTCAATACTAGTTAGCATATACATAGGTAATCTCCTTAGCACTCACATTAACCCAACAAGACAACCTTTTTCAAACAGTGAACACAATAGACACGATCTGAATATGACAAAAAAAGGAACACTTTTAAGCATCAGTAGGTTCGAATCACCATAGTTGAAGCAATACACCAATTATGACTCGAATTAAGAGTACTTACATGAATTAGATCGAGCATACCCTAGATTCAAAACAAATGGATTAAGAAAGGTGCCAGCTTTAAGTGGACAGCATTGCACAAAATAGAATAGCATGAAACAAGGTCCATTCAGGGTCAATTACAATGAGGATGTCTTCCATGGTCTAGCACGTGAAGAATTAAGGTATAGTGATCATATAGAATCAATTAATCACTCACATAATATGCCAATCAATATTGAATCCAATAGACAACTCCATTATCAAAATCACTAGCAATATAATAAGACCATCACACTCATAATCCACACGACATGTTGATAATGACATACAAAATTCAATATCAGTTGTAGGGAAAAAGATAAATCATCCTACTTCATCGATGACAAACTGATCGATTCCTCTAGTGTGCCTTGAACTCTTCTTCATGAAACCTCTTCCGCTTTAGCGATCCACCACAAATCAAAGCAAGTAATAAGGAGAATTTGGCCGCTGTCTGGTTTGAGAGAGTAGAGGAGAGAAGAAGCACTCAACCACTCACCACAAGACGATTGCAAAAAGGGGTGCCCGCCCTCCAATTTCCAAGTTTAAATAGGTGGTTTCTTCTCCAACCAAATCAAATCTCCACCGTTGATCTCTCTTACATCCAACAGTCACGAATGTCTAGCAAAGGAGAGTCTCCTAATGCCCAGACGTGCTCTACCAATTTCTCCCAATTCAGTTAGGATTTCACAATAATTAAGGATTGAAATCTCTTAATTTCGGTTAGCATAACCACTATGGTACTCAATCTTAATGCCAATTTGAACGCCCCATTTATAACAAGGAAACGTCTCTTATTAGCTATGGAGAAGGTAATATAAAATTTTCATTCAGTTAAGATGGATTCTCTCCATGCTTACCAAATCCAACGTGGTAACTTCCTAATTGAATTACAATTTCAATCGGTTTTCAATTAGGAATCAAAATCCAATCTTCTTCCATGACTTGCTCCCTCAATCAAGGCAATCTAATTATGCCACATCACCTACGTGCACACTATTCCCAATTCAACAAGATCTCAAAAACACCAAAATCACAAACTGCCTAAACCAGTGCGATCGATCACATCTCTCTGGCAATCGATCGGGGCACACAAAAATGCAAGTCACAATAGATATGATCGATCGTTTTGTAAGGCGATCGATCGTGAGAACAAAATAAAAAATCACAGTAGATATGATCGATCGTCACGCCAGAGATCGATTGCATTAAGCCTTCAATTGGCTACAAAACTGACCCAATCGATCGCTTCTCTCTGGCGATCAATTGCGTCCAAAATTTCTGCAATTAAAAATCTTTTTAATGAAATTTCAAATTTCACAAAATCTATAGCAATGGGAAGAGTACCTTGAGTATTTTAACAATAGCTCCCGCCATCTCACCGATCAAAAGACCCGCTTGACAATTCAATTTTTTTTTTCGGGTATAACAAGGTGCACACAGTAGCTATCTCACCGATTGAAATCAAGTGTTAAAAGTGAATGGGTATAAGAGGTTAGTTCGGATGAATGTATAGTGCTACCCATTGACACCAAAATGTGGGACCAATAAAAGAATAGCTTCCACAATGAATCTTATATAAACCTTGATTATGCTTTAAAAGTGGCTTACCTTCCATATTGGTGTGATCCATTTGTATTAAAAGTATTAAGGCACTTAAAGAATAAAATGCTTTGTAGAAAACATGAAAGGCTAGAGACTTTCGCACACTTAATTAAAATGTTTATGCTATGTCACCCGCAAATGTAAACACATTGCCCATATACTTTTAGCAAATACAATTGAGTAATTTTGTGTTCCAAATATAGAGACACATTTTTCTTTAAATGTAAATTTCACATTCTAACTGATTCCATCTAGAAGAACCAGAAAATTTATGCACATAAAGAAATAGGTAATGATATTACTACACTTTTCTACTCCATTTTCATGCTCTGCTTCTGTGGCACCAAATCACAATTTCGGCCCATGTGGTGAAGAGTGGGTTTATGGGTTGACACACCAACCAAATGGTGCAAGCATGAAGGAGTAGGAAAATGGAGTAGAAAAGTCTAGTAATAGCATCACCCAAACAAAATTTGACATACCAAGATAGAAGAACTATTAAACAAAGGAATAAGTTAATATGTGCCCAGGCGAGATGCTTGCGTAGCTCATTGCGTATTTCAGCAGGCAGGCAGGATTAAGAATATTTACATGTTCCCCATTCATTCGCCATGCAATCATGATAGTGTGACCAAAAAGCGCCCAACCCATGCACATATAACAGGGCTCGGTGTAACACCCGAAAAAAAATTGGTATACTTACTAAAACTGACTGATCTAAAATACGAAATTTTGATGCTTGTTTTTGCTATGTTTTGTAATTTGGGGTTAAAGTATGCGAAGAAAGCTTTCCAACGCCTCTGATGGTGTGCAATTCAGAGTTAGGAGCAAAAAATTATGCTAGTTTGAATTTTGATATGCAATCGAGGTACGCGATCGATCGCCGGGGTACGCAATTGAATCTAAAAAATGTTGTTTTTAGGAATCTTAATTAAAGTAGATATTAAATCCTAACTAATCAAGGAAGATTAAATTTAGGATGTCCCTTCCAGCTATGGTGAAGCTTCTAATGAGAGGATTGAAAGATTGGACTAGGAAAATATCTAAAAGAAAAATATCTTAGTTGGTATAGGCATAAGGTCTATATAAACACATGAGGGGACTAACTTGTGTATTATCACAATAGAGAGTTTGTGAACACCCCAGCCTTGTTTTTCTCTCTTTCTCCCTTGTTCTAACAATCATTTCACCCTTCTTCTTCATTCAAGCCTTGTCACATTCGAAGGAGAGAAGGTCTCGCCCGTAGAGAAGAAGATAAGCTACGTTGGACGTGCAGTTGTCGTTCTACAAAAAAAAGTAGGATGGTTTTGCCTGCTAAATTGTTCAGAGTCTTATTGATGTTTTCCCTATACTTGCGAGTTTGGATTATTGTTGTTGACTAACCTTTCTGTTTATGTGAAGTAAACCTTGTGATCAGTCCTTCAGATATTATATATTCCTATTTCTATTGAGTAAACCTTTCTTCACGCTGTTTATTGTGTCTTTAGTGGATGTTTGCATCCTATTGAGTATTTCTACGAAATATTCATACATCCTCTAATGTAAGCGTGAAAGATCAGTGATTCAGGACAATTGCAAGACATAAAGGTGACGTGGAAGTGTGAAGATAGATGGTTAGAAAAATTTTAGTTATTTGCTTAGTTTGATAAACTTGATGATATTACTGGTCAATGTGTGTTATAACTTTTATGATTTCTTTTGGTTGACAATTATTACTATTTGATGTAATACAGACGAAGTAAGTTTTATTTAATACATTTATAATATTTTATTTTTGAGATTTGATGATGAATTCCCATGTTCTTGAGTGATCTTAGTATTGTCAATGGCACATCATTTTGAGATGATATAATTGACCAACTTATTTAATTATCCAAAGTTGCGTGCCAGAGTTCCTACCTCACCAAGATAGTATTGATGAAGACTTTTGCACTCCCATCGAGGTAAGGGATTTTGGGGCATGACACTCAGTGACAAATAGAGGGAGTTTGCAAACAATATACCCCCTTTAAGGCTCTCACTGGCCGCTGCAAATTTGTTCTCCAAAGTGACCTCCTCGACAGCATGAGCAGCGGTAAACAACTGGGAACACCATAGCAACAAAATTAAAACTTTAGATGATGGAGGAAATAGATGCAAAACAATTGCCAGATAAAGGCTAAAACATGAGTAAACTCCTGGTGCTTGACTAGTATCGGATTTTTCTGTGTAGATGGTAAAGACACATGTACATCAGACCTAATAGATTTATTTTCAAAAAATTGATAAAAAAATATTCCCTCTGTCAAAAATATCTGCCCTCATAAGAAAACCAAAATGAACTGCTTTAGTATTTTTTGCACTCACCTGATTTAAAAACTCGTCTAGTCTTCTTGAGAGGCATATAATGCTTCCCTCAAAAATTTCACTCATTTCATTAACTTCAGCAAAGGTTGCACCCTTAAAAACAAAAACCAGTAAAATAATTAAATTAACAAATGTCATGGGTGCATTACAAGCTATAAATAAGTCAACATCTAATAAACAGTGCATTAACTGTTTCTTCATGCTGCGACTTGTTGCACACAAGTTGAGAAGTACTCAACTTGTTTCGGGTCATATGGGGAAAAACCTGGTTAAAAAGATGTTTAATTGACGGTAATAACTAAAAGGGAAGTTGTAAAGCTAGCATTAATACGTGGCATCAAATCAAAATGATGTGGACCAGTTTGAGATAAAAACTACAGCAACAACGTCACATAAAATAGCATCTATCTTGTTGCAAGATAGTGGACATCTAGGATCCTGGAAATTAATATAGTGAATCACCAATTGATGGTACACAAGGTGGAAATTAATATGGTGAATCACCAATTGATGGTAAACAAGGTGGCTACAACTCCCTTGATAGGTTCATTCCTTCAATTACATATTTAGCTGCACTTTTATGTACGACTTATTTTTCACCAATTTCCTAAAGCACTAGGGTTTATAAGCTTCTCCATATCCACCCTGCAGACTGAAATTCTGCACAGCAATAGTACAGATATCAAAGATAAACAACCGACTTCAAAATAGAGAAACCCCCCTAACTCATATAGAAAAGAGAAACAATTTAAAAGCATGTAACAAAAAGAGGTCTTAGTACAAGATATGAAAGGTTATAAGCTAAAAAAAGGTAAAAAAAAAAAAAGAAAGTTCACTGATCTCAAACCTTTGACCAGCAATAAATGACATCCATAAGGTACGGTCGTCCAGTTGATTCCACATTTATCTCCAACTTGCACTCACATCGTATCTAGATGAACACATACATCCACCCCATTCAGATACATATGTTCATCAATTTGCATGATAGGATCAAGATGGTGCGCCAAGAAACTGATATGCCTCTGCAATTTTCCATGCAGTTTCTTGAAGTTGTGCTAGTGGCTTTGCCAACTCAGTTCTCAAATTTATTTGCTCATTGGACTTATCTCCAGGTATAAAACAACTAGCAAGAGCTGCAACATGATGATGATCAAGATCATTGAATGTGCCTAACAATGTAAAGGGCCAAACTTTGTTATTTATCAAAATATGACAAAGTTGTAGTCAACAAACAGATTGAAACTCCAGTTCACCATTGAACATTAGCTCAGTAATGAGTAGTTCATCCCCAGTTTCTATCAAGCAAGCAGCCCTTCCTTTCAATTGTACAACACCATCAGAATCAATATGCCCCAGCCTCCTCAACACTCTTGCGCAGTTTTTAAGTTCCATCACGAAATTTCTGAAGCTAATGCAATAAAACACAAAGAGGTGAACAACGAGATATAAAAAGTCAATACACTTGCCTAATCTCTAATATTCTAAATCATCTGTTAAGCAGGTTTAGTGTGAAGTTTCTAAACTGTCGTACTCCTTTCTATTTCATTGTAGGCCATATATATACATCAGTACAGGTGAGTATATTAAGGGATATGATCCCTTACAATCAGGTTAGTTAGTAACAATGAACTAGTCAATAAAAAACTAAGTCTTTGACTGCAACTGTGAACGTGGTGATGATAGTCCCTTAATATCCGCACAGCCCCCCTCAAGCTCAGCTGTAGTAGAACGCAGGTTGAGCTTGGACCGAAGATATATGAAACGTGGAGAAGGGAGAGATTTGGTGAAGATATCTGCCACTTGGTGAACACCTGGAATGTGACGAAGCTGGATAGAATTCTTGAGCACATGGTCCCGTACAAAGTGAACATCAATGTCAATGTATTTAGTTCTCCCATGGAATACTGGATTGCGAGCCATATGAATGGCACTCATGTTATCACATAGAAGTAGGGGAGGACGAGGAATCGGGATGTGGAGATGGCGAAGAAGATATTGAAGCCATAAGATTTCAGCTGTAGTAGAAGCAACAACCCGATATTCAGCCTCTGAGCTTGAGTGGGACACCGTTGATTGTTTCTTAGCACCCCAAGAAATTAAATTGGGACCAACATAAACGGCATACCCAGTAGTGGACCTCCGGCTATCAGGGCATCCAGCCCAATCAGAGTCCATGTAGGCACGAAGAGAGAGATGAGAAGACTTGTAGAAACAAAGACCAAGTGTGAGAGTCCCCTTGATGTATCTGAATATCCGCTTGACAGCTTCAATGTGAGCAACACAGGGAGCATGCATAAATTGACACACATGATTAACAGCATAGGCAAGGTCTGGATGGCTCAATGTTAAGTATTGCATGCTGCCAACCATTTGCCTATACAAAGTAACATCCGGAAGCAAAGGAGAGCCATGCGAGGAGAGGTGAAGTTTGGCAATCATTGGACTTTTGGAGGGTTTGACACCGGACAAGCCAAAACGATCCAATAGCTGGAGTGCATATTGAGCTTGAGACAAAATAGTAGAGGACAGAGTGCGAATAACCTGCATGCCAAGAAAGAAGGTGAGTGGACCAAGATCTTTCATGTCAAAGGCAGCTGTGAGCTGGAGAAGAAGCCGTTGTAGGTCTGAAGTAGAATTCCCTATTATGATAATATCATCCACATATATGAGTAAGAAGATAACATGCTAATTATGCTGCCAAGTGAACAGGGAAGTGTCAAATGGACAACTGGAGAAGCCAATATGGGTAAGATATGTGGTGAATTTAGTGTACCACGCCCGGGGAGCCTGTTTGAGCCCATAAAGTGCTTTATGCAATTTGCAAACATGATTGGGGAAATTAGCATGAAGAAATCCTGGAGGTTGTTGGAGGTAGACTTCTTCCTGTAAGTCACCTTGAAGAAAAGCATTCTTCACATCAAGCTGTCGTAAGGGCCAATTGAAGCTGGTGGCGAGTGCAAGGAAGAGCCGTATGGTGGTGGCTTTGACAACGGGACTGAATGTTTCATCAAAATCAAGACCTGCTTGCTGATTATATCCCTTTGCAACCAAACGGGCTTTATATCGATCAACTGAACCATCCGCTCGAGTTTTAATTCGGAACACCCACTTGGAACCGACCACATTCATAGATGGCCGATAGGGTACGAGTGTCCAGGTATGATTGCTTCTAAGGGCATGGATTTCTTCAGTCATGGCAGCCACCCAAAGTGGATCACGAGAGGCTTGACGAAAGGAGGAAGGCTATGGTGGTAAATGGGGCGAGGCAGCAAGCAAGGCAGATGGTAAGGGATGTCGTGTAGACAAGAGGGCCTTGGACTGCAGAGTTCCGGCGCGGGATCGTGTCACCATAGGATGGAGTGGACCAGATTGGGCAGGAAGGCTGGTCACAGGAGTAGTAGAGGCGGCTGGAGAAGCACGATCAGAACTTGAGGTGGAATTAGAGTCGTGCACTGGGAGGCAACAGGAGGAAGGATGGACCTGCTCACGAACATAGGCTGGCAGCATCGGGGAGGGGGCAAGAGGATCCAATCCCCCAGCCAGCGCAAGACATGGAGAAGCGGCTTGGTGCACAGCATGGGAGGGCGAAGAGGTAGCAGGGTCCATGGCCGGAGATGGAGCAAGGCTGGCAGCCCGACTAGAAGAATTGCTATGGGCAAGGAATGGCGGAGTAGTGCTGGATGCACGGCCAGAGCACCCTAGAGTAGGGAGAGGAGCGGTGCCAAGGGCATGGCTAGGGAGAAGAGTACCCGGTGCGGGAGGAGGGACAGTGCCGGAGGCACGGCCAGAGGACCCCGGAGCAGGGAGAGGAGCGGTGCCAAGGGCACAGCTAGGGAGAAGAGTACCTGGAGCGAGAGGAGTGACAGTGCCGGAGGCACGTCCAGAAAATGGGCGACGCTCATAAGTGATACCCCAACGAGCAGAGTCAGGGAGAGGGGATGAAGAAGGGACGTCCAAGTTTAATTCTTGTAGACTACGACTCATAGAGAACAGACAGGGGGACGAGGGTGAGGGGAAGTGAAGGAAGGAAGAGCTTGGACGGGGGTAGTAGAAGGGCAAGTGGACTCATTGAAAGTGACATGGCGGGAGATATATAGGCGGCCAGAGGAGTGATCAAAGCAACGATACCCTTTGTGGTGAGAGGAGTAGCCCAGGAAAATACAACAAACGGATCTGAAGTCCAGTTTGCCTCTCCCAAAAGGCTAAAGACATGGAAAACATGCACATCTAAAAACTCGGAGGTGATCATAAGACGGAGAAGCACCAAAGAGTAATTCATAGGGTGTCTTACCTTTGAGGGAGGCTGAGGGTAAACGATTAAGAAGATATGTGGCAGTGGAAAAGGCAAATTGCCAAAATTGTTTGGGCAATTTACTATGAGCTAAAAGAGCTAATCCAATATCTGCAATGGACCGATGTTTTCTCTCTGCAAGGCTATTTTGTTCAGGGGTGACAGGACAAGAAAGGAGATGAATAATGCCAAGTGTTTTGAGATGAGTAGTAAACTTATGATTCACAAACTCATCCCCGCCATCTGTTTGAATGGTTTTGACGGTCGCCCCATATTGACGAGTGATAAGGGTGAGAAATTCTATAAAAATAGAAGGGACATCCGATTTTCGTTTAAGGGGAAAAAACCACGTGTATCGTGAGCATTCATCTACAACGAGGAGATAAAATCGGTAACCATCTAGAGAAGTAACAGGAGAAGGACCCCACACATCAGAATGTAAATTGGCAAAACAAATATTGGAATAAGCAGCTCGTCGTTGAAAAGGAAGCTTAGACATTTTTCCAAGTTTGCAACTATGGCATACATGTTTATTGAGATTGTTAGACAAATGAAGAGTAGAAGCTAAAGACTGCATGACTTTCGACGACAGATGGCCGAGTCGTGCATGCCAGATGTCACCATGGACTTTATTGGCCAAGAGACTGATGATAGATGGAGTTGAAGAGGACTGAACTTGATAAAGGCCGCCTGATCTAGACCCGGTCATGAGTCTTGTCCGTCTGCAGGTCCTTGACATGAAAACCCCATGGAAAAAATTGAAAATAACAAGAGTTGTCAGTGGTATATTTAGAGACAATGAGAAGGTTTTTGGTAAGCTGTGGAACTAAAAGAATATTTTCTAACCGAGCAGTGGAAGATGACACTGAGCCAGTATGAGAGATAGGTAATGAATGGCCATTACCAACAAGAACAGAGTCATGACCACCTGTGAGGGATGATTTTTCATGAGTCCTATGATGAGTAGCTCCTGTATCAGGATACCAAGCATCATCGGCTGCTTGATCATTGAGGTGGAGGGCGGCAAAGGATTGAGCTTGATCATTAGAACTATCATGCGGGGCTTGGCAGACGTCGGCCTTGTGATTAGGATAGCCACAGCGGTAGCAGTAGACACTATTGTAATCACCATTGATCAGGGCAGCCCGCGAGCGGCCACGACGAGAAGAAGAGGATCCTCGCCCACGAGTACTTTCACGGCGACCACGAGGAGATGTGTTTTGGCCCCCTCCACGAGGAGGACCACGCCCCCCTCCACGCTGAGAGAGAAGGGATGATTTGCCTGCCCCACGAGTGGAGACAAGGGCTGTGATAGGAGAGGAAGCTTGGTGACATATACGCCGATCAAAGTCCATCAACATGGTAGCAACATCATCGACAGTAGGGTAATCTGTACAGAGTTGAATTGCAGCGATGGCGGCATCATACTCAGCACCAAGTCCTTGAGTAATGAATAATGTCATCATCATCAAGAGACTTGCCAGACATAGCCAGTTGATGTGCCAAGGCTCTGGCCTGATTTAAGTAATCAGCCATTGTCATCTTGTCTTTGGAGAGAGCACGAAGCTCATTCTTGATGTCTTGAACAGGCCCACAAGAAAGTGTACCGTAAAGTGTCTTCATAGTGCTCCAGAATGTGGCTGAAGTTTCACAATGGATAACTTGAGGAAAGATTGCCTCAGACACTGTGGAAGCAAGCCAAGCAAGAACAAGTTGATCCAAGCGCAGCCAAGCTTTGACGCAAGGATCAGAATCAGGACCGGAGGGTCGAGGGAGCGTGCCTTCTACCAGTCCAAGCAAACTGTGACATCGGCGGACAGGGAGGACTTGCATGGTCCAAACATAATAATTAGTGGGAGCTAATTTAGTAGAAATTTCTTGGGAAATGGATTTGACGACATGAAGATCAGAGAAGGAAGCAGTGCTGGTGGTTGAAGAAGCCATAGTGGTGGGTGAGAGGAAGAGGCTGCCGGACAGAGATGCAGGATCAGGGCTTCGATGATACCATGTGAAATTTCTAAACTGTCGTACTCCTTTCTATTTCATTGTAGGCCTTATATATACATCAGTACAGGTGAGTATATTAAGGGATATGATCCCTTACAATCAGGTTAGTTAGTAACAATGAACTAGTCAATAACAAACTAAGTCTTTGACTGCAACTGTGAACGTGGTGATGATAGTCCCTTAATATCCACACATTTAGTTCAGAGAAATGTTGAGAGAGAGGACAGTAAGGAATTTGCTATGGAACCAAAATAATGCGATTAATAAGATATTTGCAATGAAACCAAAATGCAACAATTCCGTTGTGTTATTATTTTGCACAATATTTTATAACCACTTCAAAATCAAAGAAAACACATTGAGGTGGAATTACGAGATAATGTATAGGTGCAGATGATTATGTGGACCATTGTAACAGATAAACAAATTAATTGCCATTGAACAACAGTCCTTCCATACCTGAGATCCACGCATCTTTGACTTAAGCTGTTGAATTTCATGGTTCACTTCTGCTTTCCTCTGATAACTTTGCATTTGTTGCTCACTTTCACAGAACTATAAAACCAAGTCATACATGTACATATAATTTTACAATAATGTGATGAGCAGCTGGCGCCAAATGAAGATCTTGGAGCTAAATCAATAAAACGTTATCAAAGCCAACGAATGTTTGACAATTACAGCATAGTTGACCACTTTCCAAAACACTAAATATTAACACGTAGAAACTACAAACCTTATGCAGTAGATGGGAAAATAATTTTTGCTCAAGTTCAACTAGTTGATTAACCGACTGAACAAACTGTGGATCCTCAGTTCTGATATCCAAGTAGTTGAAAATGAAAATGGAAATCAGGAGTGTGCTAAAATGGCATTCACAGAAGAAACTCTTCCAAATATCTGTGATGCGCAGGTGAGTCCTTGTTGACAAACACATCCAAGCACACGCTTGAACGCTCACTAAGAAATACATGAGAGAGAGAGAGAGAGAGAGCAACACAACTACTTTTGCAATTGGCAGAGCAACATCTACATTTCACAACAAGACTAGAACATTTAGTTTCCTAATTGTGATTCAGCTATGATCTGGAATCTGAGCAGCTAAGCTAGCGACTGCAACTAGACTGATAAATAGTTCATCTAAAACATCTGTACAGAAGCATGCAGCACATATGTCATGTCTTTTTCACCACCGCTGTATTATTTCTATCTTTTTTTCTGAAATTACATGATTATTCTTTTGGAGTCAAAAATTTTATGGCTTCATCATTAAGAAAATGCCCATATATACTAAAAGCACCTACACATGAATATACCTCGAATATGTTGAATGTGGTAAAATAAACATTTTATGTACATGGATAGAAACACCTACTTTTACAGGATCAAGTTTTGGAAGGACACGGGGGAAACGAGTTCCCAGGGCCTGTATAGCAAGAAGCATGTTTTGTCTTGCTTCCACTATCTAAGATCAGAAGGAACAGATACCCTAATACTGCTGAGAGCACAGATTAGAGGTAACTGAACAGGAACCTAAGAAAGCAACATTTAAAATATAGTCAAAAGTCCGAGACAAAAATCTGGCATGTCGTCTGAGAAGATTAGACTGCCTAGCCAATTTAAAAAATAAAACTGACCCCGCACATGAAGCTGTCCTTTTATGAGCTTCATTCAACTCACCAAATGCATTTCACCCTTCTCTCTAGATCGAGGTGGAGACGACTTTGGCCGAGAACCAATCTCACTTACCACATTGCCCACCACTCCCAACCCCAATCTGTGGCTCCATCCTGGACCTTCACCTAAAATATTGAAAAAATACTCACTAACCATTAAAACCACAGTTTCACATGGTTAAACATGCAAAGCCTACTACTTCAAATAAGTAGCAGGATTGAAAACTTACCAGCCTCCCAGGAAGAAGAAAACATAGAATTTATTCTGGCCATATTATTTTAGCCATGATCTGCTTCTCCAACAGTGTAATACTGAGTCTCAGTTTATGGTTTTCAGCAAGTTCAGTCTGCATAGAAATAATGATTAAAAGATAATAATAATTGATCTACTACATTCAGCACAAAAAAAAAAGTACCTCGCCTGAGGCAACGAGCACAGCAGCTTCCTTTTCAAGTTTAGATACTCTTTCTCCAATATCTGGTAATGCCTGCAGATATAGCATTCTATTTTAGCATTTTCTCCCATGACTGTAAGAACTTTAGAAGTTTCTGGATTAAAGAAAGGGAAAGCTCCAGAGTAGAACCTTCTCGTACAGAAATTGATGGAAAGAATTCTTTATGACATGATCAGCAGTAAACTGGTCTTCTTCTCGACTCATTAGATTTAAAATTGTGTAGTAACTTAGTCGGAATGTACTAAGTAGCGGAGCCGACTTACCTAGGATCATGTCCTTCAAGGTATTCGTCTCCATCTACAAATAATAAAAAACAACCAATAAGAAAACAAAGCTGTCTATATTTTATACATATCCCTTGATATCTTCAGTTTCCACATGCATAAAGTACAATGTGTAGTCAAATATACACCAAATAATTTGTTCCTAGACTAGTACTACTCAAATTATCAAGGTTGCAGGTTATATATTGAAGAAAAGGATAAGCTATTTCTTTCCAATCTTACATTTACAAAGACACTGTTACATATTTATAGCCTAAGGAGGAAGGTGCTAGAACAGCAACTAACAGCCGTTTATCTAGAGGGTAATCATCCCTGCCGTTGATGTAAAACTAACTGTCAGCAACCAGCGAAGATATTTCTTATCCGCAACTATATACAATGTTAATTACATTATCATTCCCCCTCAATCTCATGGTGGGTCGAGAGACATGAGATTGCTTTTGAGAAGATGAAAACGAGTAGTAGGGAGAGACTTAGTGAAAATATCGGCTACTTGAGCTGTGGTAGAGACATGCTTGACATGAAGAGATCCGGCTTGAACTTGCTCTCGGATATAATGATAATCAACTTCAATGTGCTTAGTTCTAGCATGAAAAACAGGGTTGTAGGCAAGGGCAATAGAGGAAGTATTGTCACACCATATGACAGGAATTGAAGGTATGGAAATGTGAAGAAACTGCATAATCATTTGGATCCAGGAGAGCTCAGTGGCTGTATAGGCAAGAGACCGATATTCAGCCTCAGTTGAAGATCTGGTGACTGTTTCTTGCTTCTTGGCTTTCCAAACAATCAAATTGCGACCAAAAAATACACAATACCCAGTGATAGACCGTCGTCTAGAGGGATCGCCGGCCCAATCTGCATCACAATAGGCAGTAATGGAGAAATCCCCTGGTCGAAAAAGAAGTCCGTGATGTAATGTACCTTTGAGATATCTCAAGATCCTTTTAACTGCTGTAAAGTGAGCATTGGAGGGCTGATGCATATGTTGGCAGACCATGTTCACTGCATAGGCGATGTCAGGACCGGTATTTGTAAGATATTGAAGTCCTCCGACAATGCTTCTGTATAGACTAGGATTAGCAAACAAATCATCTTCGGCTGGAAGAAGCTTTTGTTTTGAATGACAGGGAGTCACTGCTTCTTTAATATTGAACATGTCTGCCCGACGGAGAATAGACTCAGCATAATGAGCTTGGCTGAGAAAGAGTCCATGTGATGTGGGAGTAATCTGTATTCCAAGGAAATGGTGAAGTTCACCCAAATCTTTGATGGCAAACTGTGAGCTGAGATCAAGAATTAAGGTCTGAACAAATGAAGAATTGCTCCCTGTTACTAAAATGTCATCAACATACACGAGCAACACTGTAAGATCATCCCCATTTTGTCGAACAAACAAGGAAGTATCAGCTGGACATATTTGAAATCCTCGAGAGAGTAGAAATGAAGATAGTTTTTCATACCATGCGCGAGGCGCTTGTTTCAGTCCATATAGTGCCTTGTTGAGTCGACATACATAATGAGGATGAGTCGTATCTTGAAAACCAACAGGCTGCTCCATAAAAATTACTTCCTTAAGCTCTCCGTGAAGGAATGCATTGGAGACATCCAATTGTCGAATTTTCCAATGCTTGGACAGTGCCATGCTTAGAACAATTCGAATGGTGGCCTGTTTAATTACGGGACTGAATGTTTCGTGGTAGTCCAAGCCCTCTTGTTGAGTGTAACCCTTGGCTACTAACCGAGCCTTATAGCGTGCAACAGATCCATCCGGTTGGCGTTTGATTTTATAAATCCATCGACAGCCAATGATGTTGCAATGGGGGGGAGGAGGTACAAGATCCCAAGTATGCTGAGTCTGGAGGGCAAGAAATTCAGCACGCATTGCATCCTGCCACTGAGAAAATTTGTTAGCAGATGTAAAGGTGATAGGTTCAGTTTGAGGATCTGTAGTAGCAGAAAGAGACATGAGAATGCGGGGCTTTGAAATGCCGGACTTGCTCCGTGTCTGCATTGGATGAGAAGGCTGAGGTGTAGGGAGAAGTGGAGGTAATGTTGTAGGTGTTGGGTTGGGAAGAGGACTAGAGATAGGTGAAGCTGTCGAAGAGGATGTATTGCTGCTGGGAGAAGATGAGTGGAGTGGAACAACAAGGTTATCATGGGGCAGTAAACTAATGGGAGATATGGCCTGTGGCGAGGAGGGTGGAGTGCAGCCAGTGAGACATGAAGAAACCGGAGTTGGGATGGAATGTTCTGAGAATGGAAAGGTGTTTTCACAAAATTTCACATGACGGGAAATGAAAACTTTCTTAGTTTTTACGTCTAAACACCTATAGCCCTTCGTATTTGAAGGGTACCCCAAAAAAACACATTTGGATGACCGTGGTTCAAGTTTGTTTTGTGTATAAGGACGTAGCCAAGGATAGCATAAGCATCCAAATACACGAAGATGAGTGTAATCTGGAGGAGAGTGAAATAAAACCTCGAAGGGAGATTGGTTTTGTAAAGTGGGAGAGGGCAGACGATTAATTAAGTAGGAAGATGTACAGACAGCTTTAGACCAATATAGCAAAGGCATTTGAGCTGTGAGAAGCAAAGAGACAGTTGTTTCAATAAGATGCCGATGTTTTCTTTCTGCCAATTCTGCTGGGGTGTGTATGGACATGTGAGATGATGAGTAATACCACAAGTGGCAAAGAGGTGTTGAAATTGATGGTTCAAAAATTCGGTCCCATTGTCAGATCGGAATGTTGTGATTTTGGTTTGCAAGAGGTTTTCTGCCATAGCTTTAAATAATGTAAAACAATGAAATACCTCTGACTCGTAGCGTAATGGATAAACCCACGCAAATTTTGAATAATCATCGATAAAAACAACATAAAAACAATAACCATTGATAGATGCAACCGGAGCAGGGCCCCAAACATCGGAATGAATTAATTGAAGCGGTCTAGAAGATTTAGAAGTAGATAAAATAAAAGGCAGTCGATGAGATTTACTTAAATGACAAGAGCTACATTCACTACTTTCTTTGTTGGAAACAGAAAAACTGCATTGAGAAACAACAGATTTAAAAACTGTAGTAGATGGGTGTCCTAAACGGCAATGCCAGAGTGAAGCAGGGGCTGCAGAAGCAACAAACGCAGATGACGACAATGGTGCTGGAAGACGTATTGGATAGAGGCCCCGGTTGCAAGACCCTTGATAGAGAACTTTCTTAGTTTTGTTGTCCTGAATCACAACATGAGAAGCAGTAAAAATAAGTGAACAATCATTATCTGCTGCTAGTTTATGAACAGAAAGCAAGTTACGTGAAATTTCAGGGACGTGAAGAATATTGCTAAGATGTAATGAAGTAGAACCCAGAGATAGAGAAGAGGTGCCCTGATTTTTTATGACAATGGACTGACCATTACCTACTGAGACAGTATCCATCCCAGTATAAGGTGAAGCAACATTTAAAGTAGACATGTCAGCAGTAAGATGATCAGTCGCCCCGGAGTCAAGCAGCCAGGCACCATCTTTGTTGCTACTGATTGAGGCAGAGTGAGCAGCACAGCGTGAAACAGAGCCAGTAATAGAAGCATTGTAAGTTGGATCAAATCGATGCCAGCAGTACTGAGCCTGATGGTTTGGCTTGCCACAGATTTGGCAAATAACTCGACCAGTGTTATGAGTGCTTTGAGCAGGAGGATGTGGGCCAGGATAAGGATTTGGGTTGGGATTAAGATTGGGTGGTGGCTGAGAAGGAGTACCAAATCCAGGTTGGAAACCGCGACCACGAGAGTTTCCACGGCCGCGACCACGATTTGGTTTACCAGAGAAGGATCCTTTTCCAGCGTAAGATGCTGAGGGAGTTTCTTTGGTAGTGACCATAGCAGAGGCAGGGTGCAACACAGTATCATTAGCATCATCCATGCTAAGAGCCACTTCCTCAGCCAGAAGAAGATTCCAAAGCTCATGGATGGACAGGGTAGAGGATCGAGTGCGAACGAAGGTTTTGAAAGGCTGATATATGGGAGGTAGGCCAGTAACAGTTTGAAGGATTAGATCTTCCTCAGGAAGGGGTGAGGCTGCAGCAGCAAGCTGATCAGAGTATTCTTTTAGCTTATCAATGTAAGCAATCATAGGCCCAGAGCCGAGCTTAACCTTCTGTATCAGCTGCTTGAGATTCAGCACATGAGTGCGAGATAGCGATGTGAATCGTGACTCAAGGGAGACCCAGATCTCTCGTGCAGAGGAGAGACCTAAGACATGAGGAAGAAGAAATAGTGTGATGGTGGCAGTCAAGCACGTAATGAGATGGGTATCGATTAACTTCCATTCATCATACTTGGGATTGGAAACGGGATTTTCAGACTCGTCAAGAACAACAATCGGTGGACAGGGCAATGTATTATCAATGTGTCCAAACAACCCATAGGCAGATAGCACATTGTGAAGTTGTGCCCGCCATATGAGGAAGTTGTCGGAATCTAGTTTGATTGGACAAAGGGACGAGAGGTTGGAGACAAGATCCCTCACAGCAAAAGGAACTGGGACTGCCATGACTAAAAGGAAAAAGAGACGGACTGTAAAAAGATGAAAGAGAAAACCGAAAAGACAAGGCCTAGGGATCACCCCTGGCTCCTGATACCATGAAGAAAAGGATAAGCTATTTCTTTCCAATCTTACATTTACAAAGACACTGTTACATATTTATAGCCTAAGGAGGAAGGTGCTAGAACAGCAACTAACAGCCGTTTATCTAGAGGGTAATCATCCCTACCGTTGATGTAAAACTAACTGTCAGCAACCAGCGAAGATATTTCTTATCCGCAACTATATACAATGTTAATTACATTATCATATATCATGAAGCTTGTATACGTTTCAGATGTTTATCACAAACATAAAACATCCACGTAGTGAATTCATAAAAAAAGGAGAAGTTGAGGAAACATAAAGGCATACATACGTGTGCGTGTGTGTACAGAGAGAGAGAGAGAGAGAGCAGAAAACCATGCCTAAATTAGAAATAACGATCTGTTCTAGAAACAAGACAGGATCAGCCAGTTCGAATGGGTTTGTGTGGACCAGTTATGGTTCGGATGGACTGAAGAAAAGGATTTTAAAATAGTCTCTAATTAGTTATAATCCAAACTGGGGTCAAGCAAACAGATTTAGGCAGAGTGGGTAATATAAGTTATGTCAGAAGATAGTCTTGATTGGATAGTCGTAGTAAAATAGAATAACGAAGTTCTTGCCAACAAGGTGCCATTTCATGCATAGGCATTAAACTTATGACCTTCTTACCAATGCGAGGACTCTTGCAAGGCAGCACCTTCCTTATTATTAGTGCCAAATATCCCACCAAGAATAGTTTAACTAGGTTGAGCCAACAATCAAATAAGTTCGACAAGTTCATCCACCTTTCTGGTTCATTTAATGGTCTGACTTCCCAGAGGATGAAATGCTATTAAGAAAATGATCAGTAACTCAAAGAGGAAGAAAAGAAAATTTCAATAGCAACTTTTTTGCTTCAAAAGTTTAACGTTTTTTAATAAATAGAAAAGAAGAGAATAAAGGACCTGCTCATCAATCATTATTATACAGATGCCACGTTCGTCTTTGCCATGACATCCAGCTCTTCCACTCATCTATTTACAGTTCACAATGGAGGGAGAATTAAAGAAGTCATTTCTTAATGTGTAAAAAAATATCAATCCACCAAAAAGGAAGTAAAAGATGGAAGGATCATGTAAACAGCTATAAATAACTATTCTACTACCTGAAAGGGCTTACAAGTAAGACACTTTTAGGAAGTCAAACCATCCAACTATGATTACCTGAATATATTCTCCAGAGCCTATGTAACGATGACTGTCACCATCCCAATTTCTAACAGACGTAAACACAACAGTTTTGCTGGCATGTTCAAGCCCATAGCAAACTGTTTTGCATAGCAGATAATAGTGTTAATGATGCTTCACAGACAAACAATGTATTGGGATCAGTGCAGGCATCAAAATACTCAATTTTTGTAAAAGAAGCCATTCTGTATCATGAACTTAATAAGGCAATCACATCACACGTTCATTTTGATACATTTTTATTTTTATTACTGGCTAGAGGAAAAAAAACAGAATGAGCAAACTACTTACTGTTTCTGTCACAAAAAGAGCCTTTATAAGACCTTCTTGGAAGAGTGATTCCACCAGTTCCTTAATTATTGGTAAAAGGCCAGAATGATGTACAGCAATACCTCTTTGGAGCAATGGCAACATCAACTCAATGGCAGGTAGTCCTCTATCTTCTTCACTTAAGCAGAGAACTGCATTCCTAAAAACTTCTTCAACTGTATCCTTCTCCTATTGGGTATTAAAATTAAGCTTTGACATTGGCATAGCATGTTGCTCACATTCTCTTCGACTGAGGCTAAATATAATAACTGGCTGAAACTTATTCTCCATTATCATCTGTCACATGAAAATAAATGATCTACTTATGGTTGAGCATTTGATCATAATTAGGTAATAAATAGGTTCAGTTTCCTTATGGTATTTCACAATAAATAAACGGGTCCTTCAAAAATAATTAACAGACAGAAAGTTTAATACAAAATAGGTCTTTAATCATCAAGGGAAAAGTTTAAATGAGATCGCTCTCATATAGCTTATATGAGGCCACTTTAAATCGTAGCCTTTGGATCTTGATCTAACGGCTATAAATAGTCATAATGATCTCATGTGACACACTCACCTACCCACTGATTTAATATCCATCCTCCGATCGAAATCAAACGGCTATAAAGATTGGCCTCATGCTCCTTATATGAGAACGATCTCATGTAAACCCTTCCCAATCATCAATGCGTGCAAGTATGGCTCTGTCAAGTGTCAGATAGACATTAAACTATCTCTAGCCTGCACCCAGGTCCAACTATAAGACATATGTGTTTCATTTGAGAGTGTGTCGAATAAAGAACACTTCTCAGCCAACGAAACTTCATCCATGTTAATAGAAAAAGAAGTGAGATATGACAAGTAAAGACACTCCATCCTAGTTACTGCAAACAGTCCAGTATCGTGTTAGAATAAAGCTGAGAATAAAACGTCCATACCTTGACAATTTTATATGTCTGAACCCCAGAAGCAGTGCTATTTTTTGCAATCCTTCCACTAGCTTTAGCACCCCCACTCTTGTTACTGTCACCCACTTTCCTCTTTTTCGCAAAAGTATCCTGTAGCTTCATATAATTGGTCTCCTTGAATTGCTCATTCTCATCCACAACAAGAAACAAGCCACTTCCACCCATTGGAAACACGTAATGCTGGAGAGGAGTAGGTCTAAAATCCGTGTTAACAACATGACATGGTTGTTTGTGCAAATTACATATCCACTCAGCAAATTCAGTTGCATTTGACATTGTAGCTGAAAGGAAGACCATCTTAATTGCGGGAGGCAAAAATATAATGCTCTCCTCCCAAACCACCCCTCGCTCTCGATCCTTCATGTAGTGGATCTCATCAAAGATAACCCACGCAACCTCCTTTAACACCTCAGAACCCCTATATAACATCCCTCTGAGAATCTCAGTGGTCGTTACCAAACAACTGGCATTGGGTGCAAGAGTGACATGACCTGTCATTAACCCAACGTCTGATTCATTGCCTTCCAGGCAAGCCACAGATACTTGCTGGAACGGGTCAAGTTTGATCAGGCATGTCTTTGCCATCTGGCCATTGAATGCTGGATTCGACAAAGTTCCATAAATTGACTCCTCTTTAGCTGAAGTATAACCACTCAGGACTGCAACCTCATGAACACACGTCCGAGCAACATTACAGCGTTTAAATTCAGAATTAGGAGTTTCAGAAATATCTTCAGACAACAATCGAGATTTCACTTCTGGAGATTGCGTTAACTTCCGCTTACCTAAAGGTGAGGACTCTTCCATTTCTATTATACTTTCAAATATACGAACTCCAAGAAAAAACAATAAAAGGATGTGTGTTCTCGCTATTTATGTCAAATGCTACAACATCCTCCTCTGCAACTGCATAAAGAAATAAAATGGATGAACTTCGAAGGAGCAAGAATTTCCAGCATTAAGTCAGCTAAACTTCCTATTTTCCTACAAGTAAGAAAATGCGCATAAAGGAAACAAGATGAAAACGATGTACACCCTCCGTCCAATGAAGCTCTTCCGGTGAAATACGGATCCAACATTACATGGCTGTGTCTGCTCCCTCATAGCAAAAAACACGAAAAAGGAACCCAAAAAATCTGTTTTTTTTTATAAATATCACTAATTTAGCAGTGCAGACGAACTTCATTGGACGGAAGGAGTAATCAATATTCACAGACTGCATTTTGTACTGAACAAGATACTCCCTCCATCCATTAGCCCCTGTCTGTATTTGAAAATGAGTGAATCTTATTGTAAAAAACCTGGAACCCGAAATAAAGAAAAAATTGTAAAAACAGACGAGAAGAAAAGTTCGTCCTCACATTTTTCTTATAAAGTGAGCTACATATTGCAAAACAGAAGTCTGAAAGAGATAAATTAGAGAAGAGAAGGGAAGGGGTTTTGCTTACTTCAAAGACAGGACTCAGGAGGCTAAGACCGGAGAAGCTCCAGCTAGGGGTGTTCCTGGACAGACACGGACACGGACAGAGGTTGTCCGTGTCCGTGTCCGTATAAAGTTGTCCGTGTCTTAGCTGTCCGTGTCCGTGGCCGAATGTCCGACGGACACGGACGCGGACACGGACAATTTCCCCCTTTTATACCCCCCCTCCCTCCTCCCCTCCCCCCCTCTGCTCCCTCTCCCCTCCCCTCCCCCCTCTGCTCCCTCTGCGACCCCCGCCGCCCTCGACCCCCTCCGCGACCCCGGCCGCCCTCCCCGCGACCCCGGCCGCCCTCCTCTGCGACCCCCGCCACCCTCCCCGCGACCCGGCCGCCCTCCTCTGCGACCCCCGCCGCCCCCCCCCCTCCCCCCCTCTGCTCCCTTTGCGACCCCCGCCGCCCTCCCCTCTGCCCCCTCTGCGACCCCCGCCACCCCCCCCCTCTGCGACCCCCGCCGCCCTCCCCTCCTCCCCGCGAGCCCGGCCGTCCCTCCTCTCCGCCGCGGCGCCGTCCCTCCTCCTCCGCGACCGGAAACGAGGTAAAAATGTAATTTTTTTTTTGAGCCGCCCTCCTCCACCCCGCCGGCAGCCGCCCCTCCTCCTCGGACCTCGGACAGACGGCTGTCCGAGGTCCCTTGACCGTGTCCGTGGCCGGAATCTACGGACAGATTCTCTCGGCGCGGACACGGCCACGGACACCTCGGACGCGGCCGGCCCCGCGGACGCGGCCGGCCGCGAACACCCCTAGCTCCAGCAACTGAAGGCCCTAGGATATTAAAACCCTAGGCGTCGGCGCTGCGGGGTTGTCGGCCGCCGTCTGAGGGCCGGACCTCCGTTTTCAGATATGTTCACAAATCGTCTTTCCATATTAAAACCCACTTAGTTTTGATACGAATGAGTAAATTAGGTGAAGGAATTTATAGTTCCACGTCCACACAAAGGAGGTGTTGTTGATGGTATATAAGGTCTAAGTTTGGCCTTTGAAGTTAGGGCTAAGGGCCACCCTACTTTTGTGGGGGAGAGAGATATTGGACCCATGCACCTAAGTGGGCTAACCCACACGCGCGCGCCGCCGCCGTCCGTTCGGTTCGCACGCGCGGCCGGCCAGGTCGGGTCGGGTTGGGTTGGGTCAATAAGATAATATTATTTTGGGACAAATTCAATTGGTCTAGTTTAGTTTCTTATGACCGTTAACGGACGGACGCATCCGTTTAACGGGAAAGGGAGTGTTTTCAACGAGCTTTAACGGGATTTCTATAAAGCTTGAGAAAACGGTTTTTTCTGTACGCTTTTACTTACACTTCATCGTCCTCCTTTTCTCCTCTCTTCTGTGAAAGCATTGCACATTGTGGTTCGCTGCGCGTGCTGTTTGGAGTGGTCCTACATTACGTGGTTGATCGTATCCTGGGAGGCAGACGCCCACGAGTCCTAAGCACCGTAGGGAAGGCGAATTCTGTCTTAAGGACAAAGTACTTCGCTTGATTCGATCATCAACTTCTTCTAACTGTTTTACGGTCATCTTTGCAAAGGTACACAGATATCATCCTTAAGACAGTAACAGTAAGAAAATTTATAACAATCTTAAGATAGAATGTACACTGTTATTTTTTAAACTGTACTGTAATTTTTTTATTCTTTGCTGTCTTATTTCTTATGCATCAAATGTTTCTTGCGTTTGTGATGAATACAATGAGGAACCGGGAAGAAATCCCTGTCAAAGGGGTAGTCGGGCATTTGAGCAAACGGGCGGTGGGCTGTGAAGAACTTCCTCTGCTCTTTCTTCTCTCCTCCGTTCCGTTCCGCCGCCATGGTCCTCAGCCGAAGAGATTTTAGAGAATTTTCTAGCGGCGACGCTGGAGCGTCCCGTTGACGGGACTCCTCTCCCTCGTCCACCAGCAACCTCTGCCTTCCTGGCACTTTGGATAGGAAGCTCGTTCAAGGTAAGGTGGTGCTTTGCGATCGAGGGACCAACGCCTGGGTGGTAGACCACTGTCACCATCGGCATAGTGATGAAGGTGGTGAACAGGGCCATGAGCACCAAGATGGCAAAGGTCTGATCTTTGAGGACCCTCCTTGGTGCTTATTAGGAATCCCAGAGCCAGCGACTCCTGGAATGGCACCTTGAAGATGGTGGACGCCAGCACGGTGCCGCCAATCATGTAGAAGCATGCGTTGAAGATGATGAGAACCAGTAGGACCCATGACTGGCCGCCTATGATGGTGGCGACATTCGTCTTGAGGCCGCTGGAGACGAAGTACAGCGGGAAGAAGACAGAGGAGACGAGGTCCTCCATCTTGTCGATGAGAACTCTGGCGAGAGGTCCCTCCTTCTGCCCCTCCTTGGGGACTACGATTTCGACGACGAAGGGGAGGCTAATTCCGCCGACGGTGAGGCCGTGGTTGGGCCGATTGAGCTCAGAGAGAAGGGACGCAACCCTCTGTGCGTTGATTTAGAAACCCAAGAACCTTTCTGTTTGGGGAAGATGACGATCTGGTTCAAGGGTTTTTTGACATCTGGTTCAAGTTATAAGGTTTGGGTTCAATTTCTTCGAAAAAGCCCGGTTCAGTGTATCAAGCTACGGTCCAGGTAAGTGGAAATCCTATGTTCTGTTTCCCAATTTCGGGTCCTTTACTTGGTCTGAGTTTAAAATATATCTAAAAAAGGCTTGATTTAATACACTTGAAGGAAAACCAGTATGGTTCAAATGATTTGAGTATTTCAAATGCTCTCGTCAAATTAAGCAGGCGGGTGGCTTTTGGATCAAGTGGCATGTTAAGATTGGGAACAAGCATGATGCAATATTTAAAGTTGCTTTTTGGTGTGATATTGATATGCATGGAATGTAATATATGTATGCAATCTAACTTCATCAGATAGCCTTTTCATGAAATTGAAACAAATTATCATTGCTTGTCGTGTGATACATAGTAATGCTTTTAAATTGCATGTTAATCCCACTATGGATGGTAGAAATATTATATTCCATTCATGGATGATTGTTCTTATTGATATGTATATTTGTTGAGAAGTAAAAATGAGGCAATAAACATGTTTATATTGTATAAAACAGAGATTGAGAATCAGCTTGACAAGAAAATAAAAGTTCTAAGAAGTGATATAGGTGGGGAATATTTTTGGTGAATTCTGTTCACAATATGGTATTATACACCAAACCACGTCACCTTATTCACCACAGCAAAATGGAGTTGCTGAACAAAAAAATAGAACTTTAAAAGAAATGATGAATGCCATGTTAATAAGTTCTGGGTTACCACAGAACATGTGGGGGGAAACTTTGCTTTCAGCCAATTATATTCTCAACAAAATACCTCATAAGAAAACCTTGCAGACACCATATGAGTTATGGAAAGGTCGAAAACCTTCCTACAACTTCTTAAAAGTGTGGGGGTGTCTAGCAAAAGTGGCGGTCCCTAATCCCAAGAGGATTAAAATTGGACCAAAGACCATTGATTGCGTATTCATTGGTTATGCCAATAATAGCAGTGCATATCGATTTCTTGTTCATAAATCGGATATTCCTGATGTAAATGTCAATACTATGATTGAATGAAGGAATGCTTCATTTTTTAAAGATATTTTTCCATGAAATTCTACACAAAAAGAAAGTTCTCATAAAAGAACCTTGGATATTGCAATGGACAATAGTGAAGACCAAGAAGGAGAAGATGATAAACCTAGACGTAGTAAACGTGCTAGAACATCAAAATCCTTTGGTCCAGGCTTTCTAACATATTTGTTAGAAAACAAGCCTCAAAGCTTTCAGGAAGCCATGTCCTCTCCTAAAGAACAATATTGGAAGGAGGTTGTAAATAGTGAAATTGAATCCATTATGCAAAATCACACTTGGGAGTTGGTAGATTGATTTTTTTAACTCTTTTTACTCGCAATCGCACGAGACTCGGTATAGTCTAGTGGAAACGAGGTCGAACCCAAAGGACTTAGTTGATTAATCTAATTGTAATGAAAGATTGATTTTTTATTATTTTAATTAACTAAAAAATAAATTTTACTGCGAAATCAAATGAATTAGAATATCAAAGCGTCGAATCCACCACTAAACATGCGATTACTACTCTCAATTATTATTTCCACAAATTGATATGATACGGTAATTTATGTTCTTGGCCGGACACACAATTACCAATGAATGAACTACACGTTCTTGTCCAGACACGAAAAATTCATCCACTATAAATTAATACAATTAACTATATCCTTGGCCGGGCATAGAATCGATCATAATCCTGTTATTATCTAGACATAGGAAATATCAAGATCAAATTCCATTAATCATTCATTAAGTCTCGGTCAAAGCACTTAAAAGGAATAACATTAAAATCGCATTAAGCATATTCATATCAAATTTTACTAAATTAAACAACTAAGAGTAGCAAATACAAATTTAGGGCTTCATCTAGCCTTGATAAAGAGTTTAGCTAGACATGGAATAAGAAAAAGAAAGAGCCTGATTTGTTGAATTCATGTTCAATATTCATGGGCACTATTCACAAAAACACTATAGCAGTAACACTGTTCACAGGTTACTATTCATCTTCTCCTCGAAATCCCGGTTACTGTAGCAGCTGAAGAACAGTACTGTAGCTGTTGCAATTATCGCTAAAAATCAGCCTTTCTTCCTCTCCTCCGGCCTACTGCTCCTCCCTCTCTCTTTTCCGGCGAAACAACTCCGAAATCCAGCCGAAAGCACTTGGCTTTTCCAGCGAAAATTCTCCTTCAAACTCTCTGTTTTCTCTCCTCCAAGCTCTCGTTTTTTTTTCAGCGGCAAGTTCCTGTTTTTATAGTAGTTCGAAATCAAAGAGTCCTCCTTCAATTACCCAGCCAAGTCCCAGTCGAACACGCCTTTAACCGCGTCCAAATCGAATCGAAATCAAGTTTCTAATTCAAGAATGCCTCTTCCGGCATTCCGATCCAGCACGATCCACAGTCCAAATCCGACACGATTCTCTGTTTTGGTTCCCACATTGAGCATGACTCTGTCGGTTTTCCCGCTCGTCGATCCTCCGCCATCGCCGTCTTTCCATCTTCATTGTCGTTCGAGCCCAGCTGCCATTCATCCTTGCCATCGTCATCAAGCTCATTGCCGGCTTAATCGAGTCGCCATCGAGACCCATCTCACTGTCGTCATGCCGGACCCCATGACTCCGCCATCGCCTAAACCCATCTCTTCACCGGCGGCTATTCCTTGTCGGCGCTCGAGCAAAGACTCGAGTGCCCTGTTTCTTCAACAGACGCCCCAGCTTCGGCTCGTGCTGTCTTTTCTTTTTTTCTTTTCTGAACCGAACCGGCACGGTTCAGTGCTTCCTCTTTTTTTTCTTCTCTAACACCTGTCGTAACCATCTCATCCATCAGATTTTCAATCTCAGCACAGAAATAGTTTGGCGCGCATTCACTCTTAACGATCTGCATTTGAAACTCTTACGCCTACATAAATAAAGTTAAATATAATTTAGACGCATCATAAATTATAAATCTATTAAACCTAATTAACGCATCTAAACTAATCAATTAAGTGCATTTATTTATTAATCTCCTAATTACTCACCTAACATGAATGACCATTAATTATCCTTACTTCAACTAAAATTACGACTAACATATAGGCAGAAAAGCATATAAAAATGTGTATATTTCGTAGATATCAAATACCCCCAAACCTATATTTTGCTAGTCCTCGAGCAAAACAAAATCAAGCAAGAAAAAAAATAAAAACAACTAAAGTAAACTAAACTATAAAAGTAATGCCACTTTCGTAGGGAACACGATTGCATTGAGCGTATGCAACAAGCCGTTAAACCTCTAGGTGTCCATAGTAGGACGAGTGTTGCCTCGTGAGGGTTTGCAGCCATGCTATCCACAAACATGTATTTTTATAATCAACCTAATTAACCTAAATGTAAAAATAAATCAAAACACTGCAAAACAAACAAACCTATTATCCTTTCAAATGCAAACCACGATGCTTAAGAAAATCAACCACATGTACTTGGTTCATAATCAACAGGAATATAGAAGCCCACAAGTAAGTGGTTTTATTCCACACTTTCATCTTAGAAATTTCTGCTCAAATATGATATAGCATAACAATATAAATAATAGAAAGTGTAGAACATTGTAGCAATACATTCTAAATTTCTATTTTACACAGATCCAGTGTTACCTATTAACCAAAGAACATCAGAATCTACATTGTCATCCCAATCTTTAGGTTCATGATAGCACAAATGCCTGTGCGCCTCATTCGGGTCCAACATTCTAGATTTGAGAGGATAATACACCACAGACTTTTTTTTTCTTTTCTCTTTTTTTTACGAGACTGTGTAAGGCCTGACTTCAAGATGCTTAGGTTTAGCAATGACTCAGGCCAATGACTCCCAACCAATTTGGCTTAGGGCATTAGGTTTTAAGAGACCGCTTCGGGCCTGAGCATCAGCCTAAGTTAATCCTATAAAGTCAAGCAGCCCCTTTCTTTCTTTTGTTTTTTTTTTTCATTTTTCATTTTCAGCATTCATATTTTCAAGCACATCTTTATTCCGTCCAGGTTGTATTATACTCTCAACCTATTTTCGGTCCCAGCCCTTGCCATAGCCAAGTAAATGGTCTATCATGATCTTTTAAGCTCAAAAGACAACCACACATCATCCAATGACTCTGACTAAAGATATCCCACTGAAGATTAGTATTTAACAAATCTCTAGAGGGTATTACTTTATGGTAACTAGTGTGTGGAGTGAGTTTTATTATTTCAAGCACCTGTTCCAAGAGGACTGTAACAGAAAGATATTGCTCAGTTAAGTTCTCTATCCTCCAGTATACTTATTCACACTTCCAATGTAAATTATTCTCTTAAGAATTGTAAAATGCATCATCACGAGATAAACTATCAAAACCTAGGAAAAATACCAATAAACAACCTAAAAACTATTTTTTTTACTTTTTTATCATAAACGAAAATAAATAATAATGAAACAAAAGAACACTTCTTTTCTACACCCCCAAACCTGTAGCGGCCGTAAATTTTTATATATTATTAAGGTAAAACTTTTTGCCCGAATGAAGTAATTTTAATTCGAGAAAATTCATTAAAAATCAAAATTTGAAATTTTTCCGTCAGACCGATCGATCGCCTTCATACGGCATCGATCGGGAGACGATCGATCGTTTTTGTAAGGCATCAATCGCAATACGATCGATCGCGTATACGGACCGATCGATCGCCAGTGGTTTTGCGATTCCCGAGGCAATTCCGTTGGAAAACGTCTTGGGCTGATTTTGGGGGATTTCTTTGGGACGTATCTTGCCTGATTTGCCTGGTTTGGGGGTTCTAAACGTGGTAAATTGTTTTGGTGTCAAAACCCTAATTGATACTTAATTGAGAATCAAGATTATGAAGGATTTAATTAGGCTAACTAAAGCATATTTGAAATATAGGTTGGACGCCCCTTTTGGGAGTCTGAAGTGGCCTTTCCTTGCTGGTATTTGGCGCCAAGAGTAGTCCTCAAAAGATTTCTTTTTACTTGGTAAGTTACATTAGTAATTTGGTAAGATTTTGAGAGAAGATAAAATCCTACCTTAATGCAATCAATCAGAAGGATTTTGGGGTTAGAAGAGATCGTGCTGGTGGTTTTAGGAAAGGCTGGGATGATCCTTGACCCTTGGATGAAGTGGAGATGGACGGTGGAGATCGCGAAGCATGAATTATTTAAACACACTTTGAGAGGGCCGGCCATCCCTTTTGGGAACCGGCAGCCCTCTCCCCCTTTTTGTGGTGATTTCTCTCCCTTACCACGTCCTCCCCCTTCCCTCTCAACCACCAGTAGGCCTCTCCTCGTGGTGTGTGTCAAGAGTGTGCGTTGGTTCGTGTGGAGATCGCGAAGAAGCGAGTTTGTTTCGAACCGGTTGACGTGCAATTAGTACCGGTTCATCGGTAAGATGTTCTTTTTCTCACAAGTATGATTTCATTAAAGTTTCAATCTTTATATGTATACCACGTTCTGATGTTGTGAGTAATATGAACGTCCTTATTGTCCTGGATTAATTGTTCTATTTGCTTAAATCTATGCAATTATTGATATACCGATTGATTTCTTGATGTGAATCTTCCATGCACAATTAGATCAAGGTGTCCCTGATAGTGTGTGTCTATTTCGATTCATGTGAGTCATGTATCTGATGTCTAATATTGAGTATTGTTCTCTGATTTTTGTAGATGAGGGTCTGTTTAAGAAAAGTTGTCTTCTTTCTTGTTATTAGTCACCCGATCTCACATTTTTCTATGTATCGACCTAATTGATGTATCGATTGGTATAATACTTGTGTTTCTCATCCAAAAGCAGCAAGCTTTCAGAGGTAAATCTACTGGTTTGGTGCGTCCATATGTGTTACAAGTCGTGTTTCATGATTTTGTTTCGTGTCCGGATAAAGTTGTCTACTTTATGTAGTGTTTACCCTAATTGATGTGGTATATAGGTAATAAGACTATCTAAAAGAGATTAATGGATGTACGAACAAGATGAACGTGATAAGACTTAAGAGTCATTGATCGTGGACCTTAAGACCTCTGTCAATAGGTCTGACTTGAAGCTTAAGTGTCCGGGAAAAGTTGTCTAGTTTGCCGGTTAATGAACCCATAAGGCTACAATGTAAAACAGTTTTTAAGAAGGGGTTAATAGGTGAGTTAATACATAATTAATGGTCTGTCCAGAAGTTAATAATGGCCTAATGTGAGAGGGTTTGAGCATTAAAGACTCTAATTGTGATTAGGATTAAGGATAACAAGTGAAAAATCGAGTTATTACTTAGTGTAATGCTCTCGGCCAGGATGTATCCAGCGCTGACAGACTGCATTCAAAAATTCATAACTAATTGTAGAAAATTCGGAAAATTATTCCGTAAATTGGGTAATGATCTACAGACACGTGGCTGTCTGCAATAAAAATGTCAGGGACTGATAGGATATGTGTAGACTGGAGGATCTCCGGGAATGGAGCTGTTGTGTCCATAACAGTGTCCTTTCACGGCATGATTTCCTGAGTTATCGGACCTACCTGCATTGTTTCCTTTATTGCCTGTTGCTACTGTGAGTTTTTCTAGCATCCTACTGAGTATTTCCTCTAGAATACTCATGCATCTTCTGATGCAGGGCGTAAAGCTGAAGTGGTGTGATCAGCGTAGTCGTGACATGGAGGTTGGTGCTCGTGGTAGTCGTGAAGACTTGTTAGCGTAGAATTTATTTTATTGATGATAGTGGATATTTTTTATTTTTGTTATTTTGTGGCCTGCGTGTCACTTGCTTTATTATTTTGCTTTTGCGGGATTAATACTATTGTTTAAATTGGTTAGTTTTATTTTAGCAGTTTTGGAACAATTATTTACGTCATTATGGTCCGGCTATTCCCGCATTTGTGTCTGGGATTTATGGTGATGAATCGAGTATTCGGTCCGTCCCAGATTTGTGACCCTGTTACCTTCAACGGCTTATCGCTTCCGCGTGTTTCGGGGTTGGAAATTTGGGGCGTGACAGCTTGGTATCAGAGCCTCAGGATGACCTAAATAATTGTTCTAAGATTTGAAATAACTTTGGGATATAAAGTGTGAAACCCTAGAATGAGAGTTGAACCATAATTGTACCTAAGGACTAATTAGTACTTTGCTTTAGGTAATGGCGAGAACTCGTAGCAGACGAATTTACGAGAAGGAGCGACAGGAGGCAGCACGTCTGTGGCTAGATGAGTGGAAGCTTCAGGACGTTGGGCACGGAACTGCGGAAGACCCTTTCCTGATCGACGTCGAAAAAGAGCCTGACTTTGAGGAGGAAGATCCGGAAGAAGATCCTGAGGAAGAGGTGCAGTTCGTGGGTTACGTGATACACCAGGAGTTTTTGAAGGTTTTGGAGCATCCAGTTTACGTGCGCGCGAGAGATGATCCGGAGCTGTTCTATAAGCTATACCTTAGGTTTAAATCCCTAGGTTATAGGTGGCCTCACATGACTGGTTGGGAGATTAACTGGTATGGGAATCACCTAGTGTTTGCACCGATGCTTGTGTCTTTAGCTATTCTAGACGAGTACCTCTGAGGTGTGGTGTTCAGGGACTCGATTAGGAAGTTTTTAATTTGAGTAGGATTTTAATAACCCTACATTCTTTTCAGAGATTTAGGTGTAATTGTTATTTTGAAATTGAATAAAAGACCCCGTTTTGATTTCAGTTCTGGTGTGTTCCTTGTGTTGTTGTGTTCGTGGTTGTGTTTGTGTGACTGTTTGATTGTCCCGCTAGGAGTCATGGACTGAAGGCAGAATTAAAATGAAACATGATCTTAAGTTCTAATTCTCCTTCTTTCCTTGACTGTAGATTTTCGGAGATGGCAACGACGGGAGCGCGCGGCAGACGATCTGGTACTGGACCAAACTCTCAGCAGGAGGAAGCATCAAGCCAAAACCTGTCTGATGTGGTGCGCGAGTTGGCCAGGGAGTTAAGGAATGACCGTGGAGCTAGCAACACTCCAAATGTGAAACCACCAACGCTGGAGCGGTTCAAGAGAGCTGGATCCGCATTCTCGGGAGACGACAACCCTGAGAAGGTAGAGCGCTGGATTGTGGAAGTGGAACGTCTTTTCAAGGGGATGAAGGTTCCGACAGATGAAAGGGTAGTCTTCGCGACCTATTTGTTTATAGGAGAAGCTGTCTTCTGGTGGGAGTCAGCAGAACGAAACAACTTCGGAGCTGGACAAGACATCACGTGGGAAGAGTTTAAGGAGGTATTCAACAGGAAATATTTTCCTCCGCATGTGCAGCGCAGGAAGGAGAAAGAATTTCTGGAGCTAGTTCAGGGATCGATGTCGGTACTGCAGTACGAGACTAAATTTGAGCAACTGCAACGATTTGCAACGGATGCTTGCCCTAACGATCTTGTGAAGGCAAGAAGATTCGTGGATGGTTTGCGCGACGGTTTAAGGGCGAAGGTGCTTGTTTCGCAACCAGCAACTGTGGCAAAGGCGGTCGAACTCGCCTCTATTCTGGAAGACGATTACAAAAGGACCCAAGAGCGGAAAGGGAATGCCGGTAAGGGTCAGGATGGTACTGTCAAGCGATCCGGATTTAAGAGGTTTGGGAATGGTGGACGTTTTAATAATCGGCCAGCCAAACAGCAGAGACAGCAGCAACCTCAGCAAAACCGCGGGAATGGACAGAATCGGGCGATGGTTCCTTATCGCCAGCCTCAGCGTATCGATGGTCCAGGAGCGGGAGGCAAGTGCAGATTTTGCGGACAGCAATCTTATGCAAGGAAGCCGTGTCCACAGGACACTCGAAGGTGTTACAGCTGCAATGAAGTTGGTCACATTGCAACCTACTGCCCTAATTGTGACAAGAAATCAGAAGGGGAGTCAAATAAAAAGGCTCAGGCACGAGTCTTTGCCCTGACTTCGGCAAACGCCCAAGCTTCGGACGATGTCATTGAAGGTACTCTACTTGTCTTGGATAGATTAGCTAGAGTATTGATAGATCCGGGATCGTCTAGATCCTTTATTTCTATGGTGTTTGCTGCTAGTCTAGAAAGGAAGCCTTCTACACTTGGGTGTGATCTCTCCATTTCTACTCCTGTTGGGGACTCAGTGATAGCAACTGAGTATCTGGAGGACTCTCCTGTTGTGATTGATGATGTGGTGTTGAATGCTAACCTTGTTCTGCTTGAGATGTTTGACTTTGATGTGATTTTGGGCATGGATTGGTTAGCTAGATTTGGCGCTACAGTTGATTGTAGTAGGAAGAGAGTATATTTTAGAATTCTGGGAAGAGAGAATTAATGTTAAGGGGAATTCGTTTAAAGAAAGAAAACTGTCTAATTTCTGCGATGAAAGTTCAGAAATTAGTAGGCAAAAGGGTGTAAAGCCTTTTTAGCTACCGTAGTAACAGAAGAGAAAGCTACTCCTAGAATAGAAGAAATTGAAGTAGTAAGCGAATTTTCCGATGTGTTTCCGGAGGAGTTGCCGGGTTTGCCACCAAAACGGGAGGTTGACTTCACTATAGACCTATTACCGGGAACTGCCCCGATATCGAAAGCACCATATCGGATGGCACCTGCGGAATTAAAGGAATTGAAAGAGCAGCTACAGGAGTTGCTAGATAAACGTCTGATTCGACCCAGTGTATCTCCCTGGGGAGCGCCAGTATTGTTCGTGAAGAAGAAAGATGGATCCATGAGATTGTGTATAGACTACCGGATGCTGAATCAAGTGACCATAAAGAATAAGTATCCATTGCCAAGGATTGATGACCTATTTGATCAACTGCAATCAGCAAGAGTTTTCTCAAGAATTGATTTGCGGTCAGGGTACCATCAGTTGAGGATCAAGGAGGAAGACGTCTCCAAAACAGCTTTCAGAACCCGATACGGACACTATGAGTTTCTAGTGATGCCGTTTGGTCTGACAAATGCCCCTGCAGCATTCATGGATATGATGAACAGAATCTTTAAGGCACTGCTGGATCAGTTTGTGATTGTGTTCGTCGATGATATTTTGGTTTACTCTACAAGCCGGGAAGAGCATAGAAGACACTTAGCTCAAGTGTTACAAATTTTGCGAGAGAACTAGTTATATGCTAAGTTCAGCAAGTGCGAGTTCTGGTTGGACAAAGTAAACTTCTTGGGCCATGTGATATCAAAAGATGGAGTTTCGGTGGACCCGACGAAGGTGGAAGCCGTTCTGCATTGGGAACAACCAAAGAGCGTAACTGAGATAAGGAGTTTTCTGGGATTAGGTGGATATTATAGAAGATTCATTGAAGGATTTTCTAGCTTAGCACTGCCAATGACTAAGTTAACCAGGAAGGGAGTGAAGTATAATTGGAACGAGGATTGTGAGAAGAGTTTTCAAGAGCTGAAAAGAAGACTGACTTCTGCACCGATTCTGAAACTTCCATCAGGATCTGGTGGGTTTTTATTTACAGCGATGCGTCGAGATGCGGTTTGGGCTGCGTGTTGATGCAGAATGGACATGTGGTGGCATATGCATCGAGACAAATGAAAATTCATGAGCAGAATTATCCCACTCATGATTTGGAGCTGGCGGCCGTAGTCTTTGCTTTAAAGATTTGGAGGCATTATTTGTGCGGAGAAACTTTCGAGGTATTCACTGATCACAAGAGTCTGAAGTACATCTTTTCTCAGAAAGATTTGAATATGAGACAAAGACGATGGTTGGAGTATCTGAAGGACTATGACTTCTCTATCCACTACCATCCCGGTAAGGCGAATGTGGTTGCTGATGCATTAAGCAGAAAGACAGGAATAGTAGCATATATGATGGTGCAAGAATGGCGAATGGTGGAAGATTTAGGAGCGTGTGACCTAGAATGGCCAACTACCAAAAGAGCGTCGTTTCTAGGAAATATATCAGTAAGATCGATGATGTATGAGAAAGTACTTGACGCACCAAAGAACAGTCCTCAGTTGCAAAAGCTATTGGAGAAACCAGGTTTCAAGAAAAAAATTGATGGAGGCATCTTATTCCAAGGGAGATTGGTCGTGCCAAAGGACACGGAACTGAGGCAAGAACTTCTCCAAGAGGCGCATCATTCACGGTATGCGATTCACCCCGGGAGCAAAAAGTTGTATTAGGATTTGAAGAGAAACTTTTGGTGGAACGGAATGAAGCGAGACATAGGAAGGTTCGTCTCCAAATGTTTAACATGTCAGCAAGTAAAAGCAGAACATCAGAGACCGGCAGGATTGTTACAACCGCTGGAGATTCCACAGTGGAAATGGGACCATATTACCATGGATTTCGTGGTAGCCTTACCCAAGACTCAGAAACAAAAGGATGCAATTTGGGTGATCTTGGACCGACTCTCAAAGACAGCACATTTCCTCCCGATTCGCTGGAAACAGAACCCAGAGAGTTTAGCTGAGCTGTATATCAGAGAAATAGTAAGACTGCATGGGACACCGATATCAATTGTATCTGATCGTGATCCAAGGTTCACCTCCAGAACTTGGAAAGGTATTCAGGAAGCTTTAGGTACTAAGCTTAGTTTCAGTACAGCATTTCACCCTTAGAGCGATGGACAATCAGAAAGAACGATTCAGACTTTGGAAGATATGCTCAGTGCGTGTGCCATTGATTGGAAAGGAAATTGGGACGATCATTTACCACTGATCGAATTTGCCTATAATAACAGTTACCACTCTAGTATTGGAATAGCACCATTTGAGGCACTATATGGAAGACCGTGTAGGTCACCTACATGTTGGACTGAAGTTGGAGAGTGTCAGGTAATGAAGTCAGAATTGATACAGTATTGTGCAGAGAAGGTGAAACAAATTCGACAAAGAATACAGACAGCGCAGAGCAGGCAGAAGAGCTATGCGGATAATCGACGACGAGAGCTGGAGTTTCAGGAGGGAGACAAGGTATTCTTAAAAGTTTCTCCGTCTAAGGGAGTTATGAGGTTTAGTAAAAAAGGGAAGCTGAGCCCGAGGTTCGTTGGACCCTTTGAGATCTTGGAAAGGGTTGGGCCGGTTGCCTACAGATTGGCCTTACCCCCACAGCTGGCAAAGGTACACAATACATTTCATGTATCGATGTTGAGGAAGTATGTGCCGGATAAGTCTCATGTATTGGATTATACCACAATGGAACTTGAAGCAGACTTATCATTTCCGATGAGACCAATCAAGATATTGGATAAGAAGGATCAGGTGCTACGAAGAAAGACAATACCGTTGGTGAAAATTTTATGGCAAAACCAGCACTCCGAGGAAATGACATGGGAAACCGAAGATGAGATGAAGAAGTCCTACCCTCAACTCTTTGAAGAGTAATTGCGGCATTTCGAGGACGAAATGTTCTTTAAGGAGGGGAGGATGTAGCAGCCGTAAATTTTTATATATTATTAAGGTAAAACTTTTTGCCCGAATGAAGTAATTTTAATTCGAGAAATTCATTAAAAATCAAAATTTGAAATTTTTCCGTCAGACCGATCGATCGCCTTCATATGGCATCGATCGGGAGACGATCGATCGTTTTTGTAAGGCATCGATCGCAAGACGATCGATCGCGTATACGGACCGATCGATCGCCAGTGGTTTTGTGATTCCCGAGGCAATTCCGTTGGGAAATGTCTTGGGCTGATTTTGGGGGATTTCTTTGGGACGTATCTTGCCTGATTTGCCTAGTTTGGGGGTTCTAAACGTGGTAAATTGTGTTGGTGTCAAAACCCTAATTGATACTTAATTGAGAATCAAGATTATGAAGGATTTAATTAAGCTAACTAAAGCATATTTGAAATATGGGTTGGACGCCCCTTTTGGGAGTCTGAAGTGGCCTTTCCTTGCTGGTATTTGGCGCCAAGAGTAGTCCTCAAAAGATTTCTTTTTACTTGGTAAGTTACATTAGTAATTTGGTAAGATTTTGAGAGAAGATAAAATCCTACCTTAATGCAATCAATCAGAAGGATCTTGGGGTTAGAAGAGATCGTGCTGGTGGTTTTAGGAAAGGCTGGGATGATCTTTGACCCTTGGATGAAGTGGAGATGGACGGTGGAGATGGCGAAGCATGAATTATTTAAACCCACTTTGAGAGGACCGGCCATCCCTTTTGGGAACCGGCAGCCCTCTCCCCCTTTTTGTGGTGATTTCTCTCCCTTACCACGTCCTCCCCCTTCCCTCTCAACCACCAGTAGGCCTCTCCTCGTGGTGTGTGTCAAGAGTGTGCGTTGGTTCGTGTGGAGATCACGAAGAAGCGAGTTTGTTTCGAACCGGTTGACGTGCAATTAGTACCGGTTCATCGGTAAGATGTTCTTTTTCTCACAAGTATGATTTCATTAAAGTTTCAATCTTTATATGTATACCACGTTCTTATGTTGTGAGTAATATGAACGTCCTTATTGTCCTGGATTAATTGTTCTATTTGCTTAAATCTATGCAATTATTGATATACCGATTGATTTCTTGATGTGAATCTTCCATGCACAATTAGATCAAGGTGTCCCTGATAGTGTGTGTCTATTTCGATTCATGTGAGTCATGTATCTGATGTCTAATATTGAGTATTGTTCTCTGATTTTTGTAGATGAGGGTCTGTTTAAGAAAAGTTGTCTTCTTTCTTGTTATTAGTCACCCGATCTCACATTTTTCTATGTATCGACCTAATTGATGTATCGATTGGTGTAATACTTGTGTTTCTCATCCAAAAGCAGCAAGCTTTCAGAGGTAAATCTACTGGTTTGGTGCGTCCATATGTGTTACAAGTCGTGTTTCATGATTTTGTTTCGTGTCCGGAAAAAGTTGTCTACTTTATGTAGTGTTTACCCTAATTGATGTGGTATATAGGTAATAAGACTATCTAAAAGAGATTAATGGATGTACGAACAAGATGAACGTGATAAGACTTAAGAGTCATTGATCGTGGACCTTAAGACCTCTGTCAATAGGTCTGACTTGAAGCTTAAGTGTCCGGGAAAAGTCGTCTAGTTTGTCGGTTAATGAACCCATAAGGCTACAATGTAAAACAGTTTTTAAGAAGGGGTTAATAGGTGAGTTAATACATAATTAATGGTCCGTCCAGAAGTTAATAATGGCCTAATGTGAGAGGGTTTGAGCATAAAAGAATCTAATTGTGATTAGGATTAAGGATAATGATAAGCATAAAATATACACATTTATATGCCTTATTTACCTATATGCTAGTGTAGTTTTTGTGTTAAAATATGAATAAAATGGGTTATTTGTGATTAGGGTAGTAATTAGGGGATTAATAATTAAATTACTTTAATTAACTATTTTAGATGCATTATTGGATTTAAGGAATCATATTTTTATTATGCGTCTAATTTTAGTTTGGTTTTGATTTTACGGGTTTGAAAATGCGAATTGCATATCAGTAGCAGACGTGCGCATTAGACGTGTTTTGAAATGCCAAAGTGATCAATGAGCTGATATGACTTGTATTGAAGAATCTGAACCATTGATGAGCTATTTAAAAGAAGACGGGCGTGAAATTTAAAGTACGGACGTTCGGATGAGAATTGGCGGTGGAGATCGTTACGACGGGTTTTATTAAAGAAAAAGAAAAAAAAAAGAGAAAAGGATGGATTAAACCGGCTGATTTGGGCCGGTTCAGAAAAAAAGAAAAACAGAAAACAACCCGAGCTGTCGGCTCGGGTGTTGCAGACGAGAAGGAAACCCGACGCTCGAGCATCTGCGGACGAGAAGATGGCGGCAGTCGGTTCGAGCTGCAGAACGGAAGACGGCTGGGCGGCCTGAGATCGTGACGGCGGAGCTCGGGCTGGTTGGCGATCGAAGCGGCGGAGGAAGGAGATGGGTCTGTCTGTGACAACGACGGCGATGGGTCACGGCAGGGTGGAACAGAGATGAGCTGAAGGCAATGACGGCGGAAGACTCCGGCGGTTCTGGGTACCGGAAAAGGGCAGCAAGATGGTGCTGGCGGGCTGATCGGCAAGAGGCGGCGGAGCTTAGTGGCAATCGTGCCGGAATGGGACATGAAACGGAAAAAATCAGAGACGGCTCAATTTGGGACTCTCTTTGAAACAGAGTTTTGATTCGATTTCGTGACGGATTTGAGTCTATCCAAATCAGAAATCTGAGGGAGAAGGACTCTCATTTCTAAATCTATAAAAACCGAGCAGAGATTTGAACTGAGGAGGAACGGATTTTTGGCGAAAAAAGGCGGATTTACGGACTGTTCTGGTGTTCTGTTTCGAGAAAAACAGAGCTCGTTTCGGGTGTTTGGGTCGTGTTTTTCGTCGGGATTTGGCCGGAATTGAAGAGGAATCGAGGAGGAATCGAAGGGAGGGAGAAGGAGAAGAAGAAAGGGAAATCTTTGCTTCGGTGAATAGTACACACGAAATTTGCTACAGTGCTGTCGATCTGAAGAAGACGATGAATAGTGCAGTACTGTGAACAGTGATTCGCTGTGAATAGTGATTTGCTACAGTATTTTAAATGCAATTTCTTCTAAATCTGATTTTTCTCTTGAATATGAATAGCTAAATCTTTTGTCAAAGCTAAAGGTAACATTATTTGATTGGTATTTTTACGTCTATAAAGAAGTTTTTAATGTTTATTTGATTGAATGTGATGTTTTGGAAATAGTCATAATCTATACAATTATTTGATTTGTCGTTAACGTAAGATACAGCGAATGCTTATAATTCCCTGTCATTAGTAGACTATGCTTGTTAATGATAAATTTTCAATCGATATTTTTATGTTAATTGATATGATGAACGTGAATGAAATATCTTCTGATTAGGTCAAATCATTATTTGAACCTAATTGCGTAATTAAATAGACGTAGAATATTAATTAAATAATTGATCCTTGAAGCTTTGATATCTCTCATCGATTATCTTTCCTATCTTTAATTAGTTTTAATTGAATTGTTAATCGTCATTTTAGTAGTTGATCTAACCCCAAAATAGGTTAACAAATTGTAATATATACTCGGTAAGTCCGAGGTCGAACCACAGGGAATGATGTAAGATTATTCTACTCCAAACTAATTTAAATACTACTTAGTTTAGCAAATTAAAGTTCTTATCAGGAAATTTTATACCGGGGAGTGAAGTTTAGGAGTAATCTTCTAATTAATTTCTTTCTTTCTAGCATAGTTTAGTTAATTTTTTTTATTCTTAGTTTAATTTAGCTTGCGTATTTTGTAGGACATCTGGAGTATTCTGAGGCTATCAGGAACAAAAAGCTTTTCATTGGATTATTATTCAAATTTGGTAACTTCGTTCCATATCTCTCTTTGAAATTTCTGTTGCCTGTGTATGCACTCGTGGAGTAGCGATACCAGTGGAAGATGGGTTAGAGATAATTCTGCTATTTTGATTGGGAATCCTTTGTTTGAATTCTCTGTTCCATCACACACACCACACAATATGGCTTATCAGGGTAGTAACCCTGATATTAATGAAAATGAGATTGAACATGATACACCAATGCGGCCCTTGCGTGAGTACCTGCTACCTGCACGCACTAGTACACCCTCGTGTATTATATTGCCTCTACAAGCACATCACTTCACTTTTAAGGCTGGAATGATAAACTTGCTTCCAAAATTCCATGGTTTAGATTCTGAAAACCCTTATTTGCATTTAAAGGAATTTGAGGAAGTCTGTGCAACATTCGAGCAGGCTTGTAGTGAAGACATTATCAGGCTAAAATTGTTTCCGTTTTCCTTGAAGGATAAAGCCAAAACTTGGCTGAATTCTCTTAAGCCTAGATCGGTAGGAACTTGGAAAGAACTACAAACTGAATTCCTTAAAAAGTTTTTCCCAGTTCATAGGACAAATGCTTTGAAAAGACAAATAACAAATTTTACTCAAAAACAAAATGAATCATTTTATCAATGTTGGGAGCGATATAAAGATTTGTTAAATTCTTGTCCACATCATGGATATGAGAAGTGGCGCACCATCAGTTTCTTCTATGATGGCATGACGCCCTCAATGAAACAATTTGTTCAAACAATGTGTAATGGGGAATTCTTTGATAAAGACCCTAATGAAGCCCTTGATTTTCTAGATCAAATAGCTAAAGACTCAGATTCTTGGGATCCCACCGATCCCTTTGATGTTTCTAAGCCGAAGTCTTCAACTACTAGTGGGGGTCTGCATCATCTTAGGGAGGAGGATAATTTGAGTGCTAGGCTAGCCTCTTTGACTAGGAAGGTGGAGGCCATGGAATTAGGGAAAGTTAATGCTGTTAAGTCTGTTGCTACAGAAGAGGTCTGTGGAATTTGTGATGTCATGGGACACCCGACTAATGAGTGCCCTACCATTCCTGCTTTTAAGGAGGTGTTGCATGACCAAGCAAATTCCATGACCCCTTTCAAAAGGCAATCTCCTTACGGAGACACATACAATCCAGGATGGAGGAATCACCCCAACTTTAGTTGGAGGAATGATAGTGCTGCACAAACACCACCTCCTCAGGCATCTTCCAATTATACTCCATATGTTCCACCTCACAGGAAGACACTTGAGAAGACACTGCAAACTTTTATGCAAGGGCAAGCTACCATTAATCAACAAACCTCACAAGCCATTAATGATATAAAGAGCTCTCTCACTAAATTGACATCTTCTCTAGCTATTCAAGAGAAAGGTAGGTTTCCTGTTCAATCCCAACCCAACCCACAGGGGCAAGTTCACATAATAGACACACAATCTTCTGATTCACAATTGGAACATGCTAAGTCTATTACCACTCTTCGTAGTGGAAAAGAAATTGACAAAACAATTCCACTTAAGGCCCAAAAATCTTCTGAGAATGATGAATCAAAACATGATAATGAGGAAATTGATAAGTCTGGGTCAAGTGAAGATGTAAAATGTCCTATTCCAGCTCCTTTTCCACAGAGGTTAAAACCACCTCAAAATTTGAACCAAAATACTGAAATTTTTGAACTTTTTAAGCAGGTGAAAATTAACATTCCCTTGTTAGATGCAATAAAACAGGTACCTTCTTATGCTAAGTTCTTGAAAGATTTGTGTACTATTAAGCGTAAGTTGAATGTGCAGAAAAAAGCATTTTTAACTGAACAGGTAAGTTCTATAATTCAACAGAAAAGCCCACCCAAATATAAGGATCCCGGATGTCCAACTATTTCATGTGTGATCGGGAACTTTAGGGTAGACCAAGCCTTGTTTGATCTTGGGGCTAGTGTTAATCTTTTGCCTTATTCAGTGTACACTCAGCTAGGTCTTGGGGAACTTAAACCCACCACCATTACTCTCCAACTTGCAGATCGTTCTGTTAAAATCCCAAGGGGAGTGGTGGAAGATGTGCTTGTTCAAGTAGATAAATTTTACTTTCCTGTTGATTTTATTGTTTTGGACACACATCCTGTTATAAATGCAAGTGCTAATATTCCTATCATATTAGGTCGCCCGTTTCTTGCTACTTCAAATGCTTTGATTAATTGTAGAAATGGTGTGATAAAACTTTCATTTGGCAATATGACTTTGGAATTGAATATATTTAATGTCTGCAAACAACCCCCAGAGTCAGATGAATTTTTTGTAGTTGACATGATTGAAACTTTAGTGGAGGATGCATTCCCATTTATCTGTCATGATGATCCATTTGCGGTTGCTTTAATTAATCCTGATGTGCAGAGTAGGACCACAGGTGGAATGAATGTTGGGTTAAAAGATCCTGGATAATTTGAAAAAAGTGGGATTACATCTGGCTGAAGACAAGAAACTTAGCGCTCCTCGGAGGCAGCCCAGCTTTTAATTTGTCTTTAGTCATCATCATTGGATGATATGTAGTTATTTGTTGAGCTTAAAAGATCATGATAGACCATTTACTTGGCTATGGCAAGGGCTTGGAACCGGAAATAGGTTGAGAGTATAATACAACCTGGATATGATAAGATTGCTGGAAAATATGAATGTTGATGAAAAGAAAAAATGAGAATGCGAAAAAAAAAAGAAAAAAAAAAGAAAAAAAAGGGCTGCTTGACTTTATAGGATTAACTTAGGCTGATGCTCGGGCCCGAAGCGGTATCTTAAAACCTAATGCCCTAAGCCAACTGTGTTGGGAGTCATTGGCCTGAATCATTGCTAAACCTAAGCATCTTGAAGTTAGGCCTTACACAGTCCTACTGAAAATGAAATAGAAAAAGAGAAGAAAAAAAAGTCTATGGTGTATTATTCTCTCAAGTCTAGAATGTTGGACCCGAAGGAGGCGCGCAAATTTGTGCTATCATGAACCTAAAGATTACGATGACTATGTTAATTCTGATGTTCTTTGGTTAATGGGTAACACTGGATATGTGTAAAACAGAAATTCATGGTGTATTGCTACAATGTTCTACACTTTTACTATTATATTATCATTTCATATCATATTGAGCAGAAATTTCCAAGATGAAGGTGTAGAATAAAACCACTTACTTGAGGGCTTCTATATTCCAGTTGATTATAAATGCAATACATGTGGTTGATTTTCTTAAACATTGTGGTCTGCATTTGAAGGGATAATAGGATTGTTTGTTTTGACGTGTTTATTTTGTTTTTGCACTTAGATTAATAAGGTTAATTTCATAAGTACATGTTTGTGGGTAACATGGCTGTAAACCCTCACGAGACAAAACTCGTCCTACTAGGGACACCTAGAGGTTTAACGGCTTGTTGCATATGGTCAATGCAATCGTGTTCCCTACGAAAGTGGCATTTATTTTTCTAATTTTATTGCTTTAATTTTATTTTGTGTGATTTTGTTTTATTTGTTTTGCTCGGGGACTAGCAAAATATAGGTTTGGGGGTATTTGATAAGCATAAAATATACACATTTATATGCCTTATTTACTTATATGCTAGTGTAGTTTTTGTGTTAAAATATGAATAAAATGGGTTATTTGTGATTAGGGTAGTAATTAGGGGATTAATAATTAAATTACTTTAATTAACTATTTTAGATGCAATATTGGATTTAAGGAATCATACGTTTAATTTTAGTTTGGTTTTGATTTTACATGTTTGAAAATGCGAATTGCAGATCAGTAGCAGACGTGCGCATTAGACATGTTTTGAAATGCCAAACTGACCCATGAGCTGATATGACGTGTATTGAAGAATCTGAACCATTGATGAGCTATTTGAAAGAAGACGGGCGTGAAATTTAAAGTACGGACGTTCGGATGAGAATTGGCGGTGGAGATCGTTACGACGGGTTTTATTAAAGAAAAAGAAAAAAAAAAGAGAAAAGGATGGATTAAACCGGCTGATTTGGGCCGGTTCAGAAAGAAAGAAAAAAAGAAAACAACCCGAGCTGTCGGCTCGGGTGTTCCAGACGAGAAGGAAACCTCTGCTCGAGCGCCGGGGTGAAAGAAGATGGCGGCAGTCGGTTCGAGCTGCAGAACGGAAGACGGCTGGGCGGCCTGAGATCGTGACGGCGGAGCTCGGGCTGGTTGGCGATCGAAGCGGCGGAGGAAGGAGATGGATCTGTCTGTGGCAACGACGGCGATGGGTCACGGCTGGGTGGAACAGAGATGAGCTGAAGGCAATGACGGCGGAAGACTCCGGCGGTTCTGGGTACCGGAAAAGGGCAGAAAGATGGTGCTGGCGGGCTGATCGGCAAGAGGCGGCGGAGCTCAGTGGCAATCGTGCCGGAATGGGACATGAAACGGAAAAAATCAGAGACGGCTCAATTTGGGACTCTCTTTGAAACAGAGTTTTGATTCGATTTCGTGACGGATTTGAGTCTATCCAAATCAGAAATCTGAGGGAGAAGGACTCTCATTTCTAAATCTATAAAAACCGAGCAGAGATTTGAACTGAGGAGGAACGGATTTTTGGCAAAAAAAGGCGGATTTACGGACTGTTCTGGTGTTCTGTTTCGATAAAAACAGAGCTCGTTTCGGGTGTTTGGGTCGTGTTTTTCGTCGGGATTTGGCCGGAATTGAAGAGGAATCGAGGAGGAATCGAAGGGAGGGAGAAGGAGAAGAAGAAAGGGAAATCTTTGCTTCGGTGAATAGTACACACGAAATTTGCTACAGTGCTGTCGATTTGAAGAAGACGATGAATAGTGCAGTACTGTGAACAGTGATTCGCGCACACAATTGCCATTAAATGTCATAAGCATCAAATAAGCAAAGTAAATAATAAAAAGCTCTAAATCTTCACGGCTCCTGCAACCGCTTCAGTACTGCAACTTCCTGATCTCAAATTCCATTTGCGCCTGCATAAGAAGATGCATGAGTATTTCATAGAAACACTCAGTAGGATGTAAAAACCCACTGAACTAAAGCAAACAATATGAATAGGATAAGAATAACAAAAATTTATGAATATGCCGCAACATCTGGACTAAACCAAGGATTTATACACCTGAAAGGTTAGTCGATAATAATTCCAACTCGCAAGTAGGGAAAACAACAATAAGGCTCCTACTATACATATGAGTAAGGAGAGAATAATAATTATTTCAAATGGCTCCAGACATCTAAGTGAAAGGAGTTACAATTTCTGCTCGCTGAACCGATCACCCGCAAGTGACTATACCAGAACCACCCTAGGGGTCCTCTTTTTGGAACCCTGCCATGCGTCTAGGATGCTGGCCCCACCAGTGCTTACGGACACGATGGGCGGAGACTGAAGACCTTCCGTAATGTCAACAATCTAACGTACGTATGTTGCCTCCTTTCGGGCAGTATGGATTCGCAAAACCATAAATATTAGTGACCCCGCAAGGTCAAGCAATGGCATAATTTGAGCATACTATGAATCCACTTCCGGAGAGAGTCCCGCAAGACCTCTAGTGGAGGAATCAATCAAATAATCGTGATGAATGATATTTCAAAGGAATAGAGGTAGCAACGCTCTAACAATATAAGGTATCAATCACCGGAATAGACTCTCATACGGAGTATAAATAGAAATGTCACACAAAGAGAATAACACAATCCATACATACATTCATGCTCAGCCCTAGATGGAAATTCATATAGGTCTTATTGTAATATATAAATCAGAGACAAGGTATTAATGAATCTTAGATGATTTGAATTCCAAATGGAACCTCAAACCGACACAAACGCTTTATCTTCAAATACACAGTTACGGTTTTCTTGACATAAGTATTACCCCATTTATCATATTAACCATAACCCAGCCTTACTGTGATAATCATAAGGATATAGTCTAGTAATAGTTACTAACATGTCATACCATCTTCACATCATATTAAGTGGTTTTACTTAAGTACTTAGTATTTTCACTTAGATCCTGCTCCCTGTCTTTTACACAACAGTTCCCTTCCGGAGGCTCCCAGACTCTGTACAGTAAAGATTATCTTCTGAAATTTTTACTGAGAGTACCCTTGTGAGTCTAGTTTCTAACCCCACCAGTTTTATATTTTTCTGATATCATATGAATTAGTTATGAATTATTTACTGCCGACTGTCAGCGCAGAAACAGTTCTGGCCGAAAGTGAGACACATGATTAAACTTTGATTATCTTATTCCGTACCACTCGTAGATGATAATATACTCATGATAGATGATAGTACTCCCCTCCTAGATCAATTAAAGATCCTGGAGTTAACTAGAATTACCAAAAGATTCCCTTTTTATCATGTTACTTCCCATATAATACAACCTTAGACCATAATATCTTTCAATTAAGTCGATTTAAGCAAAACAATCATTAAGGCATAAGACTCAATCATTAGCCATAATAATCAAAGCAATATCAGAACTTTTATCTTCTGTAAAAATTAATAAAGCATTCAACTTTGATCTGATTTACCATCTAGACATGAAGCATGAAGGCATATATGCATGTATCGCAATACACATGGAAAACAAGACATAAATCATTAATCTCGCAAGATTCAAAGCAATAATCCAAGGAAATCAGTAAGAACACTCATCATATGATGTGAGAAAAGAATAAGAAGAGAGGGAAAAACCATCCTACTCTTTATCACCAAAAGACGTCGCCTTTCTACGCGAATGTTCGTCTCCTCCGCTTCCTTCAAAGCTCCCGATCCAAGCTCTTGAGCAATTCCCACTAGAAGAGGTCTTCTAAGAGAGGGATGAACGTGGGAAGGAGAGGGGAAAAGCCTCTGGACGTTCTAGGGTTTAGTTTTCAATAGCACAAGCCTAGTCTCTATGGGTTTATATAGAGTTTTAGAAGATCTTTGCCCAAATCAATTCTACCATATCTTGGACACTTTCCACCAATGGAAGAGTCCCTAAATCACCCTAGGAACGTGCAATACAAGTCTAGTTAGGATATGGCCTCTTTCCCAATCAAATCCGCCTCAAAACAAGTTAGAATTCGCCAAACCGCAACTGGCGATCGATCGTCCAATACGGCGATCAATCGTCCTGCACTGTTTACCAACTGCGCGATGGCGCCGATCGTAGCCGATCGAAGCCGGTCGATCGTGTTCCATATGCCGATCGATCGTTTTTAGCGCGATCGATCGCATCTACGGGTGTATTTATTCAATTTCCCTTATCTTTTTACTCCGAACTCCAAATCACACAAAATAGGTGTCGTTGGAAAGCTCTTCTCACCAACTTTAATTTGCACATGGCATAATACAATCAATTCAAACGTTAAGAGGGTCAAATTTCAGTTTTAAGATACTTACTAATTTTCCGGATGTTACAGATTCAAAATCAATGAATGTGATAAATGTGTTTATGTCAAAGAAAGACCTGATGGCTACGTTATTGCATGCCTATATGTGGATGATATGCTCATTATTAGTAGCAATGATAATATCATTAAAGCTACTAAGAGGATGTTAAACAAACAGTTTGACCTGAAAGATATAGGTGTTGAAGATGTTAATACTAGGGATGAAAATCACTAGAACATCTGATGGATATGTGTTATCTCAATCTCATTACATTACAAAAATCCTAGACAAATTTAATGAGAATGATAATCATCTAGCGAGAACACCTGTGGATGTGACATTGAATTTAAGCAAAAACACGGGTGAGAGCATATCACAACTTTAATATTCTCAAATTATTGGAAGTCTCATGTACCTCATGAATTGTACGAGACTAGACATTGCATACTCAGTAAGTAAACTGAGTAGATATAATAGCAACCCAGGGGAAGACCACTGGAATGCTCTAGTCAGGGTTCTTAGATATCTAAGATATACCTTGAACTATGGACTGCACTATACAAGGTACCCTGATACAAGAGACTCCAAATCCACAAGTGGATATGTCTTTACTCTTGGAAGTGAATTTCCAAACCCACATTGGAAATCTTCTAAACAAACGTGCATAGCAAGATCCACAATGGAATCAGAATTCATTGCACTTGATAAAGCAGGCGAAGAGGCTGAGTGGCTTTGTCATTTTTAAAAGATATTCCAACGTGGGAGAAACTTGTGCCACCTATATGTATCTATTGTAATAGTCAATCTGCTATAGGAAGAGCACAAAGTAACTTGTATAATGGTAAGTTTCGACATATACGTCGGAGGCATAATACCATAAAACAATTGCTCTCTAGTGGAATAATTTCCATTGAGTATATTAGGTCAAAAGATAATATTGCGGATCCGCTTACTAAGGGTTTGACCAAAGATCAAGTGAGCAATTCATCGAGGGGAATGAGTTTGAAGCCTATACATTAAGAATCACTATAAGGGCAACCCAACCTAGTTGACTGAAGATCCCAAGATCTAGGTTCAAAGGGACAACCGAATTTGGGGGATTCAAGGGGAATCACTATTGAGATAAAATCTCGTTCCCATTCCTATGATGAGATAGTGACGCCTGCTGAATGAATCAGGATAAGCTTTTTTTTTAATGGTTCTCAGAGCTTGAATTAATTCGAGTGGGGTATTACAGGATACCCTTAATGAGAATCACCTATATGAGTGTGAAGGGGCTAATTCTATGAGGATTTTAAGGCTAAATCTTCTAGAGCACTCATGAAAACCAGGTTTGTTCGGGGCTAAAATGAACAAAGTCATGAGAACCACAGTGTATCTGAGAAGTGATTGTGTGAATTCTATTGTCTTGGTTTACACAAACGGCTGAACAGTTCAAGACATCACGTTCATTGATTAGCTAGTAAACCCGATAGTTTTCACAAGGGAAGGTTCAAAGCCGAAAGCTACCTCTTCCATGCATGATCTTCTCAATATTTAATTTTGACAAGTTTTCTGCATTGTTTTGCATAGTTATCCAACCAATTCTCATTCATGTGGGGGATTGTTAAAAGTGGGTATAATAACCCATATCAAAACCCACTTAGTTTTGATACGAATGAGTGAATTGGGTGAAGGAATAAATAGTCCCACATCCACACAAAGGAGGTGTTGATGATGGTATATAAGGTCCAAGTTTGGCCGTTGAAGTTAGGCCCAAGGGCCACCCCACTTTTGTGGGGGAAAGAGATATTGGACCCATGCACCTAGGTGGGCTAACCCACACGCGCGCACCGCCGTCGTCCGTTCGGCCGGCGGGCTCGGTTCGGTTTGGTTCGCATGCGCGGCCGGCCGGGTCGGGTTGGGTTGAGTTGGGTTGGGTAGGGTTGGGTCAACAAGCTAATATTATTTTGGGACAAATTCAATTAGTTTAGTTTTCTAATTTATTTTGGTTCAACCAAAATGGGTCCGGTTTAGTTTCTTATGACCGTTATCGGACGGACGCGTCCATTTAAGAGGATCAACGGGCTTTAACGGGAAATGATTTCTATAAAGCTTGAGAAAACGGGTTTTTCAGTACGCTTTTACTTACACTTCATCTTCATCCTTTTCTCCTCTATTCTGTGAAAGCATTGCACATTGTGGTTCGCTGCGCATGCTGTTTGGAGTGCTCCTACAGTACGTAGTTGATCGTCTTATCCTGGGAGGCAGACGCCCACGAGTCTTAAGCACCGTAGGGAGGGCGCATTCTGTCTTAAGGACAAAGTGTTTCGCTTGATTCGATCATCAGCTTCTTCTAACTGTTTTATTATCATCTTTGCAAAGGTACACAGATATCATCCTTAAGACAGTAACAGTAAGAAAATTTATAACAAAAGAAACAAGTGATTCACACCTCACATCTAAGCCCAAGTATTTCTCGCATTTATTGGACCAAATTTATTTTTTGGTGCATCAATAGGAAGAACATAGATCTGGTGCAAACTGCCAGCTGGGGACATACATTCTTTTCTCACATTGACTTGGTTATGAAAGAAATGGTGAAATAGATTCCGCTACAATTGATATAGATGAATATAGATTTTATGCAACATGTAAACTGTACAGTCATATTTATGAAGGGAAAAGTTCAAAGGAAGCACTCACACACATTTGCATGAGGCGAGTCACCTCGATCATCGTGTGGTGATTCACCCTCACCTACCCTTGATTGCATACCCGCCTTCGGATCAAAATCTGAGGGCTCAAGGTGATTCTGCTCATTCAGTCTGGATGAGTGATGTCTCATCTAAACACATAATTCATGACAAAACAATGTCATAAATTTGAATGTGTACTTTTGGGGGGATAATTGAGTCACACATTAGTTTGCGTAGGGCCAAATGAGTTATGCTATACAGTGGTCATACATTTTTTCTTTTTATAAATCTACATGATTAACAACCTTCTCTTAGGGGAATTAATCCCCGATCCTTACCTCGCAAGTCTCTTAGAGAGAGAGAGATGAGACCCTATGAGGCCCATAAGAGAACGAAAACCCCATGTATCAATCCTTATCCCACTACCATGGATAAGATGTAATTAATCCCACTACCATATAGCCACAATTAATAGAAAAAAGTCCCATAGATTAAGAGCTCTTGAAATTAACAGCTGCTAGAGTCCAAATTCATTTTGGAGAGGTAGAATTTTGCGGGTTCCTCTCCAAGGGGTCTATACTGGTCCAATGTCGTGGTCCTCCCTGTATGGGCAAAACCAAGGAAGCACGGACGGGACACAGATACCATACAATCTGAGTCCCACGATAGGTCAATTTTCATGAAATTAGGAGAGTTATATGAGAATACCATTCTTCATATGTATTCAAGTATATTTTAGTTTACTTCTTATATTAATGAAGTATACAGTTGGTCTCTAATACAAAGGTAGGAAACCCATGCAACTGTACCTGACAAGGACACATATACGATAAGGATACGGCTCCAGTTTTGGAATACCCATTATGTTAACACAACCAAGAATTTAACTTTTACACTAGTGAAGGCTCTACTAATCATTAAATAATAATATCACTTTTCTGTTTGATAAAACAATGAGTAAGACGATATTTATAAGCAAGAAATTAAAGAAGAACTAGTTTACATCTTGTGACTGTAGTGAGGAAGCCGCCCGTTGCTTGCGACGATCACCATCAGCACTGGCGTTTGTGTTGCTCCTTGTTAATGGCTGTATTAGGATGAATGGCTCTCATTTTGACACCTTATGGTAGGCTTGGCCAAAGGACATGTGAAGAAACAAGTATGTGGGCCTCTCCGGCGGAAGAATCATAGCTTGGGCAAGACAAACAATCGTCCACCTACTCATCTATCACTACAAAGATTCTTTTGGGCCCCCAGCAACAGTAGCCAGAGACAGCAACCTCCAAAAACTACTGATCATAAGGTAAATGAAGACGATCTTACAGACACTAGGGTTTCAGTGTAGGCATCCAACTTCCATAATGGGACAGGAGCTTTTACTACTAACTATAAAACTAGGGTTTCCAAATATAAAACTGAAAGACAGGAAAAATAAACAGGAAGGGGACCAAAAGAAAAGAAAAGAGAAATGAAACTATGTTAGCTAAGGTTGTAGACATTCTTTCAAATTGGAATGCTGATCAGATCAGCACTGTATATATGTAAAATTAATAGAGCTAAATTACAAATTAATCCCTATGTTCTAAAATATTGTCTACATTTGAGAAAATTCTCATTTTTATTGGACCATGAAGCCCACAAGGAAGTCACGTGATTTCTTCTCCCTGATGTCCCATCCAACTCGTAAGCTTGTTCACGAAGGGGACCAAGTTCAAGTCAATCCTTCCAAGTCTCCTCCAATTTTTGAAGATGAAGTCACGTGATTTGGTGAAATGTACATAGTATTTTAGAACAGTAAATATTTTCAAATGTACTCAGTATTTTGGAACAGAGGGGGTATCTGTTTTTTTTCTGCTACAGAGTATTGTAAGCATGGAAAGGTAAGACCATTAGAGATGGAAGGACTCACCCCTCGGCCCTCTCGGACTCTGCCACACCCCGAAGACCTTAACTAGGTGGGAATTGTCCAAATGCCTTTACAAACTGAATTAATTGATGCTGATAAACATCTTTCAATCTAAGAAGAACAATCTTGTACTCCATACGTTTCATATTAATAGTCCCATTTGGTTTATCAAAAGGAATTAAAATCTGTTCAATTTAAAAACTATGTAAGACTACTAATGTAAAATAGAGTAGATGATATGAACGGAAAACATGTCTAATTATATACCAATAATATGTGGATGGATCCTCAGCGTCTCACATGTATAGTATAGTATTATTAATTCAAAAGATACTTATTTAATGATAATTATCCAAAAAAATGTATATAGCTTGCTTAGTTGGCCGACATATAGTTTCTATGAACCGGAATCTTTTGAGTTATGTGAAACACAAATGTTTGATCCACTTTATCCTGAACCACTAGTAGTGCTCAGTAGGTGTTTTGCTTCTGCTTTGATATCATTTCTCCAACATGGTTGAAGCAAGGTGGATTGACTTCCATGAGCTAATTTCTTATTTTAAGGAAACGGTGAAGTCCTATATATGCTTGTGAATGGAAAGTATGCATCCTTCTTAAGTTGGTCCACATGTTAATGAAGGTAAATTTGAAAAACAAATCAAGAATAGTGCTTTAAATTTGTCATTTTTATATAACTATCAAATATTAATTGCATTTTGTATCATTATTGTAACGATATAAATGGGACTCTGTAGTGTTCCAGAAAGTTCCTCTGGGTGCGGCCTGAAATTACATTTCGATTCGTATAATACTTTGGTAACATATAATTTTTTTTCTATAATTACATACTCCTTCCTTTCCCATTTAATAGTCCTAGTTTAAAAAAATGATCCATATTAGTAGTCCAATTTTGATCAATTTAGATACTTTGAAACAAAAACATTTGGTAAACTTCTTAAGCATTTCATTTTCATATAACAGTTGCCAATTGAGTTTTTGGATTCTGTTTTTTGAAGGGCAACGCTTTAGATCAATATAAGAGTGGTGAAGTTGCATGAAAAAGGGCTGAAGGCCCATATACTGCAGCTCAGTTCCATTCAACTTGGAAAGTACAGATTGCTAGTAATGCTAGCCCAACTAACTTTTTTGGAAGTGAATTCCCATCCTACGCAATGGATGGGCCTAAATCCAATGTACCACTAACATAAACAGCTTCCGCATGAAGCCATGATTGGCACAATTGAGATTAGATTAAGCTTTCATGAAGCTATGATTGGCTCATCAGTTTTCTGCAATCTGGACTAGACTCACAAACCAGGAGACATTGTACACCATGTCACCTAGAGAAAGTGTACTGGGCCAATCAGTGACACTTCCCTTCTCCTAGTCAAGCTATAAGCACTTTTCAGGTTAATGCAAGCTTAATCATGACCAAAGCACATATACGCTCTTTAGCTATTAAAGAAGGCCAAACTCCCAAGTGGAGTTCATGGCACACTATCTAGGGCTAAAAACTGAGGTGTCTTCTCCATTTCTCACATTCCTCAGTTATTTCAACCAAATAATGACTCTCACCATGAATGGTGAACTACCATTCATTGCTGGTTATGTTGCAACAGGGCAATTGACATAGATGCCGTAAAAAAATCATGCACCCTGAATTGGGTCCCAACACAGAATCTCCCAACCTTTTAGATTTAATATTCAAGAACCCACTTTGCTGAAAAGAAGATACCCATTTGCAAATCAGTGAATTCCACACTTCAATTCTGTCATTGTAGGAAATAAAGGGAAGAAAAAAGAAGAAACAGAGAATACCTAAAAGCAAGGCAATTATATGGTGGTGGGGTATGAGAAATATAGATGCTGTGTGTTACTAGAGCAAAGTTATAGCCAAATTCTATCAAATCCAGTACATGTAGGAGGGAAAGTAAATGAGATCAGGAATACAAAAGCTAGCATCTTTCAACTACTTTTTAAAAATCTAGAAGCACAAAAACAAAAGAGAGAGATAGAGAAGATGGAGATACATGTTTGAGACATGCTTAGGTGTGAGTATACGAGTGCTAAATATAGAGTGGCAAGCAAAGCTTTTGTTGGGAACATTTGTCTTCTGTCATAACATGGATGAGATGGTGGTGGGAGATGAATCTTTGGTCTTTTTGGCCAATTTGCAGGGATCGAATCTGCATGGGTCTGCCTCAATCAGGAGCTGCACAACCTCGTTCATGGTTGGGCAAACCGCTGGAGAAGTGCTGGTGCACCGAATTGCGATCCGAAGCGCTTGAATCATGTCATCTTTGAATGAACCCAATAATCGCTTGTCTAAAACATCGATTTCACCTTCTTTGGTGCCCACTTTCTGCAAGGTCCAATAGATTATATTCTTGTTCTCACCAAATTCTGCTTCTATCGGCTTCTTGCCTGTTATCAGATCCAAAAGAACCACGCCGAAGCTGTACACATCACACTTGGTCGTCGCCTTTGCCATGTATGCATACTCTAAAGCATGTTACCAAGCAATTAGAGTTGGTTAGTCCATCAGTTTAGCAAAGTACATTAAGTGTGAAAGAGGAATCTACATCATTTGAATCAGTATGAACAGTTACTTAAAGAACATGATCAAAGTTTTATCATAAAGGCCACAGTTTCTGTTCTAACCAAAGAATGAATCGTTACTACAAATTGATATGCCAACACAACCAGTCAGTTTTAAGGGCACAACATAGTAATATCGGTTAGATATGTCAACACAATCATTCAGTTTGAAGGGCATAATATAGTGATATCAGTCATCATATGTCATGAACCTATCTAAAGAATATCTCTAGCGCATAAATAGAGAGCACATACTAATATATGCAACCTGCTAAGCATATAATATGTGAAGTGCACATAAAATTAAATTGAAATTCAATTACCTGGTGCTAAGTACCCGTATGTTCCGGCAATCACAGTAGATGATGGATCTTTTCCTCCTCTAGCTTGCAAGACCTTAGCCACCCCAAAGTCTGCAACTTTGGGCTGATAGTCTGCATTGAGAAGTATGTTGGTGGACTTGATATCCCTGTGAATAATTGGTGGAAGAAGATCATGGTGGAGATAAGCAAGCCCTTGTGCTACCCCAAGGGCAATTCTGTGCCTGGTAGACCAATCAAGGCTGCACTTTCCTCTGTGAAGAGCATCCCACAAGTTTCCTTTGGGCATGCACTCATACACTAGAAGGTTGGAATCTGAACTTGAAAAACAACAATACAGCTTGACTATGTTCTTGTGCCTAATGTTCCCCAAGGTCTCAACCTCTGCCTCCAATTCGCGGTGGAGGATGAACTGATCTGATGGTGAGTCCTTAGTCCTTTTGCTCCAAAACTTCTTGACTGCTACCACTTCTCCATTGTTCAATTCAATCTTGTACACTGTACCAGACCCTCCATGACCAACTAAGTTCTTGTCAATCAGTGCCTCAACAATTTCTCTCTGATCAAAGAAGATCTTATGGAAACTTCTAATATCATAAGAGACTGAAGTCCATGAGGATAGTCCCTCCTGATCGATAACAACTTTTTCTCGACTGAACCATTTCTTAAGGAAGAGAAGAAGTCCCACAATGACAACTGTGCTGCAGATGCCAATCATCCAGATGTGATTAACTTTCTTTTGAATTTCTCCTTGTGCACAAAGTGGGAGACTTGGTTCAATTGAATTTGCATGGAGTGGGAGGCAGAGTTCAGGATTTCCAGCAAAGCTGTCAGTTAGTCCTTCTTTCAGCAGTGGAAGAGGGACTGGGCCTGATAGGTGATTGTTTAAAAAATCAATCGAATTTGGAAGAAGTTTACAGAGAGCTTCTGGGATTTGCATCCAAATATCTATGTGAATCCATTGGCCATACACTTCGGGATTGTATTCTGATTTACTTAGTATGTATGATTGGTGGGCCTTGTATGCAAGGGAAATCGTATCGGATATCGGTAGACCAAAGAGACAAAATATCGGAGATATTGTGCAAAAAAATATCGGTGGTCTAAAACTAGTTTTTACCATGTATTTTCACAATATAAATTTTAAAATGAGTGATACTAATTTAGACAAGAATAAATTTTAAAATATGCATAAAAATAATTATATAATTCAAAATATGACCGGAAACAAACCGGAAAGTTGATTTTTTTCTTCTTAAAAAAATTTTTAATTTTTTTTAAAAACCATTTTTTTCAAAAATATTGGACTGATATATAGGCAATATTTTAAAAATTTGAAGGAAACGATATTACTCAGTATTGTTTTGTCGGGTGGGACCCAATATTGATATATTGCTGATACAATATTCCATGATGTGGTAAGGGGGAGTTGAGTGTAGAAAACTGTCAGATCTTGCAGACTATAGTGAACCGGTTTAAGTCGAATAAGGAGCTATTGGGAAAAGATGAACTGCAAGGTTACTCATGTGACATCAAGTTCAGTGGTATGTATCTGCATTTGGTGCTTGCTTTACTGCATGATATTTTTCTTATTCCATTCTAAATTATATAGTACGAGAGGGCTAAATTGGTGAAATGATTTCATGAACTATTTGGATTACATACAAATAGTTACTGGCACATGACTATCCTCGGTTTCCATGCTAGCATATGAAATGTTCATGATTGAAGCTTCTTGTGGCTCAATTAGCAAATTAGACTAGCTTATTGCTCTGATCTGATGATTGTTCGTAGCCGGACGAGGCACATTTGCTACACTAAATGTTGCAGTCTTTTATTCAAGCTTCTACGTGCATGCCAATCTGCATCAAATACTTTAAGGCAAATGTCTTGCACACCCAAATTCAGTAAGCATAGATGAAGTGTACTCGTTCCGTTTCATGCTAATAGGTCACATTTAAGTAAAGGTGATATCTAAGGAAGCCTTGGAGTTAACCTTTTTTACTCCATTTATTGATTGCAATAAGAAGGTTGTTATGGCTCAGGGGATTGGGTCTGCCAAATTTAATTATGTTAAGATATCTTATTAGTTCCTATTTTAATTAGACTTCTTAACAAGTTATTGCTTTCCTTCATTAGTTGGATTCCTAAGACTAGACTCCTATGTCAATTAGGATTATGGTTTATAGTCTATAAATATCTAAAAGGTCTTCCCTAATTCATTATCGTAGTCAATAAAGTTTATTTACTAGTTTAATATTAATCTCTCTTAGCCATAATCCTACTCTTTCTTCCCTTTCTCCGATGGAACAACATTAGATCAGAGCCGGTTCCGAAAACCTGCGCTCCCTCCCACCCTCCCGTGCTTCTGTCATGGGAATACAAAGCCTCTTTAGCCAAGCATAAACATGATATTGATGACATCTTCGTTGAGCAGCGAGAGGCATTGCAACAAATTTTTTCTGTGTCAGCAAGTCTATCCTTGTTGACCCCTGCACGAGCACAAGCTAACATCACCGACAATCAAATCGTCGCTGGACTGCCCATTGAAGAGCTGCCAGACACAACTGAAGTCATGGAGGTGCAACTATTAACTCTTCGTCGTCTTCCTATGCGAGCAAATTCATGATGGATCCTACGCCACAAGACCCACCGCTATTGGATTCATCATTCCCATTGCTGCTCGAAGTTCCGTCCATCGCTTGTTGCAGGAAAGTTGGATTATTTCATGGTCTTACCGCAGCCCACCACGAGCATCAACATCAAAGTCATCTCCGGCCATGGGACGGTCGTGAATAGCAATTCCTTGCTTCCGGGGGTGTGAGGTGTGTGCTTGAGCTACAATATCTTCAGCATTTGGATCTAAGTGAACACGTGTTTCAAGGTCCGATCCCCATTTTTTTTGGCTCTTCGGGTAAACTAAGGTATTTGAACCTATCCCAATGAGGATTTGAAGGATAAATTCCAAGCCATTTAGGAAACCTCTCTACAATAGAGATCATGGATTTTCCACAGGAGCTTTGGTTGTTTGCACACATTACAATTTCTAAAAATGAATGGGTTAACCTTTCATCAGCTAGTCATGAATGAATGAGTGTGTTCACTTCGCTTTCCTCCCTAAAAGAGTTGCATTTGCAAGACTATAATCTTCAAGATGTTTCCCGCCTGCTTCCTGTTTGAAATCCCTCATCTCTTACTCTTATTGATGCCTCCAACAGTCATGACAATAGTAAAAACATCCTGCTAATATAAGCTTCCTTTTGTCACTTGATGCCTCCAATAATGGAATTAAAGAGCCAATTGCCTTTTTTTCCCAACACCACAACTTGGAAGAACTTATATTGAGGGGAAACCTTATTCATGAAAATGTTTCACAGCTTTTTGCAAGTGGTTGGAGCAAACATAGAATACTAGACATGCAGCAAAATTTGTTACAAGGAAAGTTGCCAATTTCTGCTTGTAATGTCACTTCCCTTGTAAAGCTCAAACTTTCGGGCAATAGAATTACTTGTGGCATCCGAAAAGATGTAGGGCGCCTCTCTAACATGCAGTATTTTGACTTAAACAGCAATCAACTAGTAGGAGAGATTTCAGAACAGATTGGAGGACTAGGCCAGCTGGAATGGTTGTTGTCAAATAATACACTCACAGGGGCCATCCCTCCGGGGATTGGACAACTATATAATTTGATGGTGTTGTTTCTTTCTGACAACAGAGTTGGAAGTAGCTTATCTGATTTTTTGTGTAACCTCAAGAGACTGAGAGTTCTTGTTCTGAGTAATATGCTGCTAGAAGGCCACATTCCAGGCTATTTAGGAGGACTCACCTCATTAAATATATTGGAGCTTAATGAGAATCAATGAGAAGTCAGTCTGCCAGTGAGTCTAGGACAACTATCTGAGCTGCAGGAGCTTCATCTGTCCAGTGACTCCCGACGTGGTCGAGTGATCGATGAAAATTTGAAAAACTTATCCAAATTGAAGATATAAGCCTTTCATCAAGTTCATTGGCAATTGAACTTCCACCTAACTCGAACCCTCCTTTTCAGCTGCAAGCTCTTCTGTTGGGAATCACTTATTTTGGCAGATACCATTGTCAGTGGGGCATCTTAATATTATTCAATATTTCCATCTAAGTGATAATAATTTGACTGGTATACTACCTTCATCTTTAAGCAATTTTACGAATTTGGTAACCCTTGGCATTAGGGGAAACAAACTTTCTCGAAAATTTTTAGCATGGATGGGAAAAAGCTTCCCTAACCTGAATGTGCTTCATTTGAGATCTATTCTATTCTGCTGGAAATTGCCTATGTAGCTAGGAGACCTTACATCTTTGTAAATGTTAGATGTGGCAGACAACCTCTTGTCAGGATCAATTCGTCAGAGCTTTGGGAATTTGACAGCAATGAGGACAAGACAGATAACAAATTTTGCATTTATTTTTGGAGATTATTACCAAGAAAGGTTGGTTGTGCATATAAGTGGGCAGTTATATGTATATACTAGGACCCTTTGTCTTGTCACATGTCTTGATCTTTCTGGGAACAAGTTATCAGGACAAATCCCAAATGAGCTTATAAGCTTTTCGGGGCTGATTGTGCTAAATCTGTCTAGAAATCACTTTACTGGAGCTATACCGAAACACATAGGGAAATTGGCAAGTTTGTTGCCTTTGGATATGTCTGAAAACAATCTTTCGGAGATAATCCCTTCCATCTTATCTGATTTATATTTCTTAAGTCGCTTGAATTTATCAAACAATGATTTGTCCGGAATGATTCCAAGTGGAAAGCAGCTCCAAACTTTGGACAACCCATCAATTTATAGCAACAATTTTGAACTATGTGGGTTTCCACTCCCAATACATGTGAAGGGAACACAACAACAAGTGGTGCAACACCAAGTTTCATGTTGACTACAAAGATTTATGGAGTTTGGTTTTATGGTGGGATTGAATCAGGTTATTTGACAGGATTTTGGTGCATTTTGGGGGTTATAAAATTCAAACAGTCATGGAGGATTGCACTTCTTCAGATGCAGGATCATGTGACTGACCATTTTTGGACTGAAGCAATAGTATTCATTGCATGGCTACTACCCTTAAAGCTGGTAGCCTGGTAGGGTTTCCATTTGGGTGACTGTATTAGATGAGGTGCTACTCCATTTTGAGTCTGGGCAGTAATCTCAGACAGAAAAGGAAACGAAAAACTAAGCAGGACACTTAATGTAGGAGAGAGGGAATAGTTTCGTTTGGCAAATTACTGTTTTTTGTTTTCGGTACATTTTGGCAAATTACTTGCATGTGACATTAGCATTCCTTTACATGTCTGTGTTCATATTGATTGGGCACAATGTATAAATATAATTTTTACATGTTTGTGTTTAATATACATTCATTGCAGCTTCTATATTTACCCTATTTTAAAAAACAATTTCATTGACAGGGGAAGAAGCTTTTACAAGTAGATCTCTCTCCTCCAAAGGTCTCTGTTCTCAAGGAGTGATGGTGACAGGGGAAGAAGCTTTTACAAGTAGATCTCTCTCCTCCAAGCATTTTCACAACCGACGACTTGACTTGATTTCTTTTCCAAGTCAATCTCTTTGCTCAATTTTCTTAGTCCCTCTTCTCGGAAATTGCATAGCTCATGACTTGGAGGCATCAACCAGCGGCGCCACCAGAGTGTGGCTCGAGCTTGAGCCTTCACTATTATGCAAATTTGAGCATAAGCACAGGAGAAGGCCGACTACGTATAAATCAGGTTAGAACAATTTATAGCTTGGCTTCTAATCAAGCTCTGGCTTATAGCATTGGCTTCATTGCGTCAAGAACGTAATTTTCATTGATTGGTTGGGGTTGCTTCCACTTGATCGGCTGGAATTGACAGCATTAGAACTCTACGTTCGAGCTATAAATGAGGCAGGTAGAATTCTTGTAAATGTGCAAGTACACTTGGGTGGCCTAAATGGAGTACTGGCATTCTTGCAACCGCTTCTTTTTGTGTTTTCTCATATTTGTTCATGCGATCTTATGCACTGTAGCTATTCAGTGTATACCATCAGAGCGAGAGGCTCTTCTCAAGTTCAGAAACAGCCTCTTAGATAAATCTGACTTTCTGCAGTCTTGGATTGATGGCCCAGAGTGCTGCAAATGGAGAGGAATCACCTGCCACAACGAAACCGGGTGCGTCATTAAACTTGATCTCAGTAATCCATGTGCGTTGTCGGAGGATGAAGCACAATACTGTCAGACATTTCATGGTCACTTAGACTCGATTTTGCTGGAGCTAAAACATCTTCGATACCTGGATTTAAGTTTTAACTGGTTCTCTGGTGTCACAATACCCAACTTTCTTGGCTCATTTCATGAACTAAGGTACTTGAAACTGTCCAATTCTGGGTTTACTGGGCAAATTCCTCAGCATTTCGGAAACCTCTCTAGAATTGAGATCATGGATTTCTCATATAATAATTTGAATGCCAATAGCCTCCACTGGGTGTCCAATTTGTACACCTTAAAAATTCTAAACTTGAACTGGGTAGACCTTTCTGCAGCTGGTCATGAATGGATAAGAGTATTCAGCGCCCTTCCCTCCCTAAATGAGTTGCATTTGGAAAGCTGTAATCTTCAAGGCCTTTCCCGCCCACTTCGGGCTTCAAATTCCTCATCACTTACTGTCATTGATATCTCCGGGAATCACCTCAATGATTCATCTCTTCTTTGGCTGGCGAATGTAAGTACCCTTTTGTCGGTTGATGCCTCTTTTAATAATATTGGAGGGTCAATTCTTACCGCATTCTCAAAACTTCCCAAATTGGAAGAACTTCAGTTGGGGGGAAACTTCATCCAGAAAAATGTTTCAGAGGTTTTCGCCAGTGGCTGGAGCAGGATTAGAGTTATAGAGATGTCTTCGAATAGGCTATATGGAGAGTTCCCAATTTATGTTCGCAATATCACTTCCCTTACAAAACTTGATTTTTGGGGGAATGAAAATATTACTGGAGTCATCCCTTTTTGGATTGGAGAACTTTATAATCTAGAGTATTTGGATTTTTCGGAAAACAAGATTAGGGGTAACCTACCTGATTCTTTGTATCTCGTATATGAAAGGTACAAACAGGTTATCATGAAATGAATCACCAAAAGTACTTATACTAGTTGCCAAATTTATATTGACTGAGATTATAAAGTGCAAATTGACTGCATTCTCCATCACACAGTCATATACACAGCCAGAAATCCTTCACATGGTTGACTACGAACTCCATAGTGGTAAACCATCAGCTGAACCACAAAACTTCTTAGTTGTCTTGCCAAATTAACAATTCAGCTAACCTTTCACAATTCACAAATAGCAAAATCAAACCAATTATCTCACAAATAATATATCATATAGCCACCATAGTGTGAAGTTGTGAGCTGTGAAGTTAATAGAATATTGTAGCATGCCATAGAGGTAATGAACATGCCAGGAGATCCTAGTCTAATCTAACTGTAGAATACACGAACAAACCACAGTACCACACCCATATATCACTAGCATATGCATTATGAGAATTTCGAAGAGGCATTTTATCAAACACTGAGCAGGCATGAACAATATCACTAATTTTAGCACCTACGCACCAACAAAATCCATCCTTCATCAGGTTATAGATTCAAAATTCACATCATGGCACCAGATTCCAGCTCCATCAACTACAGAGTACAGACAAGGGATCATCAATGGAACAACAATCAAATACACGCAGGAACATAATCCAGCGAGACTGTCTCACCTTGAGTTGATGACTGAACTGTGGAATCAAATATAGCTGTCAAGGTTGGCCTTTTCTTGGTTAGGGTCACCGACTCATACAGTGGGGTGAGACTTGGGCTTCAAAACTTCGACTTCGCGGGCATGGCGGACTGATCTGAACGCTGCAATTGGAAAATGTGTGTCATACACAAGGCGGGGGCTTTAGGGTAGCGAATTTAGGGTGAAAATGGTGGAGAAGACACAAAAAAGAAGAAGCAGGGGAAGGGGCTCAGGCATCTCAGGCACTGACCAGTGACCACTATTGATTGACTAGGGTCTTCAATGGGCTGAGACTTCGGCTTCACCGTCGCCATCCACTGTGATCTCCGTCGCCATCGACTATGATCGCCGTGAGACTTGGGCTTCACCGTCGCCGTCGACTGGGAGGGCCTCTCCTGGGTGAAAGAGGATTGATCAGCCGAGGCAGTCGAGAGGGAGGAGGGATATTTGGGCCATGGGAAGCGAATGGGTATTGGGGGCAAAATTAAGGAGGGTCACCCGATGGACATTTTAACGATGGATCAAACTTACCCATATTCTTTTTAACCACCGTAAATAAACCACGGAAAATAAGTGTTTTTTCTGTAGTAAAAATCTGTGGCAAATGATATATCTTTTCTCCACGGGTCATTTTCTGTCGTAAAAATAGAGGTCTATCCATTCACCATCAGGCATTCGCACAGATTGAGAAGCTTAAAATAGTTGAAATGCAAAGACGGCATAGATTCCTTGAAGCCAAAATCAAATGATGAGTCTATTTTGAATAGCTGAGTGGTGACAAAGGGATTCCGTAACAGATATCGGTAAAATATCGGTTGACTAAAGAGACAAAATATCAGAGATATTGTGTAAAAAAATATCGGAAGTCAAAAACTAGTTTTTACCGTATATTTTCACAATCTAACTTTTAAAATGAGTTATACTAATTTAGACAAAGTATAGATTTCAAAATATGTATAAAAATGCATATTAGGATGGGAAACAAACGAGAAAGTTATTTTTTTCCTTTTTTTTTAATTTTTTTTAAAAATGGCGATATATCGGTTATTTCGCTGATATAACGACAATATTTGAAAAAATTTGCCCGATACCAATATATCGGCAATATTGCATTCCATGGTGGTGACCAATCGTCCTCACTAGAAGATTTGCGTTCGTGAAGAGCATGTTGAGGAAAGAGCTTCCACTACCTTAAAAGAGCCGTACTGTTTTCTTTCTATTTTGATGTGACAAATCACAAAGCTATAGCTTTTGTATCCAAGCCCTCACTATGGTTACCATAGCTTTATAGAATGGTTGGCTATGCTACGGAACTTAGGGGCTGTTTGGGGCATGAAAAAGTTAAAATATCCAAAGTGGATTTTGGATGTCCACTGTAGCATTTATGTTTTTTCCATATCCAACATGAAACACGACATGAGATCTTTCAACTGGATATGGAAAAAACATGAATGCACCAGTATGTAGCAAAACATCCACTAATGTGTGGATGTTTTGCTTTTAATCACGCCCCAAACGGCCCATTAGTGTCTATATATTATGGACAGTGATAGCCTAAATATTTGGATTTTTCGTACAACAAGATTAGGGGTAACCTACCTGATTCTTTGTGTCTCCTCGGAAAATTGGAATTTCTTTTCCTTCGTTATATGCTTCTAAGAGGTCGTATTCCAAGCTGTATCGGGCGGTTATCCAATCTGCTAGTGCTTGGACTTTTTGGTAATTTTCTACAAGGACGAGTGATAGAAGATCATTTCAAAAGCCTATCCAAATTGAAGAGCCTGGGCTTGTCATCAAATTCCTTGGCGTTGGAACTTCCACCTCACTGGGTTCCTCCTTTTCAACTAGAGTATCTTGGCCTGCAGTCATGCCGCATTGGATCTGAGTTCCCTCCTTGGCTTAAAACACAAACTAGAATAGAATACTTAGACCTCTCCAATACATCCATCAGAGGGAAACTACCTGAATGGATCTTTAGTCCTGCAATAACCTTCTTGAATCTTAGCAAAAACCTTTTTGAGGGACCAATTCCTTCTTCATTATATTCTCCCGACTTTATTGACATATCCAACAATCAATTTAGTGGATCTATTCCACCAAGCATTGTTCCAACCTTTCTTGCAGCAAATAACAGAATTAGTGGCACAATACCTCCATTGTGTAACGTCAACACTACAACAGTCGATCTCTCTCACAACAACCTGACTGGAGAAATACCATCCAACAACCTGGGTAATTGCAGTCGACTTGGAGTGCTTGACTTGAGTGGCAATCACTTATTTGGCAAGATACCGTCGTCATTGGGTCATCTTCAGTCTCTTCGGTCATTGCACCTAAATGATAATAATTTGTCTGGTATGCTGCCTTCATCATTAGTCAATTGTTCACGATTAGAAACCCTTGACATTGGTGGAAACAAAATCACGGGGAGAAATTTCCGCGTGGATGGGAGAAAGCTTCCCCGCCCTACGAGTGCTTCGTCTGAGGTCTAATCATTTCTCAGGGAAGATACCTTTGGAGCTTGGAAACCATGAGTCTCTTCAAGTGTTAGATTTGGCAGAGAACCAATTGTCAGGATCAATTCCTCATTCCTTTGCCAATTTGACAGCAATGCGGACAAGACGGACGTCAAATGACGCATTTGTTTTTAGTTACGGAAATTATTACAATGAAAGGCTGGCTGTGCAAATGAGTGGGCAATCATATATATACAGTACGACACTTTCTCTTGTTACTTGTCTTGATCTGTCAGGGAACAACTTATCAGGTCAGATACCAAATGGAATTGTAAGCCTTCATGGGCTAATTGTGTTTAATCTGTCTAGAAATCAGTTTAATGGGGTGATACCAAATAACATAGGGAAACTGAGAGATCTGCTGTCACTGGATTTATCCGAAAATAATCTCTCTGGGGAGATCCCTTCCAGCTTATCTGATCTGAATTTCTTAAGTCACCTGAACCTATCCCACAACAATTTGTTCGGAAAGATTCCAACCGGCAATCAACTCCAAACTTTGGTTGACCCCAACAATTTATGACAACAATACTGGGCTTTGTGGTTTTCCACTCCCTAATAGCTGCGAGGGGAACAAGACAACAGGTGTTGCAACACCAAGTTCATTGTCAAGTACTAAAAGAAATGATGGAATTTGGCTTTATGCTGGCATTGGACCGGGCTATGTGACAGGACTTTTGTGTGTATTCGGGGTTTTGGTATTGAAAAGATCCTGGAGGATTGCACTTTTTAAGATTCAAGATCATGCCACCGACTGTATTTCTGTTGCAGCAATAGTAAGCATTTCAATGCTCAAGAGGAAATTTGTTAGAGATTAAAGTGGGGGCATAGAGAAGCACCATGAGTGGAGATTTAGGCAGCCCATTGAAACTAGTAAGTTTTGCAAAGTTATCCTTCAACATTTCTGTTTTTAATTATTCAATATTGAATTATCTTGTATTGTTGACTTTACTAATTGGAACATATATGGTGGAAAGGAAAATGAGACTTTTGAGGACAAATCTACTCCACATCATTTTCTTGCTAAAGCAATTCTCCAACAAGGGCCAAGTCATGGATGCATTTGGTCTCCAATGCATAATCATAAGAAAGTGGTAATTTTTGGCTGATTTCTGGTTGATTAGAGTTATTTTCCTTTCTGTTTGTCTCAGTTCCTTATTAGGACTAGTTATTAAGTTTATCCTTGTATTTTCTTTTGTACTAGGCTTATTATGTATTGCTAAACATCTTTGTAATGCCTCCGTTTTTGGTTCATATAAATTTTCAATTATCAAAAAAAAAAAAAGTCATCTCAGGTGGAAGTAGTATATTAAATGGAAGTAACATAAAAAATAAAAACTGTAATGAGAAGAATGAGAGTATGATAGTCCACTTTTAAAACATGACCAGGGAAGATGTGAAAAACTCTCATGACGTGGAATTTATGAATAATTTATATCTACAGCATTTTAGATAAAATACATTCAAAGATGTGATTTTTTTGTTTCCTCTTGATTGCAATAATGGTAAAACATACTCTTTGGAACTATTCTTTCCTTGCAACTCAATGATTTAACAGTAGTTTTGAAATCATCCACATATGTCATGCGAATTGAAAACACAATGGGAAATGATCGAACAGAGAGAGGGGGGGTGGTTATGTTGGCATTGGATGTTGAAGATCCACTCAAACAAGAATGCTCCGTATTCTGTTAAGAAGCTCACGCATGAAAGCTGGTCTGCTAAGCTGGAAGTCTGTAGGATCCTTACTCATTAGAAGGGCTTTTACTTCCTGAGATGGCTGGTCTCCATGGAGCTGATTGAGCGCACATGAGTCCTATCTCTATTGGTCCATCAACATATCACTCTCATATAGTCTCCATGCCTGACAAATATAGATAGTATGTAAGATAGAAAAAAATAATTAGATGTGTAAATAAATAATTGACGTGCCACAGCACATACTCCAAATATGCGCCTTTTGCATCCAAATAGTCCATTTTTTGGGGCGGGCGTGTCCTAAACAACCGCAAACCACTTGTTTAACATCCAACAGGCGATCATGATCATGCACACGAAAAGAAGCCGATCATGAGCATGATCGCATATGGGGCGCATCCAAATGAGGCTTCATATCCAATTAAGTACTTTCAAATCACAATTTACCCATTCTAGAAGGTAGGTGCCTACATCATCTGTAGTTAGATTCCTTCGACCCCTTACAATTTCCAGCACAACAACTCCATAGCTAAATGTGGCAACCTTTTCACTCAGTTGGCCTTTGATTACAATACTCAAGTGCTACATAACCACTGCAAAACTACATTTGATCAGTTATTGTGGAATTTACTATTCTGGCTAAAATGAACTAACTGAGATGAGAGATTTATTTTTATTTCTATCAGAGATTGGTGTCAAAGTACTTGAGAAGTGCTGTTCGGTTTCAAATGTCAGTAACTCATCAATATCGATTACAAAAATCTTAGAAACTGGAGAGAATTAAAGAAGAGAAATGACTGGAGTCAAAGGGTTCCTGCAATCCTAGTGCAAAATGTGATCACATGAATGTTTAAATAGACAAGGGGTGAAACTATCTTTGAATGTTTAAATGTGATCACATGATCACTATCTATTGGGGAATAAGTTATGGGGGTTTTAGTAGTGGAGTTTTCAATAGATGAATGGGGTTATATGCTGTTTTCAATAAGTCATGGTGAGTAAGTATAAGCCTATAAGGGGCTTATAGATAATAGAGAAAGTTGAATTATATTGTTATAACCCAAAAACAAAATGAAAGCTATATGGTACCTCTTTACGACGTCTCTCGTACACAAACAGGAGAATCAGAGACATTAAAACAGCAGCAGCTCCGATTGTGCCGCCAGTGATCAGAGTCTTATTGCTGGATGTTCCTGCAAAGTGTTGACGCTGGTATACAGATTCAAATTTGCTATTTAAGCTTAGTTTATTAAAAACTTCCCTTAGCATATGACAAATTTCAGAGTATCTAGATTCCATCTAATACATGCAGTGGCAGACCAGCAAGTATAAAACCCTGACCCTCTAAATAGACAAGGGATTCAAACTCTGTTACCACCTGGAATGAAGCCTCATACTAGGGGTTAAAGAAGTTTAGAAGCTTTATCTACTGTTTAGACCACTTGGCACTAGTACAGCTAAATCCTAACCGAGTATACTAGTTTAGTGCTGAACGTTCTCAACTACTTGTAGTTCATACAGAACGGAGAAAATGAAAGAAAAACTGTGGTTAGTATAGGTATACCATAATCATTGCAACCACTAATTTCATCAATCCAAAGATCACCTTTATCTGCAAGATGCACCACAAGCATTTCCACAATCCGAATAACAGACTTCAAACAAGCAAATGTCACATTGCAAGGAGAGACTTTATTGTTCACCAAAAAGAGGCAAATTAAAAAAGTTAACAAAAGAAATGGCAAAAGCAGAAGCAGGGCATCAGATTCTTTCAAACCCAGAAACCAAATGGGGGGAAAACATCACTAGCCAACATACCAGATTCAGAAATGGAAAAAAAAACAGTAAGTCAGCTCAGCTGCAAGCAATACCTATTTAGTAGGAGCAGTAGCAGGAATGAGAAACCCAAGAGGTTCTTTCAGCTCAAAAAGAAGGCCGAAAGGCTTCTCGTCAAGCGTGGAAGGAGATGAATGGCACTAAAATCTTATTCTTTCTCTCTCTCTAAAAAGGCAAAACAAGGACAAAGGGGCAATAAAAGGAAGCACTTGTCGGAGAAAGGTGCCACGACGGAGAAGACCACGGGGGAGGGAGAAGGGAGAACTTTGAAGGGCAGTGGGAGAAGGCCGAAGGGAAAGAAGATGGGATAACGGACATGGACGTCCGTAGCACGCCATTAGTTCCCGTCCGTGTCCGGTATGTGGTCCATATGGATCGTCCGTTAAATAGCGGACGGACACGGACACGGACACGAACACAGACGAACCAAGGGATACGAATGCCTGTGAATAGGGGTGTTCCCGGACCGGACAGAGGCTGTCTGCGTCCGTGTCCGTATAAAAAATACCGTGGATGTATTGTCCGTGTCCGTGTCCGCGTCCGCGTGACCGGCAGACGCGGACGCGGACACGGACAATTTTTTTTTTTTTTTAATTACCCCTCCCCCCCCTCCCCCCTCCCTCCCCCGCCCCGCCGCCCTCCTCTCCAGAGCGCGCCGGAAGCCACAGGTAAAAAACAGATTTTTATTTTTTTTTTATCCGTCGCCGGCGGTCCTCCTCCGCGACCCGCTGACCTCCCTTCCTCCCCGCCCCTCCTCTCCACCCGGACCACCCCGCGGCCCCGCCCCTCCTCCCCGCGACCCCGCCGCCCTCCCTTCCTCCCCACGACCCCACACAAACACTATATATATAGTTTAAATGAGCTCGTTCTTATATAGCTTGCATGAGGCCGAGTAATCTTCAACCGTCAAATCAAGATCTGACGGTAGTGATATTCACACTTACCCATGCAGTGATTTGACACTTGTCATCAATCTTGATATAAGGGATGGAGATAGCTTAGCTCATACAAACTATATGAGAACGATATCATGTAAACCAGTCTCTATATCTTACCAATTGAGATTAGTATCTCATCTATAATTGAATGAGAAGGTTAAAAAAACATTATTGTAATATGCCATGTTTTGTGTCATTTATTTATACATAATCATTTTTTTCTAATTCATTTTTGCAGAATCATCACTCGTTATGTAATAATTAGTCAGTAGCTCTTCTGATCTGTTTTTTTATATAATTCTAATTGGAAAACTGAGCATACAACCAAGACAGATTACATTTACAATAGATGCTCTCGATCAAATGCCCAAGACAGATCTGCAAACGATGGTATTCGTCCTCTCCAAGCCACCGGGCCAGTTAAATTTCGTGCATGTCTCGCTAGACAATGTGCTAAAGTGTTTGTTTCCCTTTGAACATGGAGAAATAAAACTGTGCTAAAAGAAGCTAGGATAGTAAAAGCTTCATTAACTAAATGCCCCAGCACCGTACTTCTTCTCTTTCCTGCAATTTTCTAATTACCTCCCAGCAATGTCCTTCAAAGCTTATCTATGTTCAGCTGAATTCCGAAGTGAACAAAATTGCCAGAACAGCTGCCAGCAGTTCTATTTCCTCCTCATAAAAGGGCCCTTCAACAAAGCTTTTGCAAGCTAGTAAACCCCTGAACAAAGCTAGTTCTGATTCTAATCTTAATTAAGCATCAAGAATTAACATATTATACACTTCTATAATTAAGCAGCCAGTAAAAGTGGGCACTTTCCACGCCAATAAGGTGTCTAGGGCTGAACTCTCCTCCCAGCGCATGTCCTATCATGATGGCTCTTGGGAATTTTTTCATATTAAAATTCAAAGAACATAATTTCATATTGATATAAAAGATCTTGCAGCCTACAAATTGTTCTAATTAAAATAATTTTCATCATAGAAAAGAACCAGAAATGCTATTTGAAAAGTAGCATCTTCATAGAATTGACAATCAAGTATGACTGAGAAAATGGTTCACAAAAGAAAAACACTAAGAAAATGAACACTTGACATAGAGCTCAGTAATAATAAATACTCCACTTTTCCACATCAATTGTGCAATTTGCTTTTTCAGAATGAACTAATTTTAGTTCATTTTTTAAGAGTAGGACTTCCTTCCCTTTGAGCTGGGCATATCTATTATTTACTAATAAAAAATAAATAGGGCACAGAGAAATATGAGAAAAAGAACACCCAGATCTATTGTACATGTAAAGCATTTGCACAGAGAAGCTCAATAAGTGTGATTCAAATTCAAGTGACTTCTTCAGCCACACCATTTCTTTGGTACTCAGTACAACAAAAATTTCCTTTAGCGACGGCAAAATCAGTCGCTGAAATATTGCGACGGATAAATCCCGCCAATAATACCGGCGCTAAGTAGCTTCATCAACAGATATAGCGACGGACTTCACACTGTCGCTAACATTTTTTTTTGTTACGGTAGATTTTCTGTCGATAACAGTTTTTAGTGGTGGATAAATTCCGTTGAAATTTTATTTTTGACGTATATTGGCGTCACATGGAACAACATCATTGTCCAAAATCGACTGTTAATTCGTCCAACAATTTCATGAACTTGGCTAGTAAGCTTTTGACAAATATATAAAAGTGAAGAACAGAACAGTTTACCAAAATAACAAAGTAAATTAATACCATATTCATCTATTTCAGAAAGAAAGATGGATCAATAAATAACAAGAATGAGAAAAACAATAACAAGTTATCAGTTCTGGCAGACAGCAACAGACAATGCACAATTTTCAGTACTTCATAGTCTGAAATAGGCTGGTTACAAGCATGGCAATGAAAACACTCTGGATGCCAAACAGCATTCATGCAACTAAGAAAGCGCCCATGTCCAATTTCAGGAATAAAGCCAGCACAAATTCTATTGACATAAAATTATTTATAGCCATCTCGAAATTTAAGAAACAACGGACAAAAATTTAGAACAAGTAAGCCAAGGATTTTTCAAATGAGCTTGCAAAATATTTCAAACATGACCATATTTAAAATTCATGACATATGAAGTTGCATGGTCATTAGATATAGTAATTAAACGGACTTTTACATAGTCAATATGAAGTCTGAACATGTACAACCCAGCCAAAAATAACAAAATGGATTGATGGATTATATATATGGAAGATAAAAATATTAATCTCACTTGAATCCAGTAGAGTATGAGAAAGTTAAAGGATAGAGTATCCAACTTACCAGTTTTGGATACTACAGGGGTTTCCTTTTTTAACTCTTCTGCTTGAGCTTGAGGCAAATATTTATCTGTAATCCCTTGGGAAGCTGCCCTGCGAAACCAGGTTTGGTGACTAGGTTGGGCCAACCGGTTTGATCGGTGAGTCGACCCGGATGACGTCATAAGTAGGGATAATGAAAGGATAAGTAGTAAGCTTCACTCTTAATGCAACAAACAAAATACATAACGACTACATCTATGCAGGGATAATGAAAGGATAAACAAGCAAATTGAAACCTCTTCTGACTTGTCCAAAAAATTGAAACCTCTTCTCAATATACAGCAACCTTAATAACTAGAGCAGGCCTGACCATCTTGTTCAGAATGGCAAGGCTTACTTCTCATCACAGAAAGGATATTCAACTTTAACCCAAAGACAGCTTGAGATGCAAAAGATCCGATACAAAGCCCAGAACTAGGATCAGACTCAACTCTGTCTAAGTGAAATCAACCTGGCAGTCATAAACATCGTGACAAACCCCTTATTCCAAGTTCCAACCACCATGGTCTGAAGCCATTCAGTTCTTATCCAAAGGCTTCACAACGTGATGATCACAAATTAGAGACCCCAATCATCTAACTTGCGCATCATACCTAAGCAAACATTTGGCTAAATCAATTAACCATCTAAGGAAGCAAATGCATCTCAAATGACGCCAAGATAATCATAAAAAGAAGAGCAAATGTTAAGATTTTCTCCACTACTCCCCTCATAAGAAAGCACTTTCTGCAGCATCCTAACAATTTGTCAAACAAAATCCAACGCACCCTCGTATATGAAAGGTACAAACAGGTTATCATGAAATGAATCACCAAAAGTACTTATACTAGTTGCCAAATTTATATTGACTGAGATTATAAAGTGCAAATTGACTGCATTCTCCATCACACAGTCATATACACAGCCAGAAATCCTTCACATGGTTGACTACGAACTCCATAGTGGTAAACCATCAGCTGAACCACAAAACTTCTTAGTTGTCTTGCCAAATTAACAATTCAGCTAACCTTTCACAATTCACAAATAGCAAAATCAAACCAATTATCTCACAAATAATATATCATATAGCCACCATAGTGTGAAGTTGTGAGCTGTGAAGTTAATAGAATATTGTAGCATGCCATAGAGGTAATGAACATGCCAGGAGATCCTAGTCTAATCTAACTGTAGAATACACGAACAAACCACAGTACCACACCCATATATCACTAGCATATGCATTATGAGAATTTCGAAGAGGCATTTTATCAAACACTGAGCAGGCATGAACAATATCACTAATTTTAGCACCTACGCACCAACAAAATCCATCCTTCATCAGGTTATAGATTCAAAATTCACATCATGGCACCAGATTCCAGCTCCATCAACTACAGAGTACAGACAAGGGATCATCAATGGAACAACAATCAAATACACGCAGGAACATAATCCAGCGAGACTGTCTCACCTTGAGTTGATGACTGAACTGTGGAATCAAATATTGCTGTCAAGGTTGGCCTTTTCTTGGGTAGGGTCACCGACTCATACAGTGGGCTGAGACTTGGGCTTCAAAACTTCGACTTCGCGGGCATGGCGGACTGATCTGAACGCTGCAATTGGAAAATGTGTGTCATACACAAGGCGGGGGCTTTAGGGTAGCGAATTTAGGGTGAAAATGGTGGAGAAGACACAAAAAAGAAGAAGCAGGGGAAGGGGCTCAGGCATCTCAGGCACTGACCAGTGACCACTATTGATTGACTAGGGTCTTCAATGGGCTGAGACTTCGGCTTCACTGTCGCCATCCACTGTGATCTCCGTCGCCATCGACTATGATCGCCGTGAGACTTGGGCTTCACCGTCGCCGTCGACTGGGAGGGCCTCTCCTGGGTGAAAGAGGATTGATCAGCCGAGGCAGTCGAGAGGGAGGAGGGATGTTTGGGCCATGGGAAGCGAATGGGTATTGGGGGCAAAATTAAGGAGGGTCACCCGATGGACATTTTAACGATGGATCAAACACTGTCGATAATATATATATATATATATTACCCATATTTTTTTTAACCACCGTAAATAAACCACGGAAAATAAGTGTTTTTTCTGTAGTAAAAATCTGTCGCAAATGATATATCTTTTCTCCAGATTAAGAAGCTTAAAATAGTTGAAATGCAAAGACAGCATAGATTCTTTGAAGCCAAAATCAAATGATGAGTCTATTTTGAATAGCTGAATGGTGACAAAAGGATTCCGTAATGGATATCGGTAAAATATCAGTTGATCAAAGAGACAAAATATCAGAGATATTGTGTGAAAAAAATATCGGTAAAAAAAATATCGGTAGTCAAAAACTAGTTTTTATCGTATATTTTCACAATTTAACTTCTAAAATGAGTTATACTAATTTAGACAAAGCATAGATTTCAAAATATGCATAAAAATGCATATTAGGATGGAAAAACAAACGAGAAATTTATTTTTTTCCTTTTTTTAACTTTTTTTTTGAATGGCGATATATCGGTTATTTCACTGATATATAGACAATATTTGAAAAAATTTGAGAAGTACTTGAGAAGTACTGTTCGGTTTCAAATGTAACTCATCAATATTGATTACAGAAATCTTAGAACCTATGCAAGGTGGCAAGTGGATAATTCAAACCTCCCAGCCTTGTATTAGCACACATTGCCCTGTATCTGCCAGCTAGCAACGTGGTCGATGCAGATGCCAAATGCAGCAGGAGCATACTAAAGAGGACTCCAATCTTACATTATAGGACACAGGACAATACCATAAAAAAATTTGTCAAGACTTTCCTTTTCCATGTACTTGTACACGGGCAAGAGATGTAGCCCTTTTCTGCAACAACCAAGTTGGCGAACAAGGTGCCGATGATGTGTTACTTCACTTTCTAAGTTTGAGCCCACTTCCCTAGTTTCCGGTACTTCTAGTTTCTTCACTGCAACAACATTTCGATTCCCCTGTAAACCCTAATGGTGAATCTAAGATGGTTAGGATATGGTTATGCAGATAAAATCACATTAGAAAATGCACCACAAACAGGAAAGAAACATCTTGGGCAAGTTAATGGTACTATTGCATAAAGCAGAATAAGTCATCAGACCAATCAGATAAGAATTTTGTAGTTTTATATGTTTTCATGGTTTCTTAAATCGGCTCTCATTGATTTGTTTATTATATTCCCCCTCTGTCTAACATTCATGGTGTGGATTGGATTTTGGAAAAAACAATCTAAACTATTAAATCTGGAGAGAGGGGGTATAAAATTCTAATATTGGAATGATGGAAAGACCACTTATCTGTCAGAATGCTCACCTAACATGCCAACATAACAGGGCCCCTCGCGCAGGATCCAAATACAAATGAGGAGCTTATACCTTCATGTTGGTGTGCATTAGGCGCTTACTATATAGGGGAGATTACTAAAGTTTATTTGTGATTCCTTTATTATTCTTCAATGATTTCCTATACAGAGAATATAACTGCTTATGCAAATTATCACTTCCTTATTCCGAGAAAAAACTTCCTTCCTCCGTCCCATTGCTTGGCCTATTTTAAAAAATGTTAAATTCTACAGAAGGGGCACGATTACCTTGTTTACCGTAGAAAACCCTCTTTGGCTTAATTTGTTTTCCTCGTCAAAGTTTCTGGTGGCTGACTTCAGATCATTATATGTAAAGGTACCTCGGAGCTCCATTAGGCCTTCTAAATTCCCTGCACTTACAAAGAAAAGATCCATGATTGCAATTTTCTTCAGGGCCTGTGTAAGAAGTAAAGCAGAAGCAAACTATTTTTTCAGCAACCAGTGATCGTGAAATAGCCGAGGTACAAACATTTTGGTCAATGATACTCCTCTGACGCAAGTAGTCTGATCAAGTTTTTTTAGCAGTTCATTTCGCGTTTTTTCAATAACACTTTTGGAGTGGAATGGGAGATATTTGTTTAATACCTGTGTATCTACAACATAATCTTTTATTAGAAAATGCAAGGTAGAACATCTTAATTATTAGGGACCAGTCCCAACCATTACCCTTGAGTACTACCGCTCAGTAGAAATGGACTAGTAACATTTCCTTTGCCGTTAAGTAATTCCATGAGTACTGACTTCGGGCTTTGAAAAGGTTAAGCATATATGTTAAGTACACATTAACCAAATTCAATTGTCATGCTGTCATATTACACAGTTATCATAGTAAATTGCACTTAACTCTCTATAATCTATGTGGAAACTGCCCATAAAATTGTATATATATTGAAGATCTTACGTATGTATCTTAATAGCATAACTCCGAAAAATGGTACTAAACTTTAAAATACAATGATGAAGGTAGATTTATGATGCTACAGTTTGATAGTAGTGTAACCCACCTAAAACAACTTATGTAAACTTGCTAAAAAAAAGCTTCAAGAAGTCTTTGGAGGCAATTTGTAAACTTGGTTTCTGATTAGGAATTGTATGCTAATAGGCAAGGGTGAAACTATCTTTAAATGTTTAAATGTGATCACATGATCACTATCTATTGGGGAATAAGTTGTGTGGTTTTAGTAGTGGAGTTTTCAATAAATGAATGGGGTTATATGCTGTTTTCAATAAGTCATGGTGAGTAAGTATAAGCCTATAAAGGGGTTATAGATAATAGAGAAAGTTGTATGATATTGTTATAACCCAAAAACAAAATGAAAGCTATATGGTTCCTCTTATTTGCTAAATAACAATAAATTCAGTGCAATTGTGGAGAGAAGATAAAACCCTACTACACACGGAAGTTTTAAACTATACCTACCCATGTAAATTCTGTTTCTTTAAGTCGTCTCAGGCACACAAACAGGAGAACCAGAGACATTAAAACAGTAGCAGCTTCGATTGTGCCCCCAATGATCAGAGTCTTACTGCTTGAAGTTCCTGGAAAGTGTTCATGCTGATATTCAGATTCAAATTTGCTATTAAAACTTAGCTTACTACAATCTTCCCTTAGCATATTACAAATTCCCCAGAGTATTTAGATTCCACAGCTATCCCATGGCAGAGTGTACACTACTACTTTAGGATCTTTTAATCAGCCCCATGAAACATAATCAGTTCAAAATCTTGATAATTTGACAGTGGAAATTAGATTCAGTATCCGCCGTTACCCTGTCCAGACTCCATGGCAGGCCTCTCCATTCTATTTGGAATCTCCCAATTGCTTTTAGCACGGGACAGATTCATATGTCAACCCTCCGGAATTAGTAGTAACATTTGGTAATCGAAAATCATCTGCATTGGAATTGTTGGTGACATTTGGTTTTGCAAAATCCACTACCGTTCATTTTCGGAAAACCAAACATTACTGCTAACTACAAATGGAGGGAGAATTTGGAACAGGTTCAGGTGGCATTTTTTCAGGGTAATAAGACCAAACACCTTTTGGTTGAACCAAAAACACCCTTCCTACTTCTACTCCTCACATAGCTCCCCCGAGTTGGATAATGAGTTCTTGATTTCACATTTTGTAGTAAAAAAATAGGATAATCTTAAAAACGTTCAAATCTGACTACATCATCATTTTTCATTTGTACTCCCTCCCCCAGAAGTACTTGTAATATTTGGTTTTGCAAAATAAAATATGTCCAGAATTAATAATAACATTTGGTTTTCCAAAATGAACTGGTTCAGGTGACATTTTTTCAGAGTAATAATAATTAAGAACAAACACCTACTAATTCTTCTCTTCCCACCACCAGACGACCGTTGGACCTCGCTCGAGTTGGATAATAAGTTCTTGATTTCCCATTTTGCATTGGTCTTCGTGTGTTAGATTCATATAGAATTTAAGGAGAAGGGTAGCTCCATTCATATCGAACTGAAGAGACATTAAGGGTGTGAGTGCTGAAGACAAGGCACGAGTCAGCATCTTTGAATCTTTGCCACTGGCCTTTGCAGCCATAGCAGGCTGAAGAGCTTCTTTAGTGAATGGACTTTTGGCACTTGAACCTCATTGGTCATCTCCAATGCCACTCGGTGCTGGTTCCATCAATGGGTCTTTTGGTGTTTCCAGAAGTGGGCTTGCCATGGGTCTTTTTATTATTTATTATGAGATAGAAATCTTATTTATACGTTCCTTCCATTCAAGAATACTACAAAAATTTAAAAATGTCCGGGACCAGCTTTATTACATCACCTTTAGTTTGGGCCAGTAGAATCGTTTGCACATCACCAACAAGATCTTGTCCATGCCAAGGAATTCAATTTATCGGTCGACCATAGAGACAAAATATCAGAGATATTGTGTAAAAAATATTGGTGCTCGAAAACTAGTTTTTATTATATATTTTCACAATCTAACTTCTAAAATGAGTTAAACTAATTTATAGACAGGTCTCAAAGAGACTTACAAGGCTAAACAGAACTAGAGAACGCCCTATTTATTGATAAACCACATCATAGCTTGTAAGAATTAATATTTCTTTCATACCCACTTCGAGAAATATATTACACCACCAGACGTAGATCATTCATAAGTAAGAATTAACTTCTCAATAACCATTACACCAAATGCTTACAACACCAAAAAGACTGAGCAATAATTTCAAAAAGATAAATCTGATTATCACTTATAAAAAGGCCATTGTTCATTTCAAATGACCATAACAAAGGATATCAGAACTTTTTTTGGTAATTGGATATCGCAACCTCCAATTGAATACATACATAATAGCAAGAGAAAGGGAAACAACTAATTATCTTCAAGGTAGGCCTCCAAACCTGAAACATTTACATCATCCATCCATTCTCCTTCAGGCAGGACACACCAATTCGGCCATCCGACACGGTGCAAACCTCACTCTGCAGAAATCCTCGATAATTGGCAGGCTCCGGACGCGCAGATAGAAATCTGTTTGCTTCACATCGCATTCGACACATCGCGGAGCCCCGACGAGTCGCGCGCCGCGACCGAAGGTACAGGCGCCGAACGATCAAACCTTTGCGCCGAATTCGCAACAGAATCCGCAGCCGCTTTTATCTCAGACACTCTCTTGGCCGGTTTGTTCCGAAAATATAACTTTTTTCGAGGCTAGAGCTCCGAATTTGCTGCCTCGAGGGCTTCCCTGAGGTCGGCGACGGATTTAAGCGAAGCGCAAACTTCGTAAGAAGGAAGAAAGTATGAGTTTTCTGCCACGAACTTCTCCAGATCGGAAATTGAACCGGAAATACCGTCGAGATCGGTCTTGAGGCGGGATTTCCAGTCGCTGGGATCAGATACGTTCTGGCACTGGTCGAGGGCCGACTTGATTGACTGTTTTTGCTGAGAGAAGGCGACGAGGAAGGACTGGGTGGACTCGATGGAAGGGGAGTCGCAGGCGGCGGAGGGACCGGGAGTGGTGGTGGTGGTGGTGGTTGGAGAGGCGCCGTGCTCGGGCCAATCGGCTTCCACGGCGATTCACTGGTGGAGTTGCCGCCGGGCAGGGATTGTCGGGGCTGGGGTTGAACGATGAGTGCTTTTGAAAGCCCACAAGGCCCAACTGCCGGCCCACTATCAAAATTTCTTACGCACCATGGCTCGTGGGGAGGAGACGCTGCAGCCTGCAACCTGTATCAACGAGCACCGCCGGATTGAAATCAGATGGCCGGTTGTGCGTTGGCCCTTTTTTTTGTTGTTCTAGTTTTTTGCTTTATGGCATGATATCTAAAAGCTAAAATTTTTTGTTAAATTTTATTCAACCAAATTTTTACAACAATTCATTGAACTAAGTTGTTACTTCAAAAGTAAAACTTCTCAACTCGAATGAACCTTTAATATTGTGAGTACACATATTTTCTTTTTATTTTCGGTGATTAAATAACAAAAACTCGATACGATTACAACCATCAGTTTATCCTTTTTTGCTTCTACTTGGTTGTATGAATTGATTTTTTTTAACGCGGGGCACATTAATGCTTCGACGGAACTGCTGCTACGTATTCAATTAAACAACTCTTATGTATTCAATTCAACATTATCTTCTACGGAACTGCATAATGACGACTGTGCTCCAGATGCCAATCATCCAGATGTGATTAACTTTCTTTTGAATTTCTCCTCGTGCACAAAGTGGGAGACTTGGTTCAATTGAATTTGCATGAAGTGGGAGGCAGAGTTCAGGATTTCCAGCAAAGCTGTCAGTTAGTCCTTCTTTCAGCAGTGGAAGAGGGACTGGGCCTGAAAGGTGGTTGTTTGAAAAATCAATCGAATTTGGAAGAAGTTCACAGAGAGCTTCTGGGATCCTCCCTGAGAGGAGATTGTTTGAAAGGTTAAGAAGATTCAAGGATTTGAAAGAAGCCAAAGACTCTGGAATTGAGGAGTTTAGCTTATTGCCTTGTAGCAACAACAAATTCATCTCCCTTAATTTACTTATTTGTGATGGAATGGGGCCTGAGAAGAGATTGTAGCTGAGATCAACTTTCATCAAATTAGATGCATTTGAGATTCCAGGTGGCACAGAGCCTGAAATCAGATTGTTTTGAACAAAAAGCGACGACAAATTCTTTGCATTCCCAATTGATTTTAGCATAAGACCATCAAATTTGTTTTTAGACAAATCGATTATTGAAGCATGAGGAAGAGCCATTAATTCCTCAGGAATTGGTCCACTGAGCTGGTTGCCACTAATTCTAATAAATCGAACAAGCGAGACACATCTTGCATAAGTCTCCGGCAATCGACCAGAGAACTGATTTTCAATTGTAAGGAAGTAGACCAACTTCTCACCTCTGCAAATATCAATAGGCAATTCACCGGAAAGTCGATTCTCTGATACGTCCAACATCTCAAGCACTGAAAACTTTCCCAAGCTTTGAGGCAGAGGACCAGTGAGGGCATTCATATAGAGAGAAAGGCCAGTCAATGTGGTCGAATTGCCTGAGTACTCTGGGAATTTCCCCTGTGAGACTGTTGTTGTAGAGCTGCAGGACTCTGAGCTTCGGAAGCCTGCATAAACTCTCCGGTATGCTTCCGGTGAGCCGATTGATGGAGATGTCAATATCGGTGAGCTGCGATAGATTACCGAGCTCCTCCGTCAAGGTTTCGAAGAGCTGGTTGTAGTAGAGCTCCAGCTGGGCCAAGTTGCTGAGCCTTCCCAACTCAGGTGGAATTGGGCCTGTGAGATAATTCCCGCTCTATTCAAAATCGACAAGAGAGGTCATGTTCCCAACTACTGCCGGAATTGAACCATAAATAGAACAGGTGGTGAGGATCATCCTCTTAACCTTTGTGAGCTTAAATACCTCCTCTGGCAGCTTCCACAGATCAAACCCATCATTCTCATTAAAATTGGTCATTTCCAGATTGGTAAGTTTGGTGAAAGATGTGGGGAACTTGCCGGAGGGGCGATTATAGGATAGGTCCAGCACTCGGAGGGCCACCAGAGGCGACAAGTCGGGGACTGGTCCAGTGATGTTTGGATAGTTCAGGTATAGCTCTTCCAAGGAGGTGCAGTTGGGGATCCCCTGAGGGAAGCCTCCATTGAGATAATTGTGACTGAGACCAAGAACTTTGAGTTTTGGAAAGTAAGAGCAGATGGCAGGAGGCAGATTACCAGTTAGGTACCACGCCGTGAGGTCGAGGACCCGAACATCACCGGTGACATCACATTCGACACCCGGGTAGTTGCAAGATGGGACGGACGGGCCCAAGTCCCACCTTGATATGGAACTGCCTGAGAAGGATTGTTTCATGAGAGTGAAGAAGTTTGAATGGTTTGAGGAGCTGGATGGAGAAGAGAAGGTGAAGAGAGAGAGGAAAGAGAGGAGGAGAAGGTAGTGGAATTCCATTTGCAAGGTTGCAGGAGGAAGAGAACTGCTGTCTGTTACTACTGAGGAGTAGCAATGGAGGGAAAAGAGGCTTTTGGTGATTTATACCCACTGGCCAGTAGTGGACACTGTTTTGGTCATCTACTAGTCTCTTTTTACAAAGATGGGGTCCATGTTAAAAATTTGTACTCTCCGTATCTCCCCCTTATGAGAAATTATTGGGTGTCCCAGATACACTAGTCCAGCGTGCTAGGGAGCCGTCGATATCCAAGATCAATGGTGAACACGCTTTATGCATACACTCAGTTGCTTGGCACAACGCACGTGTAAAGCGTGTACACTATCGATCTTGGATAACGACGGCTCTCTTCCAACCTCCTGGCATAAAAGAGATGGTGAACTTGTACCCCATAATTTCTCCTCCCTTTCATCCATGGTTAAAGTGGGATTAGCGGTGTAAACGAGAGCATGGCTCAGCTCGAGCTCGAGCTTGGCTCGGCTCATTTATAGCTCGAGTTTACAGCTCGTACCCTCCCGGCTCGAGCTCAACTTGTTAAAAATTCTAGAGCTCGGCTCGGGCTCGAGCTCGAGTGCCAACAACAAGAAAGCTCAGCCCAAGCTCGACCCAACCTCGAATTTTTGCTCGGCCCAAGCTCGAATTTGATGGTGGAGAAGGTGGAGGAATCTGGGGAGGAAGAGAGGGAGAGAAAGAAGAGGGAGAGTGGGGCGAGGATGAGAAGAAGCACCCACCAGTCCATGCCGGAGAACCACAGTATAGCCGGGACATTTTTTGGCACTTCACCAGGTCCACCTCCACTAACTTCCTGGCCGAGCGCCGCCTATCAGAATCGCTGTGTTTCCGCTCATCAGAGTGCCACCGATCCAAACTTCATTTAGTCCGGAGCTGGATTGGGGCAGAGCACCAGCCCCGCATCTCTAGCTGATCCGATTATAGCTCGTCAACAAAAAAACCTAGCTCTCTCCGATCCCACACACGATCCCCTCGGCTCAACCGACGAAAATGGTGATGAGAAAAGATAATAAGTAAAATCAGAATGAGGAAAAATGAGGATCCACCATTAAAGTAGCTAGGGCAAAAAGCTTAGATTTTTCTTCCCCTTTTTCGTGGGATAGTTTGACAATTTTGGAGGGAGCGAGGGCTACACAGCACTCAGAAAGGGGAAGAGGGAGGAGAAATGTGTATATACGAAAGCTTTGATGGGATGTGGTCTGGGCACCGGTGTTGTGGCTGGAGCAAATGGGTGCAACAAACCAAACTCAATGGGGCCAGTGCTGACATGGCTGATGCAAATGAGAGGGTTACCCGTAGTGGGTTTAGGTAGCGGACAGGTTGCAGTGGTGCATCTGCCATGCAGGCAGCAGAACAGACACAGTCGAGCACGGTATCCCAAGCTACAAATGCAGATATTTTAATATTATGAAAGAAGGGAAAAATAACCGTATAAAAACTGATAGCTTCTTAATGGTATTTTACTTTTTGAAGGCGCAAATTTTATTTTTATTGATAATAAAACTTGAAAGAATGAGTAATTTATAGTGTTGTCACAACCCTGTTGTGTCACATTCGAAACATAACTTTGCAATTTAATAGCTTTGGTTATTTACATGTGGAAAATAACAAAAATGAACAGTTATAAACTAAAACTTTAATATCCCCTCTATGTGTCAAAATTAGAAAACTAAATAAAATACCATACACTTGTATATATAAAATATCAATATATTTGTTGTATTTATAAAAAGATAAAAATAACACTAAGTCTATTGACATTTGGGATGTAAATGAGCATAGCTGAGCCGAGATTGGGCATGGCTCAGCTGGAGCTCAAAATTTTAAATTCACTTGTATGGGCCCCATCACCCATGTCTATGGTAATTCTTGAATTTCAAGATACTTGTATAGTTGATTGTATGAATAATTATCATATTTTAAAAAAGTTATCAAACACCAGCTTCTCTAATTTACGATGAAGTGGAAAAAAATAAATTCAATGTTTTGTGGAGGGCAAAATTTGTCTTGATAAGGGCACTTAGGGCCTTTTTGGTTGCCACTTCTACTAGAAGCAGAAGTAAAATCTGGGAAATAGAAGTGTTATTGGCTTTTAGCAAAATTTAGGAAAGTAAAGTGTGTTTGGTTGGACTTTGGGAAGTAAAAATCAATGTGGGGCAAATTTTATAATTTTGTCAGTCATAAGGGTAGCATTGACATTTTCCATGCATTTTCACCATGGGAATCCGTAAAAAATTCTTGGCAGAGCTTTCCCTTGAAAATCTCCTAATTATGAGATTTCCCAAAAAGTGGAATATTCCCTTGTTATTCCCTGCTTTTTGACTTCTCAATCTACATCACTACAAATTCTGCTTTCCAGCCAATATCAGTGATCATGGCAACCAAACAGGCTTATCTTTCCCAAATGGGAAATGTTCAGATTCTCCTAAAATCTAGTTGTGTAGTGGTAACCAAAGAGGTCTTTAATTAGTAACAAAATGGTAAAACAATTTAACTATCTCTAGTTATTCTATATTTGTGATAAATGGTTTTAAGCGCATATTGAGCTTGGAGCCTTTGCATTTCTCTTCTAAAACTTCGCACTCAAGTAGTATGTACTATATCTTCTTGCGTGAATAATAAAATGATTTTTTTTTCAACAAATAGGACCCACAATGATAAAAATCTTATGTGGCAGAGCCCTAAGCTGCATATGCAAAAGTTCCATGCTCCTAAAAGAGGGAAGGGAAAATAGCGATATAGAATGACTTCCTAAATATATGGTATTTTATTTTTCAAATGCGCAAATTTCAGTTTTGTTGATAATAAAACCTAAAATGAGTATGTTCTCACAATACTATTGTGTCACATTCAAAACATACATTTGCAATTTAATAGCTTTGGTTATTTCCATGTGGAACATAATAAAAATAAACAATTAAATTTGTTAAAAAATGAAACTCTAATTTATTTATTAAAAACTAAAACTTTGATATCCCCTCTTGTGTCCAAATTAGAAAGCCAAATAAAACACTATGCACTTGTACATAAAAAATGTCAATATATTTGTTGTATTTACAAAATGATAAAGATAATACTTAGTCTATTGACATCTATTACGAATAGATACTAATAAATTTATTTTATATTTGTATGTATCTATATTTATATATGGGGAAAGTTTAAAAGAGATTGCTTTCATATAGCTTATATAAGGCTAATTAAATTCGTAGCCATTGGAGCTTGATCTGACGGCTATAAATAACTACAAAGCACTCACTTACCCTCTGATTTAACATTCACCTACCCACTGATTTGATACCTACCCTCAGATCGGAATCTAACAACCGAAAAATTGGCCTCATGCTCCTTATATGAGAACGATCTCATGCAAACTGTTCTCATATATTATTACGCATGAAAAATACACATTTTTATATGCCTTTTTACCTATTTGTTAGTCATATTTTCTAGTTAAAATAAATAATAAAGTTGGTTTTAGTAATTGGATTAGTAATTAGGAATTAAATAACTAATGCTCTCTAAATGGCTCAATTTAAATGTGTTCCTTGATTTTATGAAATTATTTGGTGCGTCTAATGTGGGACATATTTTATTTATGTAGGTTCAAGTGCTCGGACGAACGGCTGAACGGCCAAAGTAAAATAATTATGCGTGTTTTGAAGTACCAAAGTGACCCAAGAGCTGAGATCAAGCGTAAAAAAGATATGAACCATTGATGTTCACTCATGAAGAAGATGGGCATTGAATTAAAGTATGGCCGTTGAGATGTAATGCGGCGGTCGACATTGCTACAACAGGTTTGAATCAATCTAAAGAAAGGAAAAAATGAAAAGAAAGAGAAGTGGTTCGAGCTGATGGCTCGGGTGTTCCAGAAGACACAGGCTCGAGCGACGATGGAAGAATCGAGCAACGGTGGTTCGAGAGCAGCGGCAGCCTGGATCAAGCTCGACGACGATCAATGGCGGAGAGACCTCGACGACGGCGAGGCTAATGAAGAACGACAGTGCAATGAAGAACAGAGAAACAAACAGAGCGTTCGACAGCAGAGGCGACAATGATCGACAGTGACGACGATAGAAGAGAACTCGATGGCGTCGGCGGTGAGGTTAAGGAAGAATCCGACATGAACAACATGAACAGAGAAGGAAAGCTTTTGTTTTGGAAAGACATGGGCAACAAAGCCGAATCGGGAAAGATGAGTTTTTGATTTGCTCCAGAATGGTAACTAACTCATTTCAGTTCGATTGGAGAGGAAGACAATGTCGGATTTGGCTCAATTTAGAAAGTTTCAATTTTTGGGTGCTTCAGCCTGTTTCAATAGAGTATAAAGTTGGGATTTTTTATTACAAAGTTGGATGAAAATTGAAGTGCTACTCGACTGATTCTGAAGGCAGACAACAGGGGAGATCTTTCTACACGAGCTTAATTTTGGAAAATTGCTGATTTGTGGGAAAAGGGACTGATTTCAGTCTCTGTATAAAAATAGAGCAATAGCAGAATGGAGTCGACAGAAAGAGGTCGACCTGTGGGAGAGGTGACCAGAAAGTTATTTTTCAATTTTTACAATACTCTTTTCGATTTTTTTACAGTTCAAAAGTTTGTTTTTCTTCTTTCGTTTCACCCTGGTTGCTGTTGCAACCAGTTTCATTTAATTGAGCAATAAAGGAGAGCTGTCTGAGAGCAGAGGTGAAGAGGAATAGTGCATTGTTATTTTTTTCATTATCTCAAATTCTTGTAAGTGACTTTAATTTTAATTGAGATAAATTTCTTTGATTTTGCCATTCAATTCCCTAGCATGAGTAGCTAATTTTCTGTCTAGGGCTGAGATGAGGTTGTGATTAGTTGTAGGAGTAGTATTCACATGATGCAATTGTTATCTCAAATTAATGCATTTTAACGATTGTTATTATCAAATTAATTGCATTGGACTCTAATGTTTAATATGTTGTTTGGATATTAGTTTTGATTTATGGAATGATGGATACAATTAATGATTTAAATTTCATCTATTGATATGCAAAATAATACAAAATTGTAATTCAATTTGACATGCTTTCATGTTGAAATCTTCCGTTGGAGAATAGATTGAATTCAAATTCTCTACGAGATAATTGTGAGAACAATTGCTGATTGTGGATAATTATTCCTATGATTGTCATGTGCTGATTCTGATGCTCTAGTATTTTAAATATCTGATTGAAGTTGTAATTTTTATTCGTCAGTTAGTTTTTTTTTGTACTTTAATAGTTGTAATTTTTATTTGTAGTTTTTTTTTAGGATTGTCCATTAATTGCTCTAGTATTTTAAATATCTGATTGAAGTTGTAATTTTTATTCGTCAATTAGTCTTTGATTAATAGTAGTATAGTTAATTCAATCATCCTAATTCTTTAAAAAAGGGTAATTAATTTGATCTTAGAAATAGAATTCCAAAAACACAAGTCCGAGTAGGTTCGACCTCGTAAAATTGTGTGACTATACTGAAATATGATTCGTACACTTGCGAGTAAAATTAAGAGATTAATTAAAACAACAACATATATATGGAAAAATTTAAATAAGATCGCTTTCATATAGCTTATATGAGGCTAATTCAATTCGTAGGTGATGGATCTTGATCTAACGGCTATAAACGACTACAAAGAACTCACCTACCTACTTATTTGACACTCACCTACCCACTTATTTGATACCTACCCTAGGATTGGAATCCAACAATCCAAAAGATTTACCTCATGCTCCTTATATGAGAATAATCTCATGTAGACCATATATATATATATATATATGGAAATACTACAATGAGCAGCCTATTTTGGTGAGCACAATGATAGCTCACTGTAGGACCATTGATGGACGATCTCACGTCCTACAAAGAGCTGCCCATTTTAGTATTTTTTAATTTTTTTTTTAAAAATTTATGTCCTACCCCTCCTCTGGTTCGACGGGGGACACAATGGCAGTTGGGCTCCCCATTACAACCAGAGGAGCGCCGATCTTCCGTCCCTCTCCCCCCCTCTGGTTTGATGGGGGAGGGAAGGCATGCCACCCTCTCCTCTGGCTCGACGGCCCCGCCCCCCTTCCCTCTCACCCCCTCTGGTTCGACGGGGGACGGAAGGGTGGCCGGGGCAGCGGGGCGCCCTTTCGTCCCTCTCCCCCCCTCTAGTTCGACGGAAGGCCCGCCGCCCTCTCCTCTGGCTCGACAGCCTCGCCCACCTTTCCCTCTCCCCCCTCTAGTTGGATGGGGCGGAAGGCTGGTGGGGCCGTTGAATGAGATGGAGGGGGAGGGAGGGAGGGAGAGGGGTAGGATAGTAATTTTTTAAAAAAAATTAAAAATACCAAAATGGGAAGCTCATTATAGGACGTGAGATCGTCCATCAATAGTCTTACAGTGAGTTGCTCACTGTGTTCACCAAAATGGGCTGATCTTTGTAGCATCTCTCTCTCTATATATATAACATAACGAGCTAATATATATATATATATATATATATATATATATATATATATATATATATATATATATATATATATATATATATGAGATGAGTTTACATGAGATCGTTCTCATATAAGGAGCATGAGGCCAATCTTTATTGCCGTTAGATTTCAATCAGAGGGTGGATATCAAATCAGTGGGTTGGTGAGTGTGTCACATCAACGAGTGGGTGAGATCATTATGTATATTTGTAGCCGTCTGATCAAGATCCAACAGCTAGAATTCAAAGTGGCCTCATATAAGCAATATGAGAGCGATCTCATTTAAACTTTTCCCTATATATATATATATATATATATATATATATATAACATATTGAGCCGAGCTCGAGCTGGCTGGCGAGCTTATTCGAGCCGAGCCGGAAAAGTTCACTAGCCGGCTCGGCCCGTTTGCACCATTAAGTGGGATCCATGCATTAGATGGGCATTTGTATTGGTAAGAAAGAGGCAACGAGCTAATTATAAAATAGGGTTAGGGCTGGTATGAATGCAGTAGAAGCCGATGTTGGGCTTGAGGGGAAGCCCATGGGGGAGAATCTGAGGGGATAAGGGAGTGGAAAGTGGGTGGACTGTTCTGTCCTTCTTGTGGAAAATAAAGAGAGATGCTTCAATAATAGCTGAAATAAAGAAATGGTGAAGTCACACCACATCTCCAAGTGCTTTCTTTTTCTCTTTGATCAACTAATATAATAAGGGAATTTCATGAGGGTTGTGATGCTAATCAAGGTGGAAATGATGTCACCAGGAACCAATTAGGACATATTTTTTAGTTGATTCTTGATTACGAGATGGGATTGTACAAGTAGGGCCTAATCGACGCTGCAAATTTTTACAAGTAATGCTACACACGCCAATTCGTCACGTGAAGAAGTTACCTCGTCATTAAAAAACCATTGATTTTTGGGGCCAACTATCAAAAGACACGGCTGTGATTCATCACGTATTTTTTGAGATACCAACATTTACCGTAAATAAAGCATTTTTCCTACTCTGTTTGGACGAAAATTTCGACATTATTCAGGTGCTGCTTTGTCAAATTTTCCAAAAGGCATTGGTAGAGAACTGATTCCGCGGTTACATAGGAAACAGTTGAATTTGTATCTTAGGACCTAACTGAAGTGTTGGATCAGTAGAAGTGCTAGATTCTCATCTGTTTTTTTTTTTTGTGTGTTCTATTAATTCTGCATGGCGGGAGCATTACTTATTTGATTCAAAAAAAGAAAAGAGACAAAACTAGTGATTTGATCTAGAAAACGTATGTATTTGTTTATAGTGGAAGTGCTTTCCTGACTAGAGTAAAAAATTGCAAGATACTTTGAGCATTTGCACAAACTGCCTGAGTGGGTTGAAGAACCCTTTTTCTTTTTCTATATCAATGAATATGTTGTTTTTATTGGTTTGCTTGATTTGCAATTTGACTAGGGTGTGTATTTTCACACCCCTCTAAGGTATCTCCCACCCCACCATATCACGTAGGGGTGTAAACGGACGAACAAGGATGCAGACAAGTTAAGTCCGTAGCCATCCGCTCAAACTAAAAATAAGTGTCCATCCGTCCGCCGTCCATACGGACACCCCTAGGTGTCCGTAACGGACATGAACGGACAAGGACGGACATGGACACCATAAGCATATTTAGTTTTCACTTTTCAAGATGAATCATTTTGAAAACCAAATAATGATCTTAATGTGGGACGGAGGGAGTACATTACTTCTGAATAAATTTGTAAACAGAAAACGAATCTTGTTAGATAAAAAATACAAAATTGTCATTTGGAGTGGGTAAAAACATATAAAACATCTTTGGAGATATAAAGGAAGGCTATCAATGACCATAAACTTCATCTACTTGAATTGAAGAATTTTGTGTCATCCTTGCTGTCAATTAGCCAATGACATTGTAACCACACCAGCAGGGGTCTATCTAATACAATGTTCTCTTCACCTCATGGACCATTAGTAATTCTTGTTCCCAATCTTGATGGAAGAAGTTCAACTGCATATAAAAGCTCTAGGAGCAGCCTCCTTGTTGAGCTCATGGAAATGGCATCCATGTCTCTCACCACCAAAAGAATGCTTTAATTGGCAAGGATGATGAAAGGAGTATCGTTTGGTCCTAAGCATGCCAATCAAGTGATCCTGATATAAATACTGAACATTAAAAGCTTGACAAGAGTAGCAGAGAAGGATGATACACTATACAAGTTCTGTCCTATTCCTATTTGGTATTTGATTAAGAAATTGTCTTTAACTTACGGCTAGCCATGAGCAGAGTACCTAGCGCCGAGGAATCTGAAAGAGAGGAACCTGCAAGTATAGTGCCTTTCATGAGTGTGAATAGGTTTTCGATGCTATTGCTAATAGGTTTTCTTCCAGAAAGAAGCTCAAGAAGCACAACCCCAAAAGCATACACATAAATTTTATCAGTAACCTTTCCATACATGAAATACTCTGGAGCCAAATATATGCAAGAGTGGAACACATATCTTACATTAAGTTCCAGCATGTGGCCATATTGATACTCAATTAAATTGTTGAAAATAGACACGAACCCAAATGTGCCAGCAACATCACCGCATGTAATGTGAAAAGAAGCTAAAATCCACTTGGCAAGTGGAACACATATCTTACATTAAGTTCCAGCATGTGGCCATATTGATACTCAATTAAATTGTTGAAAGTAGACACAAACCCAAATGTGCCAGCAACATCACCGTATGTAATGTGAAAAGAAGCTAAAATCCACTTGGCAAGTCCAAAGTCTGATAACTTAAGTTACAACGAAGAGCAATTTCAGCTTCTCCAGCATAATTTCAATCCGTTATTATTAGCATGTATTCAATTGTAAAAAACGAACCCACTCCAAACAAATGAGCATAAAGAAAATCTACACTACCTGAGGTTCAAAATCATTGGACAAAAGTATATTGGATGATTTCACATCCCTGTGGATCACAGGTTGATCACTCCTGCTATGCAAATACTCCAGAGTCTCTGCTACACCTAAGGCCACCTTATATCTCTCCTCCCAACCAAGTACAAGCTTGTTCTTTTTACCTGTCAACGAGAATAAAAATCCAAACTAGACATGTAACACGATTTTAAAGATCAAAGCAAAGCCTTAGCTGCCAAATGTCATCAATTCAAGTAATACCATGAAGATTTTCTTCCAAACTTCCTCTTGATAAAAAATCATAGACCAAGAGAAGATTATTATCTTCAAAGCAAAATCCAAATAATGCAATTATGTTCTTGTGCGTTACGGTCGTAATAATCTCAATCTCCAAGACGAATTCTCGAACTATATCTTCAGATGGCTTCAAAATCTTCACAGCCAATTCCTTGCCATTAGGAAGACGACGTCTGTGAACTCTGCTTGTCCCTCCTTTTCCAATCAAATTCTCTAAAATGACCAAAAGGACATAATCAAATATACAAAAATCACACAAACACACAATACACCCAATGATAAATTTAACGAATCAAAGAATACATGAATGATCAGCATCAGTACTAGGATCAAAGAATCTAGTCAGAAGAAGCCGCACAAGATGGAGAATCCGAGGAAGATGAGCTAGACAATGTGAATTAGCAGCAGGCCTGGCCGGAGACGGGCGCGCTCCCACCACTGCCCACCTCACAAAACCCCATCTTGGCAATGCGGGCGCTGGTGCAGCTGGATCAATAGGTCACACCATCCTTGCCGCAGACGGGGGTGGGGCGGAAGCATTTGACAGGGCAGGAAGCCGGCTGGGGCTCGGGGTAGAGGGGATCGGCCTTGGACGGGAGGCAGATGGCGGCGGGGGAATTGGAGGCGACGCAGTGGGTGAGGCAGAGGAAGAACAGGAGGGAGAAGAGGAGAGGGTGGCATGGCTGGCAGTGACGGTGTCGGTATCGGGGGCGAGCTTGAGTGAGGAGCTCGTGCCAGAGAAAACTAGGGTTTGATCGGGGGCCCGAAACCCTGATTTTTAGGATTATATACGGACGGGCCAGACGGCTCTGGACATGGACACAGTCTGTCCACGGCCGCAGCCGTTTATATGCCGGACAGAAAAAACTGTCCGTGGTTGCGTCCGCAGCCACGATGGACAGTTTTTTGCGTCCGTTTGGGCTGTAAAACGGACAGACACGGACATCCGGATGCCATTTACAGCCCTAAATTATCACGTCAAATTTTCTTAGATCATATGCTTTCTTTTTTTATGAGCTCATCCCATCATATCCCTTTACACCCAAATATTACTCCTTAATGATTACCCTAACCACTTAATGTTAATCCTTTTGATGGCTGACCACATATGACCAAGGCAATACTGGCGACCATAGCAACCTCCTGTGACCACCCGGCGCTCGAGATCACCGATGACCACATGCCAATGACCGTCGAGAACACCCATGACCATCGGCAGCCACCATCAACCACAAATTCACTCTATCATCAACCACCACCAACCATAAATTCAAGCTAAAGATGTTTATTGCTATCTTAATAGTAGGGATGCTACAGTTTGATAGTAGTGTAACCCACCTAAAACAACTTATGTAAACTTGCTAAAAAAGCTTTAAGAAGTCTTTGAAAGAGGCAATTTGTAAACTTGGTTTCTGATTAGGAATTTTATGCTAATAGACAAGGGTGAAACTATCTTTAAATGTTTAAATGTGATCACATGATCACTATCTATTGGGGAATAAGTTGTGGGGGTTTTAGTAATGGAGTTTTCAATAGATGAATGGGGTTATATGCGGTTTTCAATAAGTTATGGTGAGTAAGTATAAGCCTATAAGGGGGTTATAGATAATTGAGAAAGTTGTATGATATTGTTATAACCCAAAAAGAAAATGAAAGCTATATGGTACCACTTATTCGCTAAATAACAATAAATTCAGTGCAATTGTGGGAGAGAAGATAAAACCCTACTACACACACTTGGAAGTTTTAAACTATATCTGCCCATGCAAATTCTGTTACTTTAAGTCGTCTCAGGCACACAAACAGGAGAACCAGAGACATTAAAACAGCAGCAGCTTCGAGATCAGCAGAGTCTTACTGCTTGAAATTCCTGCAAAGTGTTGATGCTGATATTCCCTTAGCATACTACAATATTCCCTTAGCATATTACAAATTTCCGAGATTGTTTAGATTCCACAGCTATCCCATGGCAGTGTGTAGACTCTTTTAATCAGCCCCATGAAACATAATCAGTTCAAAATCTTGATAAACTGACAGTGGAAATTAGATTCAGTATCCGCCGTTTCCCTGTCCAAACTCCAGAGCAGGCCTCTCCATTCTCTTTGGAATCTCCCAATTGCTTTTAGCTTGGGACAAATTCATATGTCATCACTCCGGAATTAGTAGTAACATTTGGTTATCGAAAATCAACTGCATTGGAATTGTTGGTAACATTTGGTTTTGTAAAATCCACTTCCATTCATTTTCGGAAAACCAAACATTACTGCTAACAACAAATGGAGGGAGAATTTGGAACAGGTTCAGGTGACATTTTTTCAGGGTAATAAGACCAAACACCTTTTGGTTAAACCAAAAATACCCTTCCTGCTTCTACTCCTCACATAGCTCCCTGGAGTTGGATAATGAGTTCTTGATTTCACATTTTGTAGTAAAAAAATAAGATAATCTTAAATACGTTCAAATCTGACTACATCATCATTTTTCATTTGTATTCCCTCCCCCAGAAGTACTTGTAATATTTGGTTTTGCAAAATAAAGTACGTCCTGAATTAATAATAACATTTGGTTTTCCAAAATGAACAAGTTCAGGTGACATTTTTTCAGAGTAACAGGAATTAAGAACAAGCACCTATTAATTCTTCTCTTACCACCACCAGACGACCGTTGGACCTCGCTCGAGTTGGATAATAAGTTCTTGATTTTCCATTTTGCATTGGTCTTCATGTGTTAGATTAACATCGAATTGAAGAGACATTAAGGGTGTGAGTGCTGAAGACAAGGCACGAGTCAGATTCATATAGAATTTAGGAAGAAGGGTAGCTCCATTCATATCGAACTGAAGAGACATTAAGGGTGTGAGTGCTGAAGACAAGGCACGAGTCAGCATCTTTGAATCTTTGCCACTGGCCTTTGCAGCCATAAGAGGCTAAAGAGCTTGTCTAGCGAATGGACTTTTGGCACTTGAACCTCATCAGTCATCTGCAATGCCACTCGGTGCTAGTTCCATCAATGGGTCTTTTGGTGTTTCCGGAAGTGGGCTTGCCATCAATGGGTCTTTTAGTCATTTATTATAAGATGAAAATCTTATTTATATACTCTCTCTGTTCGAAAATACTGCATAAATTAAAAAATGTCCGGGGCTGGCTTTTTTACATCAACCTTTAGTTTGGGCTAGTAGAATCGTTTGCACACCATGAACAAGATCTTGTCCATGTCAAGGAATTCCTTATCGGATATCGGTAATTTATCGGTTGACCGAAGAGACAAAATATCGGAGATATTGTGTAAAAAATATCAGTGGTCGAAAACTAGTTTTTATTATATATTTTCACAATCTAACTTCTAAAATAAGTTATATTATTTTAGACAAAGCATAGATTTCAAAATATACATAAAAGTCATATTAGGATGGGAAATAAACCGAAAAGTTGTTTTTTTCTTTTTTAAAAAAAATTGGACAAGTTTTTTCAAATAGCGATATATCAGTCTGAAACTGATATATCAACATTATATCGGCGATATTTTAAAAAATTTGAAAAAAGAATATTGGTCCATTTTTATCGGGTGGGGCCCGATATCGATATATCGCCGGTATAAAATTCCTTGCCGAAGTGCCTAGCAAGTCCTCAGCCATGGGCATCCTGTAGAATGTGAAGTTCGAGAGAGCACGGGGTATGCATATGCCATGCCCCTTGAACAAAAATCCATCATGCACACAATATTCAGCAGTCTGGGCTGGAATTGCAGTGGCTGCTTCCCATGCTGTGTGAAAATCTGGATCAGCTCAATAGAGGCCCAAATTGTAGTCATATCCGAGGAGGCCCACATTCATCTTGTTTAACAGCAGCACTTTCCGGCTGAGTATCAATCATCCTATTGAGCTTTCCAGACTTGCATTGGATGCTTCCATCCAGCGGGCATGCATCCTATTGACTTTAGTTTGATTCTGCATGAACTTCAAGGATTGGTGGTGCCTGTGCAGAATAAATTAACTATGCAACAAGGCGTGTGACAACACAGCCCAGATGCCAACGCCAGACCCATCACACTCTATTTCCAAAATTTTATCAAAGTCTGGGATTGCTAAAATAGGGGCAGAATACAACTTGTCCTTGAGCGCCTGAAAAGCTGGCTTCAGTTTCTGCTGTCCATTGGAAATTAATTTCTTGAGGAGTAGGCAGGGAACTGAAATTTCGGACGAGCCGGTGGTAGAATTTTGCCAAACCATCGAAGATTTTGATGTCTTCAATAGTTTTTGGAACTGGCCAGTCTCGGATCGTTTGAATTTTGGCTTCGTTAATGCTGATCTCAGCAACTCCCACATTGTACCAAAGAAACAGCAATTTAGTGGTGAGGAAAATGACACTACAACAAAAAAAGGTCAGTAGCGATGCACAAAAGCATCGCCAAAAGTACTGTTAAACGTTGTTATATGCGTCGCTAGATGCGTTGCTGTTGATGCGGACGCAACTGCTCAATTCCGACGAAAGTGTTAAAGCGTAGCAACTGATAAATTCCGACGAAATGGTTAAAGCGTAGCAACTGATCGATTTCGACGAAACAATTAAACCGTTGCAAAAATATACTTTCCACGGTTGTTAAAACGTGGAGACTAGATAATAGCGACAGTTTTTGGGTTCGTCCCCATTGTGATATGGCAACACTTATCTACTTTTAGCCACATTATTTAAGCGTTAAAAAAGGCATACCGAATATGTAAAATCTGTCGTTATTAAGTAGTTGCGACAGATAAATAGCATCACAAATATTAATTAGCAACATAAAATAATAGATTAAAAAGTGTCACAAGCACTAATGGTCTTTATAAATGAGCATGCCTATAATTCTCCATTATCGTCGCTATTCCTTAATCGTGACACATGAGATTGCCAATTTTGCTTATTTGGGACACTAAAAAAAGGTTAATATTCCTTATTTAAGACACACAAAATATTAATTAATTAAAAGGTACACATGTAACTTAATTGTTTGCCTAATATTTCATTAAGAAACAATTGAGTCAAATTTATCCACAGTAAATCATGTCATTGCGTCAAATCAGAAGTTGATTATTATAGTAAAAAAATATGTCAGACATAACTAAAAGCTAATAAACTAACATTGATTCAATGACCCAAAGTAAAAATAAATATCACCACCAACTTTCGACTATCATTCTACTACTTGATTTCTTCCTCGGTCAATCCTGCACAAAGGAAATGGTTTAAAAATATTAGCAACATAGACATTATATTTAAATTATAACAAACTTATGATTAAAAAATTATTTTTTATTCAGAATTTTTATGCAAATTTTGACAGAATCTCCCCTATATTTTTGATATGTAAAAGTCCTGTAATAATCTAAAACAAATGTACAAATTATAATAAGTAAATAACAAAATATGTACAAATTATAATATGTAAAAATGATGTGGTCCAAGTGCACTAACTATCTATCCAAGATCCATTGCAGATGAAGTCAAAGATAATACTATTAGGGAGATTTTAAATGAACTGCAAAACTTGGAGAGGGCGTTAAAAGTAGTGCAATTTGATAGCAGGGGAAATGGTTCCCAAGAATATCCATTCAGAAATCAGATCAGATGGCTGACTTTAGATGAGTACTTGTCCACCCTTTATGTTCCCGCTCCCTCTGTCTTAGTTAAACTGTATGGATTTGAAGAAAAACTCGTTTCCTATTAATTGTCATATTTCTTGTTTTCCTTCTCGAAGTGATCAGTGGATGGAGTAAAAAGGCTTAGTGGATGGAGCAAAAAAGGGTGGCAAATTGGTTTCTTTGGATATCCAATTTACTCAGATGTAGATAATTAGTATGGTACAGAGTGATTACATTACTTTCAAAGAAAACCAACAAAAATGACAAACAAGAATATTAAACATGTCGATCTTTTTTTATGGTGACAGGAAAACCCTCTCATCTTTGTCATGGCTGGGGAATCCATCCCTTAGTCTGAGTCTCAGCAAACAACATTAGCATGTATTTTTTGTTATGGACTTCTGCTAAAAAAGTAAAATAGAAAAAGTGATGGACTTCTGATATAACAGTCTTCTTCGGCCTCCAACAATCTAGTTCAGCGACCTTTACTGTATCTGAGTCTAACTAGGATGAATACTTAACTAGGCTATTGAAGTCTCCAAACGGCAAATTAAGGCAAGAGAAGCCCAGAACCATGATAATGTTTCAAAGCTGGAAGCTGCCGAAGCCAAGCTGCAAGAGTTAAAGGCAAACATGGCAGTTTTGGGTAAGGAGGCTTTGGGTTGGCATAACAAAGTCAAAGCAACTTGAAAATGTTCATTTCTATGCATATACATGAGCAATGAAATGGGCACAAATAGAATGAATCACCCTACAGCTATATTCTAGCAAAGGTTCTGTAGATGATAGATCTGGCCATTCCTTGAGGAAGTAAACACCAACAAGGGCAGTTCTTAATCAAAAAAGAGATTAGACCATATGTTTAATGCAAGAGACAAACCAAACCAAAGGGAAGACATAAGATAATCAACTCCAAAAACAATGACTGAGATTCTACCCATGTAGTGTTGTTCAGAGAAAGGTCAAAAGTATATACATGCTAGAATTCCAGAGAAGCATTTTTTGTGCTATAGAATCAGCAATGGAAGAACAAACAATCTCCAGTGCAGCAGAAAAGAGGTAAACATTCTTTCCTTTTTCTCATCTTCATTCTACTTCTTTTTGGTATCTTATGTTGTTCAATGTAAACCGTCTCCTACTTAAATAAATAGATCAGTCATCAGGAATTTATCACCGGATCTGTAACCAAGACTTTTGAAGGTTTATTACAGATTGGCAGTTGTTACAGGTGCCAATAAGGGAATTGGGCTGGAAATTTGCCGGCAATTAGCTTCCAATGGAATTAAGGTAATACTGACAGCAAGAGATGTGAAGAGGGGCCTTGAAGCTGTGGCAAATCTTAAGGGGTCTGGACACTCTGATGTAGTCTTTTGGCAACTGGACGTGACAGACTCCTCTTCCATTACTTCTTTGAGAAAATTCATCACTAAGTTTGGAAAGCTTGATATCTTGGTAGTAATTTAAGTTTACACTATGCAACATTTTAAGCTCATATTCCAATGTCACACTAGCAACGGTGTGTATCACAACCATATGAACATATCAAGACTTAATCTACAAAAACACAGCTGTAAAATGAAGAGCAGTGACTGCATTAGTGTGCTCAGAAAATGTTACAAAACAAAAGCCTTGCATTCTCTTTCTTGACAGGATGAGAGGCGTGAACACATATTGGGTCATTTCCTGAAGGACTTTGAAATTAGAATTTTGCCCGTGATTTTGGGTATGTATACACATCTGTTCTAAATATGCAAGTATTGATTTTTTATAATCTATTTTCCTGTTAAGTAAATCTACTATTGCTTCTCGGATAGTTTCTATATTTGTAGACTAGAATTTTCAATTGCTGCAGATGATTGAGTTATCCTAATCACTATAAGTGCTCTTTTTTGCTACTTGGAATTCTAGATTTCCTGAACTTGTGCTAGCAGCTTTGTACATAAATTACTCCCTCCGCTCTGAAATAGATGATCCATAAGAAAAGGAAGAAATATGGAGATCTAAAATGTTGTAGTCAGCTACTAGAAAAACACAGAACTAAAAGCAGGAAATGAACTTAACAATTTATTGAGTAAACTCGAACTAGTAGGTAAATAGAGGATGAATTAATCAGTAAGTAGGAGAATGTATGAAATTTTGGAATTAGCTTTTCTGTTGGAAGCCCCTGTACCCTAATATTTTCCTCTGTCAGGAATTAGTATGTACATTTGGTCTTCCTATTTACTTTTGATTTCGTTCATTTTGGACAACCAAATGTATCTACTATTTCTGGACGGAGAGGTTTCCAAGTTCATCAATTAGCTATCCTTAACAAGCAATTTGATCTCATATTTTGGAAACAATATTAGCAAAGAAGCCGCTGATGCCAAATATTGAAAGGTCACAAGTCATTTTCTAAATGCCAGCAAGGTTCCTGTCTAGTAAGAAGGTAGGATCACGAGTATGAAAATTACCATATCGCATAAGCATCTCAATGACCATGGAATAGAAGAGGAGCCTCTGCAAAGTAAAAATAATACATCAAAGAAAGGAACAAATGAGGACTTGTTAAACATATTATTGCAATGGCAATTGCATAAACTTGTTACCATGAAGGAGGGGCATCTTGTTGCTGCCTCATGAACTCAAGCAGCTTATCAATGTTGCTTTGTTGTTGCTCAAAGCGTTCTCTATATTCGGCCAGAAGCTCATGAGCTTCAGCAGCAGATTGTTCTGCCATCTCAGCTCTTCGATTTGCCTGATCAAATTGTGATTGTGTGATCTTTGATGATGAGGAAGATGGTGGAGCCACCTCACCATGTCCAAGCCCTAGAACATAGCCTCTACAAGTCCCCTTCAAAATCTCAAAGGCTATCTCATCGTCAGATGGTTTTTGTGTTTCCGTTGACCCATCCGCAGGCTGAGCCTCCTTGCGCAATGTGTCCATTTGATTCTGCACGTGTACATACCTATATTAAAGTTTCTTTAAAGAAAAGGAAAAAATATATGCATTTAAATAATTAAGTCGTACATGGAGGGCATGAGCGTTCTCGCTAAGCCATCGACCTTTCTTTGTTGAGTAGTGCGTAGTTTTATAAAAGTCCACCATGCTATAGGAATCCTGAGATGGGGTCAACTTCTCGCGCTGTATCATGTTAACGGTTAGTGAATAGTTTTCATGAAAAATAAGTGTCATTGCTAAAAATTAAATAAGGAAACACAAATAATACCAATATCTCTCGGCGACGGACAAAAGACATCGAACCACCAGAATGTGGGGTTTTCAGTTGTTGTCGACTAGCTTTATTTGTAGCACTAATGTTCTGCATTAAACATGATTAGTACAATTCTATAAACCATCATAATAGTAGGAAGATATAATACTAAAGATGTTCCTAAAAAGCCAATATTCCATACCTGAAACTTTGCACTTGCATACCGATCACAAATTTTTGCCCACGCGTCCATATCAATTTCATTACAAGGATGGGCCTTTGCTTCATTCACATCCTTATATTTCTCATAATGCTCACGCATTTTCGATCTAAAGTCTTTGAACCGCTCTTGGAGCATCCGGTTAAGAGCTTTAGTAATATGTTCTGGGTCCCCAACAAAATCAAACTTTTCCTATCAAATAAATTAGTGATGTTTGTTATAAAAGTGATTAATATAAGACATAGCAGATAACTAAAAAAATGCAAAGCAAGACTATTGGAATTCATAGTTATCAAAATCCAAAGAAATCAATAAATAACTAATTCCGTATAAATTACCTTCAGCAGATTGTGCATATGGTCTTTTGCATCTTTTGGTACTTTTCTCCAGTCCGATATAACTTCTTGATCTTCATCGAGAAGTGGTATATTTGCCCGACAAACAATTCCTACCTCTCGGGCTAACTCATTACCATCTTCACAAATAGGTTTCCACTTAGTAACAGGAAGTTCAATCTTGACTTTTTCCTTAGAACGGCGAACATAGTCATTTAACTTCTTGTTCAAAGCTTTTCCACGAGTTTTCTTCCCATGTGCACCTAGGATGAAAGATATCAATCATTCACAAACAAAGCACAAGGAGTATCACATAATCCAACAAGAGAAAGGAGTATCACATAATAAAACAAGAGATAACCATACCTGCATCAGCCGAAGGAACATGCGCAGCCTCGGAGGACTTCCCAACTTCTGATTGGGTTACGACCCTCTTAGAAGACCTCCAGGAGCCATAACTAATTTCATAATAAACAAATAATTTCAAACTAATTGGATTAACTTCCTAATCAACTTTGTAGCAAATTGCATTTTAATTCGGAGGCAAATTCGCATGAGTAAATAAGACACAACAATCTTATTAAACTTTAACATTCATATAAAACAAATTAGAGATTTAATTGTGAGAAAGAAATGAGCAATTTAATTGTGAGAAATTAGAGATTCACGATATACAAATAGCTGTAAAACAATGCTGACAATATAGCAAGTGCCTCGGTGTCTACAAACAAACATTAAAATTCAGAGGAAAATTTTGTAACATAGCCATTACAATTCTTTCATTTCCTCTCAGCCATAAGGAAAAAAGGTTTGGTAAGGAAAAAATAGGAAAACGGATGACTACTGATTGTTGAGCTTTCCATACGAAAATCAAAATGATCAAATGCTTATCTTGACCAAGCTCTAACAGAGATTTGTGTACTCACACTATCTACTATTACCAGCACCGATACATCATAACTTTAGCATAGGTATGGTGATGCAGGTTGATATTATTCAAAGCAACTTAGGCATTTTTGCAAACAGTTAGATCCATATATGAAATAACAAACGGTTGTTTGGTCTTTTCCTGTATTTTCGAGTTATAAGTCGTTAAAGTGGTGGGAAATTTGTTGCAGGTCCTTTTCATTATCACAGAGATGGCAGAGTGCTCATCCAATGAAATCCAGATAGGGACCACATCAGCTCAAGGAAAGGCGGTGCGATAGCCCACTGAAGGAGCACAAGAAGACATAAGCAAAGGTTGAGGCTTTGTGAATGTCATCAACAATTCAGAACTATATTCTAGTTATTTCCCTGAGAGGAGCTTATGCATTTCATCTTGTAATTTTCGTTCGTGGATTTGAAAGGAGTTGATCTATTGGAGTTGAGTTCTAGATTCAATTTTTCCTTTATCTATCTTACTCATTAGGCGTCACCACATGTATAAGGTGCATAAGTCAATCTCAAAAAAGTGATTATGACTATTACAGGGTCTCTGACACCTGCTTGTTAAAACACATATTATGTCCATGTGCAAGGTCAGATAGAAAGCTACACTACCCTTTGCTTCTCTAAGTTTTGCTCCACCTGCTATTTCCTTTATTTCAATCTAGATCCAAAGTCAATTCCAGGGAACAAGATAGCAAAATATGCTCCATGCAATCAGTATAATCTGTCGTATCATAGGTTCTTAGTGTCATCAATCGCGATCATAAAGAATCATAAATCCTCCAAATGAATTGCTCTACTTTGGTGTTTCAGCTTATAAAAACAGCCTTTATTAAATTAAGTAAAATTGAAGGCATAGACATCTCTGTTACATGATAAAGATAATGATTCCATAAAAATTTGGAAACGCTTATAACTATAAATGATCTCTTTGAGAACATTAGAATTGTATGATGTGAGGACACCTCGCCATATGTCCATATATAAAGGCATATCAAATATCTAAATTACCTGAATGACAGTCTTTGAGCCAACAAATGCTTCAATTTTCTTCCAGTCACGATCAAATCTGAAATTGATCACAAAAATTAGGTTCACATAAACATCATGCAGAATACTCAAAACAAACTTATCCGGACTAATCTCCCTTCTAAGTATGGAAGCGGATCATTATCGTATACACCTTCCGTCCTGAAATGCCTGCCACTTTTTTAGGATGTGGCAGGCACTTCCAGACGGAGGGAACATAAAATGACACAATACAAAACAGAAACGCATCTACACAACATGGATGGCGACAGATTTGGGTAAGATAAGCCCTAGTGTTGCATGGCCAGAGTAGTAAACATTAACAGATCAAATTTCTAGGATTCACACCTTCTAATCTTAGAAATTTTCTCAAAGAGTCACAGTAAATTTACTTCTATGGATTGCTCAAAGCTAACTTAACGAATGATCCCCACCAACACAAATACTAATGGCCTAAACACCAACTGCTATTTGGCCAAAAAACAAACCTCATCTACCAAATGTTTAGCTTATAGCACTCACTTAATCAAGCGTAGTACCAAATAGGACGAAGGTACATCCTTTAATTAGTTACAAGAAAACAATTCTGGCATGCCCGTATACCAAGAGGAGGGAAATGTGGGGTAAATATGCCTCCACCAAGATTTGAAGCCAGGACCTATCAGACACCCAGTGCTATGATACCATGCTAGACAATCGCTGCCTACAAAACCAATCATCCAATCATTGTTTTGTATATCATAATATGTGGCACAACTGAGAGGGGATTCCACACCAGAAACACATCAAATTGTCCAAGTACAACCTCACAATTCGAATTGACCAGACTAACACCATGAAAACCACAAAGGTAATCAACAACACACATGAACTCCAAAGCAGCTAGCTTTTCAATTTTCAAAGCAACCACTCTAAGCCTCCAATCACTAAGCAGCAAAAGTTTCAAACTTTACGCACCACCCAACAGAGACAAGTCCACAATCAACACAATCCAACCAAAAAAGACCCAGATTGAGAAATGGAGAGAAAAGCACAATTCAAAGCAGAGGAGAGGAGCTGCTCACAGTTGGAGGGCTTCGAAGAACTTGTCGTGCTCCTGTTCAGTCCAGCTCTCCCTGGACTTGGTGATGGTGTACGGCTTCCGAATCTTCTTGGACGTGTCGTCGGCAGCAGGAACGGCGGTGGAGACGGAGCCGAGGCCGGGCAGGGCCATGTCGGAGCCACCGGCGGGGCGGAGGGCAGGGCTGCTGTGGTCGAAGAAGAAGAAGCTCTCTGGCGGGTGATGGTTGGCCGCCACCATGTGATGGATGTGCTGCTCTCTACTTTCTTTGAATTTTACATAAACAAAAGAACAATAAGCAGCCACTTCACCAATCAATGTCAGTATCATCATCACTAATCTGAACTTCTTCCTCATCATGATACTCATTGAGAGTATCATCTTCTTCATCAAGTTCATCATCATTAATGACAAATGTATCTTTTTCAACTAATCGAAGATTTTTCATCACTTCCTCAGCATCAATATCCATCGGAACCATGTCTGATCGATCAAGCGACATCATTTCAACCTCAATGTCATCGGTTTCAATGTTATGATGATTAATTCCAACGTGTGCAGTGTGTTCTTCCTGTTGATAGGCCTCTTCCATATTGGTAGTATCTTCTTCCTCCTCTACTTCCTTTATATCATACACATTTCTTGGCTTCAACTTCTGTACAACTTTCCAATTACCTTGAAATTTGGTATCATTAAGATAAAAAACTTGTCCCGCCTGTGTTGTCAAAATGAAAGGATCATCCTTGTACCACTGATCGGAGGTATCGACACTAGTGAAGTGAGCATCCGTGTGTATTCCTGTCCTTTTGCCGATATTCCACCATTCACACTTAAAAAGAAAAACCCAGATTTATATAAATAGCTTAACTCAAAAATGTCTGTCAATACACCATAAAATTCAACTGGTTTTGCTTGGTGCTCTCCGCTTACAATCACACCACTGTTTTGAGTTCGACGATTCTTCTCACGCTCCTTGGTGTGAAACCTCATCCCATTAACTATGCATCCTGGGTACCTTGTTATTCGCTGATCTGGACCGCATGCTAATGCATACAATTCATTTGTGGCAATCGGTGATCCATGAAGGCGTAAAGTTTTTATCTATTCAAAAACAATGTGGTAACAAAATTTATATTTAGTAAGGAATTCATATTATGCTAATAAAGTATTTTATTAACCTTAATGCTATGACAACTTACACGCTTTGCAAACCAACCAGCAAACTGTTTTTCTTGCCTCTGTTGCCAATTATGAGGGTTTTGCCTCAACAATTCTGCCTTATGCTCGCTGGAAATAAAAAATATGAATGCATATACTACTTAACTATGATAAAATGTGAATATTTTATGTGCTAGTAATATCAACTTACTCGAAATAAGGAATTATTTCATCACAATTATTCAACACGTAATACCGAGCCTTAGTGAGCTCCGCTATATCAAGATGTTGAAAGCTCCCCGAACCTAAAGGTCGTACATTATGCCCAAAAACAGAATGTTGGGTGCATTGTAGGCCTTCATATCCATCATTGTTCCGTTGCTCACGATTGAATCTAGTCTCAATACCGTCAAGATACATGGAGCAAAAGGTGAGGCATTCATTGTCAATATATGCTTCAGCAATCGATCCCTCTGGTCGTGTTTTATTGCGCACATATCGCTTTAATGTGTGGAGAAACCTGTTTTAGTGTGTTAGAAGCAGAAAAAAATATATGTTAAAAACTATTCAAAAGATAAATATATTACCGTTCAATTGGGTACATCCACCGGTATTGCACAGGTCCACCTAATATTGCCTCATATGGTAAATGAACAGCCAAGTGGACCATGACATCAAAGAACAATGGTGGAAATATTTGCTCAAGCTTGCATAATATTGAGACAATATCATTTTCCATACTCTCCAATACTGTCAGTAGTATGGTTTTGCTACACAACTCTTTGAAGAAAGCACCCAACTCAATCAATGTTGTAGAGACACCCTCATTTAAATATCCACGCAACGCAATTGGAAGAAGCCTTTGTAAGAAGACATGACAGTCATGACTTTTCATTCCCAATATCTTACAATCATTAACATTAACACACTGAGATATATTTGATGCATATGCGTCTGGAAATTTTATCGATTTCAACCATTCGCAAAATTTCTTTTTCTCATCTTTAGATAACATATAACAGGCAGGTGGCATCACATACTTATCGCCTCTTTTCCTTAGGTGTAGCTCATGCCTTAAACCCATATACTCCAGGTCCAACCGGGAATTGATTGTGTCTTTTGTTTTCCCATCTAGGTTGAATAATGTTCCCACCACGTTATCGCAAATGTTCTTCTCAATGTGCATCACATCCAAATTGTGCCGCAACTTGAGTGTTCTCCAATATGGTAATTCAAATAATATGCTCCTTTTTGTCCAATTCAACTCCTCCTTAGTACGTTTCCTTTTCTTCTTATTTGGACCCTTCCCAAATACAACATCTTTAACATGTTTCAATTGGGCTAATATGTCCTCTCCATATAACCTTATTGGTGGACGCCTCCTCTCCGCCTCGCCATCAAATCGTTCTTTATACCTGACTCTCCATGAGTGCTTGGGTGGCAGGAAACGACGATGGCCCATGTAGGAAGTTTTCTTTCCATGCTTCAATCTTTGATAACTTGCATCATTATTACAATTTGGACATGCTAAGAAACCTTTAGTGCTCCATCCAGATAAGTTTCCATAGGCAGGAAAGTCATTTATAGTCCATAAAACAGCTGCATGCATTTGGAACTTCTGTTTTGTAATGGCATCATATGTCTCAATCCCAGTTTCCCACAACTCTTTCAATTCATCCACTAATGGTCGTAAATATACATCAATATCATTTCCAGGTGCTTTAGGTCCAGGAATAAGAAATGACATGAAAATGAATGGATCTTTCATGCATTTCCATGGAGGCAAATTATATGGGACGAGCATTACAGGCCACATGCTATACTGACTGCTCATATTTCCAAAGGGATTAAAGCCATCTGTTGCGAGGCCAAGGCGGACATTACGAGGATCACGAGCAAACCATTCATGTTGTTGGTCAAAATCCTCCCAAGCTTGAGAATCTACCGGATGCCTAAATACACCCTTTTCCTTATCTCGCTTATCGCTATGCCATCTCATGTCTGCAGCCGTCTTTGATGACAAAAACAATCTTTGTAACCTCGATTTCAATGGGAAGTACCGAAGCACCTTTTGAGGAACATTCTTACCCTTTCCTGCTCTTACCTTGTACCTTGGTTGATGACATATTGGGCACTCACTAATATTGTCATACCTGGCAGTTTGTATTGCCAGGTGTGGCTTTGGTTGCCAGCTGCAGTTAGGCTGGACCCAAGTGGAGGTCCCCTTCCCCGACTCCCTTACGAAACCAGTTAGCCCAGCTTCACTCAGCAGAAAAAAAACTTCAAGCCAGTAGAATCAGGGGCGAACCTCTGGCATCAATCGACTTCCGGTGACCTTGGGCGGCGCCGGCGACAACAATAATCCCGGCGACCTCGACGGCAAGCCCGGCGGCGACTGCAAATTTCGGCGACGACTGCGATTCCCGGCGAGCTCGACGATTTCCGGCGATCCCAGTAAACTCCGGCAACTTTGGCAGCTCCGGCGACGCGAGGTAGGATCTCATACCCACTCAGCATGTTTGGTTCTGCTCAATTTGTTTTAATCAGTGGGCGATGAGGACACCAGAGGAGGAAACGGCGCCGACACAGTTCTGGCCGCACGGCGCCGGTCCTTAGGAGGATGCAGTTCATGGGGCTGCTGGGGGGTCGTGGGATGTCTCACCAACAGTGACGACCGAGATGGCAACGACGGCGGCCGAAAGGTACCGCCTTTGCGGTCGCCTGGGTTGCAAAGGTGGAGAACGAGATAGGGTCCGGCGGCGAGCTGCGGCGACAAGGCCGTCGTCGCTCAAGCCGCCAGAAAGAGGAAAGGAGGATAGGAGGGGAGATGTGTCGGCTGGCTGATGGTAGCGCGACGGCGGCCGTCGTGACGGCCGCCACTCTCAGACGACCAAACTGGTCGTCTTGAGGTAGACGACCGGTTTGGTCCAAATACATGCCAGACCGGGAATTCCAGACCGAACCACCAAACCGAATCGAACCCGGTTCGGTAATATTTAACCAAACCCGGTTCGGTCCATGATCAGACCGAACCCGGTCTGATAAATCAATCGGTTCAGGCAGACCGAACCCGGTTCGGTCCAGTTATAAATCGAACGGTTCAACAATAAACCCGGTTCATAAGCCGGTTTAGATTTTGAACTGCCGGTGGACCTTAACCGACAGTTAAAATCTGTTTATAACTCTGACCGTCTATGTATTTCCGTGCAGTGTGGTACATACAGAGCCAGTTTGGTATATAGGCTCCTGTTACTGATTTTGGGCTATTAATTAAATAATTTCAAGCCCTAATTGGCATGTTAATGGTACATGGTTGTGATGTGATAGTATTAAGGGCCTTAGTCCCTTATGTTGTGATGACAGATAGCTAAAGATTTAAATGTAAAGAAAAACCCGACTAATAAACCTAGATGGTTTAGAGACATAATCATTTTATGAAAGATAATAAAATGATGAATTGAGGGCTGAGCTTGAGGGTTGGGAAGAACCTAATCAAGATAAAGACTAAAATGCCCTTGGGATTGGGAGTCTGTATATGAGTGTGAGTGACTTCCGATCAAGCGACCGAATGACTATTAAGTCAAAGGTCAGGCTATCTGTTGAGCTATTAAGCCAACAATTGTGAATAGTGTGTGATGGATCCATACTAGTAATACTGTGATACCTATTAAGGATCACAAGGAACAGATTGGGGTGGAGTTGCATCTTTCGACTGGTGGAAGCTCTGCCATTTGTACCTCTCTATGGATTTTAGAGAGCATTCACATCTTCCGACTGGTGGAAGCTCTGTGTTATGGTACCTAATAAGGTCCAACGTCTATTGGCCAGGCTTAAGCTGTTATATCTCTCTATGGATTTTAGAGAGAACAATGATATGTTATTTTGGCCATGTTTGCATCTTTCTATGGATTTTAGAGAGAGAGTATTACATACTTTATTGGCCAGGCATAAGCTGTTACCTCTTCTCTATGGATTTTAGAGAGAGCGTGCTTATTCTCTATGGATTTTAGAGAGAGCCATACATCCTGAGCCTTAGTTGTCAGGTGGTTTACTGTGCACAACATTGGAGACGTTAGCATCCTAGAAGGCTGCGTTTCCCGACCCACATCGAGTCTAGGAGTTGATGTGGAGCCAGACCCTTCCGACGGTCATACCTTCTAAGGTAAGGAATGGGCGAGGCAGTCACCCTTGAGAAATTCAGGGCGTGCCGTGATTACCGGC